>OY728148.1:1287290528-1287812456 GCA_963277665.1 Viscum album
GTAGTCCGGAGTTAATGTACCCCAAAAAGTACCGTTGTGGTCACTTCCGAACCCACAGAGGATTCCTGTACTGTCTTTATTGTCATCGCAGACGCAGCCAGCTCTAGGGTTTCCGCACATAGCAAGCTCGTTCGGGAGGGTCTGCTCCATGAGATAAGGGGCTGATACATCAACTGTCACATAGTCCGGAGTTGATGTATCCAAAAGTTTTGTATCGAAAATAGGAAGTCAACGTCACAGACGGCGCGTCAATCGGACGCCCGGTTTGAGACTTATTGGCTTTTTCGTCCCAGGGGCCCGGTTGGTTTTTAAGTCAAAACCTACCCAACCGTACTCCACCTGTTTCCAAACCTCAGGTGGAGTAAGTCAAAAGATCCGTCTCACTAAGAGAAATCCATCAAAGTAGACGGCACATCAATCGGATGTCCGAAGGTCAAGTTATGAGCGTTTCCGCTCCAAGGGCCCGGTTGGTTTCGTGTACGAACCAACCCGGCCGAACCCAAAGTACTCTGAATCTTTGAGTGTAATATGTCGACACGACCGTCTTGATCCAAGGATCACATCGCCACTGGCAGTGCGTCAATCAGAGGTCCGTAGCCCATGATATGGGCAAAAGACCAAAAAGGTCCGAAAACGGGGGGTCTAGGCCCGGACCGACCCGACCCAATCCCCCTGGGCCGGCCCGAACCAGGTCGACCCGACCCGGGTCCGGGTTAGACCCGGCATGCTGTGACCCGGCCAGTCCGGCGCGGCCCCATGTGGGGCCGCCCTTGCCAGCAGACATGGCCGGCTACCGCGTCCTGTCCCCCTCCGGTCCCGCACGGTCGCGGGACTGCGCCCTGCCGCCGCGGCTTCAGCCGCAACGGCTCCTTCCTGCGACGCGCCGGGCGCCGCCACTGTAGAGATCCAAATCTTGACAAACATGGATATTATATTACATTAGTGGAATACTTAATACATAACAATAACAGACACACAAGGATCGTAATAGTTTAGTGTCTTTGGAAACTTGGAACGTAATCTTCTAATCATGGTGAAAGATCTTCAACATCTCCCATAAAGATCTTCCCCTTTTTTTTCTTACCTAAAACATTTCTTTATATCATGGGGAAAAGAAAACATAAAAAGGGTGAGCTCAAATCCTCAGTAAGGGTAATCATGGATAAAATGAAACATACCATATAAATTTGAATTTAAAAACATGAACATAATGTTTAAACATCAAATGTTTGAGAAATGACATAAAACATGGAAGTACGTAAGACATAGATCATAAAGAAACATTAATAATGATAAAATATCATGTAAATAAAACATGTAATTGTGGAAACCATTGAGAACATGATATGATTTCCATAGTAGCCAAGGCATTACTGCCAAGACCATCTTAGTGGACAAAGTCCCTTTCTGAATCGAGTTCACTCCTCGTTCCAGTCCTGTATTACTAAACCGGTTTATCTCGCCGTTCCAGACATGTCTATCTCATGAGATATAAATCTTTACCCAATGATTTGGAGGTAGATATAGGTCCCACCCATCTCATAATGAAATCATTCGTTCATGTGCCACAAAATCATAAATCATACATCATAGCATAACCCATGAACTAAAATGGGATTCTTAAACATCATGCCATCATAACATAATCCATAAACAATTGATATCATTACATCATAAGATAATTTAAACCATTTAAATTATATAGAAATTTTACTTGAAACATACACATATGAAATAATGTCATCTTAGATGGAAAATAGTTTTGACAAAACACGTGAAATGAATTCTTGAGGAAAATATCCTTTCTTCTTTAAAATCATTTTCTTTTCACAAAATTCCATGCAATTTTAAAAGATAAGGGTTTTGTTGAAAATAATAATGCACTCTTGTAGAGTAATCTTCTTTAAATGAGGCGTTATGAAACCGTAAAAATCCATTCACACCGTATAAGGTAAAAATAACATTCTCCTCGTACTTTTGTCGGAAAAGTCAAAAAGTACCGTATATGGTAATCAAAGGAAAGATTCCATTCATAAAATGTGGTAAAAAGTAAAAAAAGGGTAAAAATGACTTTAAAAATCCATGGAAGAATGGTAAAAAATTTATGAAATAATTTTTAGAAAACATGGTCATGGATGATAAACGTAACCCCAGTAAATACTTACGTATAAGCAATCTTAGATAAATATGAGATTGAAAATTTATCCCTTACATTAGTTCCGATATGCTTCGTACGTATCCAAACCTCCTGTATAATGATTTAAATAATTTCATTGACTTATTACAGAATCATATTCATTGTTATGATATCATAGATGTTTCACTTATTACTTTATATTACCCGTTCTTTTGTAAATTCCATGTTAAAGCAGCGTTTTGGGTAAAATCATTTCATTTATCGTATGTGTTTCAACATGTCATTCATGATATTATTACTTATATCCTGATTAAAATAATCTCAGAATGTAAAAAATGATTTACATATATTCATCATATACATATATATATTATAGGTCGATAAAAGGAATTAAATACACCGTTCATGGAGACGGTAGGCCGTACGTACACATGAATGCTATTTTTGTTTCCTTATTGAATTGAATGAAACTAAATAGACGACATACATATATAAATATACATAAATACATTAGCATTATTATTTCATATATTTCATTATTATTCATTAAATAAACTTTATGATCATTCATGTATGGTTAACATTGAGAATGAATCTCATCGCATCGTGGAGACGGTAGTCCGTACGTACGCACGAGCGATGATATCATTTCCATAATCATTGAATTGGATTGGAGTGGATGATACAATATATAAGAATTAGAATGATGTTATAATAACTATTTATAGTCATTATTTACACCATTATACCCATCCAAGTAAGGTGGTGTTGGAAAAACAGATTACACCACGGTGTGGAGACAGTATTCCGTACGTACGCACGCGTGGTGATTTCGTTTTCCGAAGGATGGATAGATGGTGAAATAGGGTTGTTTCATACTTATAATAACATATCAGTATATGAGTGATATTGATGTTATTACTTCATAATGAGAAAACTAAATAAGAAGAAGTGGAAGAAGAAATAAAGTTGAAAGAATCGGTAACGGACATTACCTCTTCTTTGAAGCGCCTCTTTGAGACCTCCATTTAGGGTACTGAAATTGGTTTTTGAAGAAGACCAGGACCTCTAGGATGTTTTTAGGGAAGTGGATAAGAGAATTTGACAGGTTTTTTCCGATCTTGAAGGCTCAATGTGGTGTGAGGAAGAGAGGGAGGAGGTGCCCTTTTATAAGGGAGGAGAGGGGCACCTTTGGAATAACTAAAAATATTATTTTATTATAAAGCCAAATTCAGTTTTAAATAGCTCCAAATTGATTTATTTAGAAGCTAAGGTGGGTATGGGTCGAAATTATCTCATCCAATTGAATTTAGACAAATTTAGGATACTATTTTAACCTTATCATTTAGATTTAACATTAAGTTAGATAATTTTACTTTTACCGTGTCTTTTTGTGTTATTACACTATAAGGTTAATAAACTTACTATAAGAAGCCAACCGAACCCCAAGTTGTTTATTATTAATATATATAACCTTATCTAAGTCATTTGGTCTAACCATATATTTTTAGGAATAAAATAACAATTAATAATATAAAATTTGTTTTAAAAACTATTTTATGTCAATTTTGACACTATTTAGTAATTGATATATGTGAAAATCATAACAGACTGATTAGTTTGAAAAAGTTAATTATATCAATACTAACATTTCATATTAACCTAGAAAATTAGTTTAATTCATAAAATGTCTCAAATTACATTTATTTTGGTATTTATAACATCAATTATGTCAATATTTCATTAATAAGATAATTACTGCATCATATTTGTGTCATAAATAAATTAAATTATTTAATGTCTAAAAATTACAAATAAAAAACCATTATGTAAGAAATAATTTGAGATATCTAATGAATATTTATAGTCGAATTTATCTTATGTATAACCCTATATTAAAAATGATATACTTATTAAACTTTTATTTTAACTATTTTAACCCTTCTTTAAATAAATTAATAATAAATGTCCTAATCTAATCCAAGTGGGCCTAAATGGTCATATTTTATTAGTAAGGTTGTTTTTGGTCGAATTAAACTTATCCAATAGAATTAGGACATGTTTTAGGGTAATAATAATATCATTTTTACCCTTAATTACCATATTTACTTTTAACCGTGGTAAAAAAACTAAAAAATTACTATTCACCAAAAATTATTTTCGTCTCATTGAACCACATTTTACTTACTGACATCCACCGTTTCTTTGAATTTTTGAAATTCCACTCAAAGAAGCAGTAAAATTAGGTTTTATAAAAAATTCAGTTTTTTTTACTAGCACTTAGTGGTTTCACTATTCATCAAAAAATGAAAGTTTCCAGAAAAATACAAAAAATTAGGCCTAATCTATATTTGATATTATGTACTGAAAATGATGTCTATTTTACCAAATTCAAAACATATCAGTTGCATTACTTAATTTAAAAATTAATTCTTTTCGTCAAAACAAATAGCGTGTTTTTAAGAGATAATAACTATCAAAAGATTGACATTTGTTTATGTCTGGTTTAAATGTGAAATTACATCCAATGACCAAAATTGTATTAAATTGTAAAAATATATTCTAAATGTAATTTAAAACCACTCCAATTAATAATTTATCACTATTAATTATTTCGATTAAAAAGGTTGTTTTTAATTAAAATTTAGTAATTTTCACTATTCATCAGAAAATGAAAGATATCCGAAAAGTACCAAAATTTCATCCTAAGATAATTTCGATATTACAAATCCAAAAATGAAGTCCATTTTAAAAAATAAAATTTACAAAATTCCAAAAAGTGGTTATTACTATTCATAACGACTAGTTTTAATAATATTTTAATAGCATATCATTGTTTATAGAAACTCGGTATTGCGTACAACACACGCTATCGCGGAAGGTCGTGCTTTGCGTGTAATGAAAGCCATGTCAGGGTTGCGTGTTGTGAAATAATGCTTCGTTGTTTCATATAACATAATCCAACCATATTTCATTTATACATTGAATATATATATATATACATATACTCAATGTTGCATAGAATAACTATTATCAAAATTGTGTGTAACACGATCCAAAAATAGTGTTGCATATACTGGAAGCTAATACGGTGTTGCATATAGCGCAAGGTAATCTTGGTGTAGCATAAAACACAAGACATTAATTAAATTAAAAGAATATTTTTTATAAAATCATGGGGTGTTACAGTCGCCACCTGCCGCCGGCGCCGCTATGCCGGTGAGGCAGCCAGCGGGCTGCTCCGCGGACCACCGGACGAGTTCTGGTGGTAGGAAAAACACGCCGTCTTCGCCAATGGCCCTCCCGGGGCCTGTCCATCACTACGAGGACCTCACATCACCCGTGCGGCTTGTTTTCTCATCATCTTCCGTTCCGCACACCAAAAACGAAAAGGGAGGTGGGTTCGGACTTGTTTGTTGGTCCGCACCCACCACGTTAGCGGTTTTAAATGTCTCACAACAAATAATCAATCATACGTCATGGGTATAAATCACAAAGATTTAAAAGGATCAAAACCCCTACCTCAACGTTGTCGTCGAACGTGAGTCCGTCGCGGAATTGACCGTCACGGAGAAGAGGATCATCGCGTCGCGGAAGGGGCATCACTATCGTCGCGGTACATGGCGTTGCATCGTCAAACTCAATCGGTTGTTGATCGAAGATTTTCGTGGGGAAGAAACGTCGTGGAAGAAGTGTCACGAAAGGAGGATCGTCACATCGCGCTGTCAATCTCCAAGGATCATGTGTTCTTCATCGCCCTTCATCGGAGGCCGGTGTTTTTCGCGTTCTTCGCGTTCTTCGCGTTCTTCGCATTCTTCACGTTCTTCGCGTTCTTCGTGAAGAAGGATGAAGATCTCCAAGACTTAGAGCTTCCTCCAATTCCTATCAACAAGCAACCCCCATGTAAACACGGTTTGGGCTTATTTTATTCCCATGCCAACGATTTGAAATTCAAAGTTAAGTAACGAACCCTTAATTCAATGAATTAATTGTCACGACTTAACTTCCCAATTAAATGGGGCATTTCATAACAAGAAAAATGCACGGTTGACTTTCATTTAAGAGGGGGGTTGTGGGTGCGTTACATAGGAGTGAAGAAATGGTGGGGTTCGTGTGGGCCCCACCTCACAAATATCCTACCATGTGGGTAGGATATTTTGGGTTCCACCTTATCTGCTTAACTTAGCATAAGTGGCTTTAAGTGAAATACAATAAAGTAGTCGCACCACTTTATTTTATTTTCTTAACTTAACCCCAAAAATTAAAAACCACACCCGAGCAAACGCAACTACGAAAAATGTGTTTCTAAGCAAATATCGGCACTGTGATTCCATCAGTGCCCTCAGAATTCAATTCCGAGCACCAGTTCAAAAGTTATAAAATCCCGCTCGTTCGTTCACTGAATGTACCTGAGAAAAACTTTGGAAAATGATTCCGAGCACACCGGGCCTCAGAATCAGGTACCGTCAGAAACTGAGTTCTTGTAAAATTCCAAATAAAATTAAGGGAAAAAAAAATCCCTTGAATTTTAAGGGCCTTTACAAATGTGACTTTTAAATAATTTAAAAAAATAGATATTTCTCTCAAATAGTTTTGATTTCATCTATGTCAACATCCTTTAATGGATTTTAAGATTATTTGAAGTTTATTTATTATGATACAAACTTCCGTATTGTATTGATGGTTTTGTGATATATTTGACCATGGATGTGTTATTTTTATACCATTCATGGTTTATGGAGAAATTATTGACATTTCGTTTGATAGTTTTAATACGAATGTTTTTGTTATGTTTAAACCTGTTCATATGATGAATGAATTGGATTTAATAAGTGACGGGTGGAGCCCTCTATAGCTCCTCGATGCATCGGTAGGTCTCATGAGACAAACTAGTGTCTTGGAATAAGGCCTTGGCAAAATCGTATTTGTAGTCTTGGCACGAGGCCTTGGCTATGTGGTTATGATAGTCTGGCATTATGAATTCAATCATTATGAAAGTGGTTATTGATATAGCATGTGATTATTCGATTAGTAGAATATCCATGTGAATAAGTAAATGGAATTATTTCATTTTATTTTTTCAATACTATGTTTAAGATCAATTTTAAATGGCCTTTGTTTTAGTTATACTTTGCCTTAAATTTTTATACTTATTTATGAAAGCTTCCGCTATATTGTTATCCTTACTGGGCATTTGAGCTCACCCCTTTTCTATGTTTAATTTTTCCCAAGATGTGAAGAAGTACGTTATGAATGACCTGCAGGGATAGTATTAGGGGATAAGAGTGTAGACTATGGAGACTATGTTGTTGTAGTTTTCATTTTTATGAAGTAATGAAAAACATTGTGAATATATCTAGTGTTTACAAGGATACTAAAATAATCGGTCATTCGATATTTGATCTTTCTTGTGATCATGCAATTGTTATGAAATAATGCACTAACTCTAGGTAACTAGGGTCGGGGAGTTACAGTTGGTATCAAAGGAAGTTTAGTACAAACCTTGGAAGCTAGATTTAGATAAACTCTGATTAGATCACATAGGTTTAGGATGAACATTGAGGATTAGTATAGAAGTACTTCCTAGAATTTTGGTATTTTAGAGATTTTGTGATTTTTCTGAGAAATACATCCCTGTCTGGATACGAGTAGGTAGAGGCGGCTCTGACATAGAAGTACCTAGGGGTAAAACTCGAAAACACCACATTGAGCTAGACTTGAATGGGAATTGGTGAACAACAACGGGCCTTGTTTCACTCTTGGTTACGACACTCCCAAGGGATATGCTTAGGATAACTCTCATTTTCTTTACAAATCATTATGAAGGTTTTATGAGTATATACACCCTCAAAGAAAACATTTTTATCATTATGGATTATATCCATAAATAGTTCAATTTATGTTAAGTGTTTTATATGTATGGAATTATGTATTTTGATTCATAAAAGGATCTAGTTTATTCCCTTGTTTAGAAATGGCTCCTAGAGGAAGAAATGGAAACTGTATCAATGCACGCACTCCATGTAGGTATTTCCCTCCTGCTCAAGAAAATTATAGTGGAGTTGGTGATGCAACTGGTTCCGATCAGCTAATCACCGCAACAGGACAACTCACTCAGGTTATGAATAATAACCTTACATGTATGGAGCACCCTAATCCGCAGTGTGGAGGATCAATGTTTGATTGCTTCATGAGGAAACAACCACTAACATTCAATGGGAGTAGAAATCCATTGGTAGCTGAGCAATGGAAAAGTTCTATAGAGAAAAAATTTCAGGATTGGGGATGTAGTGAAAGGGACAAAGTTATCATGCCAGTTTACCGCCTCACTGGAGATGCTGATCAATGGTGGTCATTGATTCAAAACATGAATGAAGATGATGAAGTATCAAATATGGAATGGAGGGAGTTGAAATATCTGTTTATAGAAAAATATGTTCCTCGTGACCATCGAGAAGATATGGAAAGGCAATTTCTGAGTCTGAGACAAAATGGGGATGAGAATGTCACAAAGTATGAGGCTAACTTTACAAGGTTAGCTATGTATGCTATAGATTATATATGTAAGCCAAGAAGTAAGATTGATCATTTCTTTGATGGGTTAAAACCATTTCTCCGTCAAGAATTTGTCTCACAATCCTTCTCATCGTATGAAGACATTGTCTCATGTGCTATCAAACCAGAGAAAGAATTCTATCAGTCTTATGACTATAAATCCATGAAAGCGAAGAAGATATATGTTGATCAATCTGGGAATAGAAATAAGGATAATAAGGGAAAGGTTGAATATCCATCCTATGGTAAATGTGGGAAGAAACACCCTAGTACTTGCTTGAAGGGAATGTGGGTTTGTTACAAGTGTGGTGAAAAAGGCCACCAGGCTTGTGATTTCAAAGGGAAGAAGGAAGCTACCGATGTTCAGTGCTACAATTGCAGGGAGATGAGACATTATGAAAATGAATGTCCTAAGAGTCAGGGGAACTTACCTCAGAAAAGGCCAAGGGATCAAGGCTAAGCTTATGCTATCACTACTGGTGAGGTAGAAGCTCCGAAAGCTGTGGTGGCAGGTAATTTAATGGTTTCCTCAAGTTTAGATAATGCATTATTTGATTCTGGATCATCGCATTGTTTCATATCTTCCCAGTTTGATAAGAAAATTATTTATTTTCAATTTGATTTAACAAGGGAGTTGTTAGTTAAAACTCATAAGGGAAGTATAATTGCAACAAAGTTTTGTGAATCAGTCCCCATTAGAGCACATAAGTGTTCTTTATCTACTGATCTCATCGTCATACCTATGATTGAGTTTGATATAATCCTCAGTATGGATTGGATTTTGGACCATGATGCGATGATTTATTGAAAGAAGAAGGAGGTTATGATTTTTGATGATGATGATAAAGAACACCTTATATTTAGAGCAGAATTGTCACCACCTAATTCTTATCTAGATCCACCCCCAATAGCTCAACTAAATTCAATTATTGGGGAGGAAGAGGATGAAATGACTGTGGGTGAGGAATGGAATGTTCATGTAGAGGATGTGCCTATTGTGAAAGAATATGTAGATGTGTTTCCAGAATATTTACCTGGACATCCTCCAGAACGAGAAGTTGAGTTTTCCATTGATTTAATTCTTGGATCAAGGCCTATATTGAAGACCCCATATAGAATTACCACTGTATAATTAGTTGAACTAAAGAAACAACTAGAGGAATTGAGTAATAAGGGATTTATTCGCCCTAGTGTTTCTCCATGGGGATCCCCTGTTCATTTTGTTAAAAAGAAAGATTGATCTATGAGGTTATGTATCGACTAAAGGGAGATCGATGCAATAAAAATAAAGAACAAGTATCCCCTACCTCTCATTGATGATTTATTTGACCAACTACATGAAGCTCAATACTTTTCAAAGATCGACCTTTGATCTGGATACCATCAGTTGTGTGTGATGAAGGAAGACATTCCAGAGACATCATTTCGAACCAGGTACGGGCATTACATGTTTACAGTAATGCCTTTTGGATTGACTAATTCACCCTCTGTGTTCATGGATTTGATGAATAGAGTTTTCAAGGAATATCTCAATGAATTTGTGGTGGTATTCATTGATGATATCTTGGTATAATACAAAATCTACCAAGATCATAAAAATCACTTGCGCATCATCCTGAAGACTCTAAGAAGACATGAATTATATGGGAAGTTTAGCAAGTGCGAATTTTGGCTTCAGGAGATTTCTTTTCTTGAGAATATTGTCTCTAAAGATGGAATCTTTTTTGATCCTTCTAGGAAAAAGGAAATCCAAGAATGGCCAGCACCTATGAGTATAACTGAGGTATGCAATTTTATTGGTTTGGGAGGTTATTATTGACGTTTTGTCCATAATTATGCCCGATTGGCTAACCCATTAACGAAGCTCAGACGTAAAGGGGTTAAATTTGTTTGGACAAAAAAGTGTGAAGAATGTTTCGAATAACTGAAGAGAAGATTAGCCAATTATCTTATATTGACTCTACCAATCGGGAATGATGTGTTCATTATTTATAGTGATGCATTGAAGAAAGGACTTGGTTGTGTTATTATGCAGAATGATAGGGTTATTGCCTCTGCATCACAACAATTGAAAATTCATTAACAAAACTATCCTACTCAGGATATCTAGTTGTAAGCGGTAATCTTTGCTTGGAAGATATGGAGGCACTACCTCTATGGTGAAAAATGTGAGATTTATACTGATCACAAGAGTTTGAAGTATATTTTCTCACAAAAATAATTCAACATGAGGGAAAATAAATGGCTTTAATTACTCAAGGATTATGATTTCACGATACGCTACCACTTGGGGAAGGAAAAAAAGCTGGCAGATGCTTTGAGCAGAAAATATCATGGAGTTTTGAACAATATGAGAATTGAAAGGGATCCATGTTTCATGGATCTAGTGAAGATGGACATGGGAATAACCAGGGAAGGTGAAACATCAATGCTTTTTCGAATGGTTTCCAAAACATCTTTACTAGAAAGGATTAAGAGTTCACAGACCGATGATGAAGAATTCCAAAAGAAGATTAAAGATATGAATGATGGAAGATTAAGATACTTTGTGTATGAAGATGGAATTTTGAAATTCGGGAAGAGACTTTGTGTTCCCGATATAAATGATCTAAAAAGGGAATTGCTGGATGATTCTCATAGTTCCAATTTCTCTATAGACCCTGGGAGCACCAAAATGTATAGAGATTTGAAAGAACATTTTTGGTGGGACAACATGAAGAGGGATATTGCTGATTATGTTTCAAGATATATTGTTTGTCAACAAGTGAAAGCTGGAAGCCAACAACCTGGAGGAGTCATGCAACCTCTTCCCATACCCGAGAGGAAATGGGATAATATTACGATGGACTTTTTCATGGGGATACCAAAGACTCCTAGAAGGAATGATGCAATATGGGTCATTGTTGATTGTCTTATGAAGTCATCACATTTTCATGCTATAAGGGAAGATTTACCACTTGAACGACTAGAAATACTATATATTAATGAAGTTGTGAGACTTCATGGAGTACCCCTATCAATTGTTTCTGATCTTGATCCCCATTTTTCTCCAAGATTCTAGAAAAGTGTTCAGAAAGCCTTGAATACTGAAATTTTTTTGAGCACTGACTACCACCCTCAAACAGATGGACAATCAGAACGAACTATTCAAACCTTACAAGACATGTTGAGATCCTGGTCACTTGACTTTCAGGGTATGTGGGATCAATATTTACCTCTGGTAGAATTTTCCTATAACAATAGCTTCCATTTGAGTATTCATATGGAACCATATGAAGCGTCATACGGAAAGAGATGTCTCACACCAACCTGTTGGGATGACGATGGTGAAAGACAACTTATAGGCCCAGAACTGATGGAGGAAACGATGTAAAAGGTGAAGGTAATCCAAAACCATATTAATGCAGCTCAAAGTAGGAAGAAGAGCTATACTGATAATTGATGGAAGGATTTGGAATTTCAAGTCAGTGATCATGTTTTCCTGAAGGTATCTCCATTGAAGGGAGTCATACGTTTTGGAAAGAAAGGTAAATTGAGTCCTAGGTACATCGGACCTTTCGAAATTCTAGAACGAATTGGGGTTATAGCTTACCAATTGGCAATGCCGCCAAGTCTCTCCAAAGTTCACGATGTGTTCCACGTATCTCTGTTGAGGAAATACATGCCTGACCCAACACATGTACTCACCTACGAGGAATTAGAACTAGAACCTGATCGGTCTTATTGCGAAGAGCCCATCAAGATTCTTGATATGAGAGAACATGTACAGAGAAACCGGACGACTCGTCTGGTAAAAGTCTTGTGGAGAAACCATAAGATGGAAGAGGCAACGTGAGAACCTGAGGAACTTATGATGAAGAACCACCCAAGTATTTTCATGCGGTAGTATTCTAGAAATTTTGAGGACGAAATTATTTGAAGGAGGGGGGAATGTAACACCCCAAGCTTCTACGGTATGCTTCTCTTTGAATAATGCAATAGCGTGTGTTGTACGCAACATCGAGTTCTAACACACCACAACCAATCAAACTATCCATTATGAATAGTAATACCCACTTTTTGAAATTTATAAATTTTATTTTTCAAAATGGACTTCATTTTTGGATTCGGAATATCGAAATTAGCCTAGAGTGAATTTTTGGTATTTTTCTGAAAAACATTATTTTTTGATGAATAGTGAAACCACTAAGTTGTAGTTAAAAACTGAATTTTTCAGGAAACATAATTTTAAGGCTTAAGTGAGTGGAATTTAGAAAATCCGAGAGACACGGTTAATATCAAGGACTAAAATGTGGTTCATTGAGATGAAAATAATTTTTGGTGAATAGTAACTTTTTCCTTTTATTTACCATTGTTAAAAGTAAATAGGGTAATTAAGGGTAAATATGTTATTAATATTACACTAACACATGTCCTAATTCTAATTTATAAGCTTAATTCGACCAAAAACTAATTTAGGAATAAAATATTATCATTTAGGTCCACATGGATTAGATTAGGACATTTATTATTATTTAATTCAAAGAAGAGTTAAAAGAGCTAAAATCAAAGTTTTTTTACTAAATACTTTTTAATATAGGGTTATACATAAGATAAATTCGATTGTAAATATTCATTAGAAATGAAAAACTATTTCCTACATAACGGTATTTTATTTATAATATTTATAGATTAAATAATTAAATTTATTTATGACACAATGATGATGCAGTAATTACCATAATCATGAAAAATTAAAATAATTGATATTATAAATACCCAAATAAATATAATTTGAGACTTTTTATGAATTAAAATAATTTTATAGGTTAATATGACATGTTAGGAATGATTTAATTAACCTTTTTTTAAGTAATCATTCTGTTATGATTTTCACAAAAAATCAATTTTCTAAATAGTGTCAAAATTGATATAAAAGAGTTTTTAAAACAAATATTATATTATTAATTGATATTCAATTCCTAAAAATCTATGTTTCAGCCAGAAAACATATATCATGATAGGTGTATCATTAAGGGTCCACTTGGGGTCTCTTGGAGGTATATAGTATGTTTATTAACTATATAATATAAAAATACAAAGTGACATGGTAAGTGTCAAACTAATTAACTAAGAATTAAAACTAAAAGACAAGATTAATATAATGACCCAAACCTGTCTAAATTTTATTGGTTGAGTGGTGTTTGACCCATCCCCACCTTAACCTTTAAATAATCTACATTGGAGAAATTACAAACTGAATATGAATTTATTATAAAATAATATTTCTAGATTTTCCAAGGGTGCCCCTCACCCCTCTTATAAAAGGGTGCTCCCCCTTATCACTAATTCACACCTTCAAAGCCATTTGGCTCGGAAAAAATCTGCCCAAATACTCTCTAAACTTCCCTTAATTCATCCTAGAGGCCTTCCTTTAGTCATAAAGCCAACCTAAGGAGCCCTTTTGATAAAATCAAAAGAAAGAACCAGAAGAAGAGGTAATGATTTCACCACCCTTTTTAATGTTCCTTTCTTCTTCCACTTCTTATTTCTTTGTTATTACTGTTCTAAAATAATTACTACAGTATCATATATATACTATGATGTTATTATAAATATGATATAGTCATATTCAGTATTCTATCAATCCTTTGAATAACATGTCACCATACGTGCGTACGTATGGCTTACCGTCTCCACGTCGTGGTGTAATTGTTATTCTATAAATTATTATTTGGATTGGTATAATAACGATGTGTAATTCATGTAAATAATAAATATAACATGATAATTATTATGTATATATTATATACCATCCAATTATATATTATTTTAATATCAAAAGAATGATATTGTCGCTCGTGTGTACGTACGGACTACCGTCTCCACGAACGCGATTAGATTCATTCTCCATCGTATACATTCAAGAATAATTATCATATCATGATTAATAATAGTATCTAAAGACTTGATATCATTCTGGATATGATTAAGGTAGAACCTATTCATGACGAACATGGATTACGTAACAAAACATATAAAATAAATGAGTAAGTTAACACCCAAAACAACGATAATACTAAGATATTATTAACAAATCAATGTTAAAAGATCATATTTGATATCATATTATTGTATATGATTATTTTATAATTTAATAACAATTATTTTACCATTATACAAGAGGCTAACCTACCCTCAACCAAGTAAAATTACAAGGTAAGGATTTATTTCGCAATCTCTTCATTATTCGAGGTTGTTTATACGTAATAATCTACTGGGATCTCTTTATCATCCACATACATGTTTCATAAAATGTATTTCAAAACATTCGTACTTTTTTACAAGATATGGGTTAAATCAATTTATACCCTTGTTTTACTTTTATAAGAAGTTTATAAAAGATTCTTTCTTTCGTTTTCCAAACATGGTGCTTTTTAACCTTTTCAAAAAAATTAAGGAAAGAATGTTTTTTAACTTATATGGTGGGTGCAGCTATTTTCCACTGTTATAAAATATTCGAAGCTTCATTTACAAGCTAATAAGAATATTTTCAAAGTAAATGTTTTATTTTATAATTATGTGACTTTTAAATGATTTAAAAAAAATAGATATTTCTCCCAAATAGTTTTGATTTCATCTATGTCAACATACTTTGATGGATTTTAAGCTTATTTGAAGTTTATTTATTATGATACAAAAATTCCATATTGTATTTATGGATTTGTGATATGTTTGACTGGGGATGTGTTAATTTTATACCATTCATGGTTCATGGAGAAAGTATTGACATTTCTTATGCTAGTTTTAATACGAATGTTTATGTTATGTTTAAACCTGTTTATATGTAACGCCCCGACCCCAGCTACCCGGAGCCGGTGCGTCACTTCGTAACATTGGCATGATCCCAAAAGATCAAGTCTCGAAAGACCGATTAGTTTAGTAGCCTTGGAAACACTAGATACATTCATAAGTCTTTCATTACATCAAAATTAAACAAACTACAAAAAAAACATGGTCTTCATATTCCACACTCATATCTTCACTGATTATTCTTGCAAGTCAGTCATAAAATACTTCTTCACAACCTGGAAAATTTTTAAACATTGAAAGGGGTGAGCTCAAATGCTCAGTAAGGATAACAATAATGCGGAAGCTTTCATAAATAAACATTAACATTTAAGGCAATGTATAACTAAAACAAAAGCCTCTTAAACATGAACTTCAACATAATATGGCAAAAGTAAAATGAGATAATGCCATTTACTTCTTCACATGGATATTCTACTGGTCGAATAATCACATGTAATATCAATAACCACTTTCATAATGATGGAATGCATAATGCCAGACTATCATAACCACATAGCCAAGGCCTCGTGCCAAGACTACAAATAAGATTTTGTCAAGGCCTTGTGCCAAGACACTAGTTTGTCTCATGAGACCTGCCGATGCATCGAGGAGCTATAGCGGGCTCCACCCGTCACTTATTAAGTCCAATGCATTCCTCATATGAATAGGTTTAAACATATCATAAACCATAACATAATTGTATCACATAAAACATGCATAAAGGAAACATAACATTTCCACATTTCAATCACAAGATATCAATACAGCACATTGATATAATAAAAATTCTTTCAAAACCATTTTCAATACCAAAATAAAAGAAAGTTAAAACTTTGTATTTATTTTTCATTAAAAAAAAGATGGCTTATAGAGGAAGCCGAAACTCAAATAACGGTCACGACGGCGGAGTAGTCGTTGTCGCCGCATAAGTACGGAAAGAAAAACATTCCCTTTTTGTCGTTTAGTAAAATGCTTCGTATAAAAAAAATTCCTTTTGAATAAACATGAAAGTCAAAGGGGTTTATACACCGTATAAAAGAAAGTTGTGTATAAAGCCAAATATGCCTCAATGAAAGGAGATTGAGACAAAGTCCTTAAAAAGATCATTTTTAAAATAAAATAGATCTATTATGTGTATTCACTATAGGTACACATAAAGAAAGTAAAAATACAAAATAGGACATAATAATATCATGACATAATTTGAAAGTAGGAGATTAACCCAAGGAATTGAAGTTGGGTTAAGAAATTCCCTTACAAATAAAATAGATCTATTAGGTGTATTCACTATAGATACACATAAAGAAAGTACAAATAAAAGATATGACATAATAACATAATGACATAATTTGAAAGTAGGAGATTAACCCAGAGATTGGAAATTGGGTTAAGAAATTCCCTTACCTTGTGTCCGACTTGACTCAACCGTTCTTTAACCTCCTGAATAATAAACTAGAGTTAATATCTACCTTATTAAGAACCATTTTCAATTTCATTATCCTTTTTATATCACTTATTACAATGTTATGAACATTATGTAATTATTTAAGTTAATAACGGTCGTTTTGTCGATCTTTGGTACTTGAGTCAAAAATAAACTTCTTATAATTACAAGTTGTTCATGTGGTGAAATATCCATTATATCCGGAATTATATTCATGATGTAGATATCATATATATCATATATACAGTATATACATTCATTCATAATGTCACGTAACATTTAGAGGTAAGAAATGAAATGCACCGTTCATGGAGACGGTAAGCCGTACGTACGCATGAACGCTACTTTCATTTCAATTTCATATTTAATGGAAGTAAATCATAATGATATAAATGTATAATATAATTCCAGTATAATATAGTGTATAATACCATTTACTCCATCCTTTATACATCCCACATATGGCATTTACGATTCAAATCACTTTGAGGGGGCGGTAGTCCGCACTTCCTAAAATGAAATTATCGCGTTTTACCCATAATGGAAATCATAAAGTATGCCATAAATGAGAAATACAGAAGCATAAGTAAAACAAAAACATATTATATATCATATATAAAAATAGTGACATCTTAATGGCCACCTTTGAAGGTGTTATATGAGTGTTGAACAATCATCGCTTCGTGAGGCAGAAATTCGCCATCCACAGAAACCGTATGTTCTTTAACCATTAGATGTAGGTGTGTGTAAGTGTAGCTCGAATCCTTCTTATAACAACATCCTAGTATATTGAGGATACTGGTGTTGTTACAAAAGAAATGAATAAAAAGAGTTTAGGGGGTTGGAGAAGAAAAATAAAACAAAACAACATTATAAAAGACATTACCTCAAAATCGGGTAACTCTTTTTGATTTGAGCCAAAGGCTTCCTTGGGAAGAGTTCTGCCCAAAGTGAGGATTCTAGGAGTAAGAGAGGGATGTTGGGAGAGTATTTGGGCAGAGGTAGGCCGAGCCAAATGGCTTGATGGTGTGAATAAGGTGGGAGAGGTGGGGGCCTTTTATAAGTGGAGAGGAGGGGCACTTTTGGAAAGATTGAAATGTTACATTATTTCAAAATGCTTTTCGGATTCTAAAGGTCCCACACTTATATAATTCGAGGCTAAGGTGATAAGGTTTCGAAATCCCCTCATCCAATTGGCTTTGGACAAGTGTAAGCCTTGTATTTTACATTATCTATTCATTTTATTAAAATCGTTAAATAATGAGGTCATCGCTGCATCATAATGATGTCATAAATAATTTAATTTATTTAATGTCTAAAAATTATAAAAAAAATACTATGATGTAGGAAATCTTTTTATCTTTCCAATGACTATTTATAATCAAAATTTTGACTTGTATAACCCCACTTAAAAATTGTTTTAGTAAAACAATTTATGTTAGTGTCATTTTCACTTTAACATTAAATAAAAAGTAATTTATGTTATTTCCCAACAAAAGTGGATCCATGGGGTCCCCAAGTTAGGCCATGGCTTGTCTTGGTCGGCCATGACACAACCAATGAGGTTGGGACATGTGTCTAGGTCATTTAATATTATTAAAGTATTATTTATACCTTAAACTACCCTAATTACCACTAATCGCGATTAAGAACTTAATAAGTTACTATTCACCAAAAAATTATTTTTATCCCATTGAACCACATTTTACTTCTTTATGACAACCATGTATGTCGGATTTTTGAAAATCAAATCACAGAAGTGGTAATATTTCATTTAAACGAAAAATCTGTTATTTAACAACCACTTAGTGGTTTCACTATTCATCAAAAATTGAAGTTTTTCAGAATAAGGCCAAAATTTCACCCTAAGCTATAATTGATATTCCGAATTGAAAAATGATGTCTATTTTACAAAATTCCAAACATATTAGTTGCATTAATTAATTTTATAATTAATTCCCGCTGTCACAAAAAATAGCGTGTTTTTAAGAAACAATTTATATCAAAAGATTGACAATTGTTTATGTCCAATTTCAATGTCAAATTAATTCTAATGACCACCATTGGATAAAATGGTAAAAATATATTCTAATTATACTCTAAAACCACTCAATAGTATAATTTATCACTATGAATTATTTTGATTAAAAAAGTTGTTTTAAGTATTTTTCACTATTCATAAAAATTTTGAAGTTCTCAGAAAATTACAAAAAATTCAACATAGGCTAATTTCAATATTAGGAATACAAAAATGAAGTCCATTTTGAAATATAAAATTTCTATAATTTTAAAAAGTGGTTATTACTATTCATAACGGCTACTTTGATTTGTCGCGATGTTTTAGAACTCGAAGTTGCGTACAATGCAAGCTATTGTATTATTGAATGAGAAGCGTATCGTGGAAGCTCGGGGTGTTACATTCTCCCCTCCTTCAATAAATTGCGTCCTCGCAATTTGAAATTTTTCTTGGAAAATAAAAGGTTGAAAATAGAAAATACCTTTGTGGAAAACCCACATCGGAAATAAGGTTAATAGAATTTAGTCTTAATAAGAGGGAAATGGAAATAAGAAAGTCACCACCAAATCATGATCTCGATAAGGAGAACATTGGTGGCAATTAGAGACATATAATTTGAGGAAAAACGTAAATATTTGTAGGGATTGATTGAGGTCATCAATCACAATCAACTGTCAAATTGAGGGCCTCAAAGCCTTCAATCTATGTTGATTTAAAATATCATCAGTTCAACAAAACATAAGTTATTAGGATAACACATTTTTTTTGTTTTAATATCCCTTTACTAAAGTTTAAGAATTAATTTATTCATTGAATAAGAGATAGGTATATATATATATATGTGTTTGACATTAGAGTTTCAACCTTCAACTCATCTTTCACTCAAAAGATAATAGAACTCAAAAATATTATACTTATCCTAATTGTATAAGGTTCCAAATGTTAACACATACCATTTAGATTAGTAAAATTATTTTGTAATAACCGGGGACTTCCTGTAGGCTAGTGGTAGGAAATAAAGGCCTGTCGCACTATGATTGTGGGTTCGATTCCTGCAGCTTTGTCCGACGCGACGGGTTATGCCCCACCCTGCAGGTTGTCCTTTTCCTAAAACTATAGTATCATAATATTCCAAAAATAATCTTCATAAATTTTTTAACCTTAAACAATACTATCCATGGTTCAACTTAATCCATTCCAACCTTAATAGTTATCCAAAATACATCTGTCCAACTCACAGTCCAAATTTTATAAGGAAGGTAAACATAATGAAGATCCTTTATCCCACGTAACAACATGTGAGCACCTTCATCATGTATTCTTTTTAAACATACTGAATTACCATGATCCCTTATTCCTTATAGAATACTAGATATACTCCTTCTATCCAAAAATGTATACAAAACATCAATCAGTTTCAAGGAAGTTAAGTATATCCAATATAATTTATCCAAATCAATCACGTCTTATTCCAAAATCACAATCTCAGTATCAAAACCATATTATGGTTTATCTTTCTCTCAACCATATATTTTCCAAAAATTTAACCTACTGTGGAGTCACTTTTCTTGGTTCCACACAATCTCAAGTCCTTGATGAAATAGTACTGCAGTACAATCCTTATATAGATCACATTATTCTAATAACCAGAATATAATCCATGAGTCCGAAAGCATCAATACATTAGTTATTCTGCTTCAACTGTAGTAATAGCATAAGATTGTCCTTGATCCCTTGGCCTTTTCTGAGGTAAGATTCCTTGACGCTTAGGACATTCATTTGCGTAATGACCCATTTCTCTACAATTGTAGCATTCAACTTTGACAGCCTCTTTCTTTCCCTTGCAATCACGTGCCTGGTGACCTTTTTCTCCACATTTATAACAGACTCCCATTCCTTTTAGGCAAGTACCAGGGTGATTCTTCCCACAATTATCACATAATGGAAAATCCTTCTTTCCCTTTTTCCCTTTATCTGTCTCTTGTTCCACCGTTCTCTTCTTCTCTTGCTTTACTTTGTTGTCATAAGACTTAGAGAATTCCTTTTCTGTCTTGATAGCACATGAGACTATATCTTCGTATGATGAGAAGGATTGTGATACTAAAGCTCGACGGAGAAATGGTTTTAACCCATCAAAGAAACGATCAATCTTACTCCTTGGGTTACGTATATAATCGGCAGCATGCCTCGCTAACCTTGTAAAGTTAGCCTCATACTTTGCGACATTCTCATCCTCCTTCTGCCTCAGACTCAGAAATTGCCTTTCCATATCTGCTCGATGGTCACGAGGAAAGTATTTTTCTAAGAAAAGCTCTTTGAACTCCCTCCATTCCATACTTGATACGTCGTCATCTTCCTTTGTGTTTTGAATCAGCGACCACCACTGATCGGCATCTCCAGTGAGGCGGTAAACTGCCATGACAACCTTCTCCCTTTCACTACTCCCCAAGGCATGGAATATTTTCTCTAAGGAATTTATCTATTGCTCAGCTACTATAGGATTTGTACTCCCATTGAAGGTTGGTGGTTGTTGCCTCATGAAGCGGTCTAACATTGATCCTCCACGTTGCGGATCAGGGTGCTCCATACGAGTAAGGTTGTTATTCATAACCTGCGTGAGTTGTCCCAGTATGGTGAGAAGCTGATCAGCACCAGTTGTATCACTAGCTCCACCATAATTATCCTGATCAGGAGGGCAATCCCTACACGGAGTTCGTGCATTGATACGGTTTCCATTCCTTCTACTAGGCGCCATTTCTAAACAATGGCATAAACTAGATTAGTTTATGAATCAAAATACATAATTCCATACTTGTAAAACACTTTACATAAATTGAACTATTTATGGATATAATCCATAATCATAAAAAGAAATGTTTTCTTTGAGGAAGTATATACTCATAACCCTTCATAGTGGTTTGTAAATAAAATGAAAATTATCCTAAGCATATCCCCCGGGAGTGTCGTAACCAAGAGTGCAGCAAGGCCCGTTGTCGTGCACCAGTTCCCGTTCGAGTCTAGCTCAAAGCGGTGTTTTCGGATTTTTACCCCTAGGTACATCTGTGCCAGAGCTGCCTCTACCTGCTCGTATCCAGACATGGATGTATTGCTTGGAAAACTCATATCATCTCTATAATACCAAAATTCTAGGAAGTTCTTCTATACTAATCCTCGAAGCCTATCTTTGGGCTATGCGTTCTAATCAGAGTTTATCTACATCTAGCTTCCAAGGTTAGTACTAAACTGCCTCTGATACCAACTGTAACGCCCCGACCCCAGCTACCCGGAGCCGGTGCGTCACTTCGTAACATTGGCATGATCCCAAAAGATCAAGTCTCGAAAGACCGATTAGTTTAGTAGCCTTGGAAACACTAGATACATTCATAAGTCTTTCATTACATCAAAATTAAACAAACTACAAAAAAACATGGTCTTCATATTCCACACTCATATCTTCACTGATTATTCTTGCAAGTCAGTCATAAAATACTTCTTCACAACCTGGAAAATTTTTAAACATTGAAAGGGGTGAGCTCAAATGCTCAGTAAGGATAACAATAATGCGGAAGCTTTCATAAATAAACATTAACATTTAAGGCAATGTATAACTAAAACAAAAGCCTCTTAAACATGAACTTCAACATAATATGGCAAAAGTAAAATGAGATAATGCCATTTACTTCTTCACATGGATATTCTACTGGTCGAATAATCACATGTAATATCAATAACCACTTTCATAATGATGGAATGCATAATGCCAGACTATCATAACCACATAGCCAAGGCCTCGTGCCAAGACTACAAATAAGATTTTGTCAAGGCCTTGTGCCAAGACACTAGTTTGTCTCATGAGACCTGCCGATGCATCGAGGAGCTATAGCGGGCTCCACCCGTCACTTATTAAGTCCAATGCATTCCTCATATGAATAGGTTTAAACATATCATAAACCATAACATAATTGTATCACATAAAACATGCATAAAGGAAACATAACATTTCCACATTTCAATCACAAGATATCAATACAGCACATTGATATAATAAAAATTCTTTCAAAACCATTTTCAATACCAAAATAAAAGAAAGTTAAAACTTTGTATTTATTTTTCATTAAAAAAAAGATGGCTTATAGAGGAAGCCGAAACTCAAATAACGGTCACGACGGCGGTGTAGTCGTTGTCGCCGCATAAGTACGGAAAGAAAAACATTCCCTTTTTGTCGTTTAGTAAAATGCTTCGTATAAAAAAAATTCCTTTTGAATAAACATGAAAGTCAAAGGGGTTTATACACCGTATAAAAGAAAGTTGTGTATAAAGCCAAATATGCCTCAATGAAAGGAGATTGAGACAAAGTCCTTAAAAAGATCATTTTTAAAATAAAATAGATCTATTATGTGTATTCACTATAGGTACACATAAAGAAAGTAAAAATACAAAATAGGACATAATAATATCATGACATAATTTGAAAGTAGGAGATTAACCCAAGGAATTGAAGTTGGGTTAAGAAATTCCCTTACAAATAAAATAGATCTATTAGGTGTATTCACTATAGATACACATAAAGAAAGTACAAATAAAAGATATGACATAATAACATAATGACATAATTTGAAAGTAGGAGATTAACCCAGAGATTGGAAATTGGGTTAAGAAATTCCCTTACCTTGTGTCCGACTTGACTCAACCGTTCTTTAACCTCCTGAATAATAAACTAGAGTTAATATCTACCTTATTAAGAACCATTTTCAATTTCATTATCCTTTTTATATCACTTATTACAATGTTATGAACATTATGTAATTATTTAAGTTAATAACGGTCGTTTTGTCGATCTTTGGTACTTGAGTCAAAAATAAACTTCTTATAATTACAAGTTGTTCATGTGGTGAAATATCCATTATATCCGGAATTATATTCATGATGTAGATATCATATATATCATATATACAGTATATACATTCATTCATAATGTCACGTAACATTTAGAGGTAAGAAATGAAATGCACCGTTCATGGAGACGGTAAGCCGTACGTACGCATGAACGCTACTTTCATTTCAATTTCATATTTAATGGAAGTAAATCATAATGATATAAATGTATAATATAATTCCAGTATAATATAGTGTATAATACCATTTACTCCATCCTTTATACATCCCACATATGGCATTTACGATTCAAATCACTTTGAGGGGGCGGTAGTCCGCACTTCCTAAAATGAAATTATCGCGTTTTACCCATAATGGAAATCATAAATTATGCCATAAATGAGAAATACAGAAGCATAAGTAAAACAAAAACATATTATATATCATATATAAAAATAGTGACATCTTAATGGCCACCTTTGAAGGTGTTATATGAGTGTTGAACAATCATCGCTTCGTGAGGCAGAAATTCGCCATCCACAGAAACCGTATGTTCTTTAACCATTAGATGTAGGTGTGTGTAAGTGTAGCTCGAATCCTTCTTATAACAACATCCTAGTATATTGAGGATACTGGTGTTGTTACAAAAGAAATGAATAAAAAGAGTTTAGGGGGTTGGAGAAGAAAAATAAAACAAAACAACATTATAAAAGACATTACCTCAAAATCGGGTAACTCTTTTTGATTTGAGCCAAAGGCTTCCTTGGGAAGAGTTCTGCCCAAAGTGAGGATTCTAGGAGTAAGAGAGGGATGTTGGGAGAGTATTTGGGCAGAGGTTGGCCGATCCAAATGGCTTGATGGTGTGAATAAGGTGGGAGAGGTGGGGGCCTTTTATAAGTGGAGAGGAGGGGCACTTTTGGAAAGATTGAAATGTTACATTATTTCAAAATGCTTTTCGGATTCTAAAGGTCCCACACTTATATAATTAGAGGCTAAGGTGATAAGGTTTCGAAATCTCCTCATCCAATTGGCTTTGGACAAGTGTAAGCCTTGGATTTTACATTATCAATTCATTTTATTAAAATCGTTAAATAATGAGGTCATCGCTGCATCATAATGATGTCATAAATAATTTAATTTATTTAATGTCTAAAAATTATAAAAAAAATACTATGATGTAGGAAATCTTTTTAGCTTTCCAATGACTATTTATAATCAAAATTTTGACTTGTATAACCCCACTTAAAAATTGTTTTAGTAAAACAATTTATGTTAGTGTCATTTTCACTTTAACATTAAATAAAAAGTAATTTATGTTATTTCCCAACAAAAGTGGATCCATGGGGTCCCCAAGTTAGGACATGGCTTGTCTTGGTCGGCCATGACACAACCAATGAGGTTGGGACATGTGTCTAGGTCATTTAATATTATTAAAGTATTATTTATACCTTAAACTACCCTAATTACCACTAATCGCGATTAAGAACTTAATAAGTTACTATTCACCAAAAAATTATTTTTATCCCATTGAACCACATTTTACTTCTTTATGACAACCATGTATGTCGGATTTTTGAAAATCAAATCACAGAAGTGGTAATATTTCATTTAAACGAAAAATCAGTTATTTAACAACCACTTAGTGGTTTCACTATTCATCAAAAATTGAAGTTTTTCAGAATAAGGCCAAAATTTCACCCTAAGCTATAATTGATATTCCGAATTGAAAAATGATGTCTATTTTACAAAATTCCAAACATATTAGTTGCATTAATTAATTTTATAATTAATTCCCGCTGTCACAAAAAATAGCGTGTTTTTAAGAAACAATTTATATCAAAAGATTGACAATTGTTTATGTCCAATTTCAATGTCAAATTAATTCTAATGACCACCATTGGATAAAATGGTAAAAATATATTCTAATTATACTCTAAAACCACTCAATAGTATAATTTATCACTATGAATTATTTTGATTAAAAAAGTTGTTTTAAGTATTTTTCACTATTCATAAAAATTTTGAAGTTCTCAGAAAATTACAAAAAATTCAACATAGGCTAATTTCAATATTAGGAATACAAAAATGAAGTCCATTTTGAAATATAAAATTTCTATAATTTTAAAAAGTGGTTATTACTATTCATAACGGCTACTTTGATTTGTCGCGATGTTTTAGAACTCGAAGTTGCGTACAATGCAAGTTATTGTATTATTGAATGAGAAGCGTATCGTGGAAGCTCGGGGTGTTACATTATATGAGGAATGCATTGGAATTAATAAGTGATGGGTGGAGCCCGCTATATCTCCTCGATGCATCGGTAGGTCTTATGAGACAAAATAGTGTCTTGGCACAAGGCCTTGGCAAAATCTTATTTGTCGTCTTGGCACGAGGCCTTGGCTATGTGGTTATGATAGTCTGGCATTATGCATTCCATCATTATAAAAGTGGTTATTGATATTTCATGTGATTATTTGATTAGTAGAATATCCATGTGAATAAGTAAATGGCATTATTTAATTTTATTTTTTCCATACTATGTTGAAGTTCAAGTTTAAAAGGCTTTTGTTTTAGTTATACACTGCCTTAAATTTTTATTCTTATTTATGAACGTTTCCGCTATATTGTTATCCTTACAGGGCATTTGAGCTGACCCCTTTTCTATGTTTTATTTTTCCCATGATGTGAAGAAGTAAATTATAAATGACGTGCATTGATAGTATGAGGGGATAAGAGTGCATACTATGGATACTATGTTGTTGTAGTTTTCATTTTTATGATGTAATGTAAAAATTTATGAATATATCTAGTGTTTCCAAGGCTACTAAACTAATCGGTCTTTCGAGATTTGATCTTTCTTGTGATCATGAAAATGTTATGTAATAATTCACCGACTCTAGGTAAATAGGGTCGGGGCATTACAGGTACCATTAATAACATATAAGGTGTATATAAAACCCTTTTGACATTTTATATCGTGAATTTATATATTTTTATGATATTTATGTTTTCATTTAAAGTTATACTAATTTTTTTTTAAACTCTAACAACACTCTTAAATAAAACATCATTTTAAACATTTTAATGATTTATTATTATAGATAATTGTCTTTATTGTTCATGTTTTCAAAATTGTTTTAAGGATTTATATATATGGATAGATATGTTTTAAAATTTTAATTCTGTAATTTATTATAAATGATTCAAAGTGGTATGGGAGTCATTGATTCAATAGTCTATTAAATGATTCAAATGGTTTTGAAAAAAGACTTATTATTTCAAAATAGTGAAAATATATATTGTCATTGAAGTGTGAAAATGTTATATTTACATTATGGTTGTTGTATGTTTTAGGATTTTTTATGGTTCTTTGGAATTGATTATGTATATAGGTGGTTTCATGATAAACTGAGGGAAGGTGTTATTATGATATCTCTCCAATGCATTTGGTAATGTGATGGCGGTAAATGATAATGTTTCTCTAAATAGATTTATGAAATATAATGTGATGGGTATTACAAACATAATCATGATGGTTACTCCCAATGTTGTTGTACAATGTATCTATTTTATGGATGATAAAATTTAACCTTATGATTTATGTATAATGATTTACTATTACTAAAATGTTTTTAGGAAACATATGATTTCATGAGGTATATTTTTGAGTTTATGATCTAATGGTGAAATGTATGATTTTTTAAAAATTATATCAATGAGTTCAAAATATTTACATGATAACATTTTATTTCCTTATTTTATACCCCTTACTAAGAATTTAATTCTCACTCCATATTTTTTAAATGTTTTCCACAAGGTATAAGGATTGGTAAGAGAAGGAAGAAATCATGATGATTGTTATGAATATTAGTAACCACAAAATAAATCATTTCATATTGTAAAAATTTTCATTTTTTAAAACAAATTTTTAATGAGTTGAAGTGACTACATTGTATGTTTGGAGTTATTGTGTAATATTTATAGTCTAATTCTTTAAAAATATAATCCTGAAAATATCCTCAATGTGAATTCTTGAATTAACTAATGATTATGTATTGTTCAAGGTAGGGTCCCTATATTTATCAATAATTTACTACATTAGTTATCATCTTGATTAATTTGATCTAGTTACTACCAAATACCTTTGGTTTTATATATAAAATTTTCATTATTTAATTACATGAAATCACCCGCTTCAAGTATAAATATTATACCTCGACACCCATATTCCCCTAAAAGAATTATATACATTAATTTATCTTCCAAAACAACTATTCTGCACTCTCCCAACGTTAGTGTTCTTATGTTCTCACCTAATGACCAATTCAAAGTTCCTTAACTAGTCCATCAAGGATGTCAAATTCTACATGTTACTTTATCAAATATCCTCTATTCATTTATTTTATTATACATTATATTATCCTCCTTAATCCATCAAATCATAAAAAATATAGTATCATGTATATCCTTAAATATTATATTACTATTTTAATATCTTATATCCACTTATTTTCACCACTCCTATTTTTCAATGAAATAAATCCATTGTCCTAAATATGGTTATTAAACTCTTACATGGATAATGAATTTTTATTTTCCATTACCACAATAAATGATGGCCATAAAAGTATTAGTTTTGTTAATTAAAATTTTTATAGGTATATTATTACTTATTTCATGTCCTAGAGCTAAAATATATGAAGAAAAATTAAATAAAGAGAATCAGGTTTGTGATGTTTATAGAAACCCCAAAATATAAAAACATTTATTGTTAACGTTTTCTAAAATGAATCTTACTCATAAAAGAATGAAAATTTGTATATGAGACTATTAATACTTATGTAATTTCATGAATAACATTTAATTTATCATATATATTTTTATTTATAGTTGGCATGAAAATTAATTTTTATAATCAAACGAACCGACCATTATAAATATGTAATGAACACACCCAAAACTATTAAAATAGTTAAATATGATTACTAAAGTGGTGAAAATATTATAAAAAATAATTATATTTGTTATTATGAATTGTATTATTTATTTTTATTGTTTTATAACAATATTTAATTCCTTATATAGGATGATAAATTACCCAATTATTATCTGTATCATATGGCAAGGGTTTCTCATCTCACTTTTACATATATAAGATATATGACTTATTCACAACTTATTTCTTCTCTATAGTTTAAATACTAACCTTTTCTGTGTAATATCATTAATCTCAGTATATTCATGTAAAGAACTGGAAATTTCAAGGAAAGTTTTTTTCTTAGTTTCTTTGGGATTTTACGAGAACACAGTTTCTGACGGCGCCTGATTCCGAGGTCCGGTGTTCCGGGAATCAATTTCCGAAGTTTAGCTCGGGTACGTTCAGTGAACGAACGAGCGGGATTTTCTATCATTTTAACTGGTGCTCGGAATTGAAATACGAGGGCACCGATGAAACCACAACGCCGGTAATTGCTTAAGAAGACCCTTTCTGGAGTGCATTTTCTTAGGAGGAGTTGTTTTAAAAAAAATTGAGGGATAAAAATATAACTGTTTTACAATTATATTTTCATTTCTTGTTAAGTGGATTATGTTTTGTGTCACAACAATTTATCCCTCTCTTATGTGGTTATAACCTAAGAAAGGGAGTTTTGGGTGGGACCCACTTGTAGTTAACTACCCATGAGAGGATTAAAGGTGAGATGGGGCCCACACGAACCCCACCCCTTCACATACCTTAAACGTCCACTAACTCCCCCATTATGTGGGTGACCACTCATCTTCCATAAATCACTCCAACCCCCCTTGTGACACACCCTCTCATTAATGATGGCAACTCTACTTCATTTAATTTTGACAAGCTCAAGATTAATTAAGTTAAGTTAATTCAACATTTTGAAATGTTTTCAAAATGCATGGGATGGGTAATAAAATAAGAAGAGTCTTATTTTATTAGGGGTTGGATGGTTGTGTGGGGGATGGGAGGAGATAGAACTCGTCTTCTTCGTTGAAGAATGCGAAGAACGTCAAGAACCCGATGAAGAACGTCGTCACCGTAAGGAGTGAATGATGTGTCGTTCTTCTTCCCTCTCCGCAGCCGGTGAGAGACACCTTCATCGAAGAACGACGATGCACCGCATCCTTCATCAGGAGAACGTCGCGATGCTTACGAAGCCTCGATCCGCAATGCCATCTTCCGGGACGTTTGACTTCCGCGACTCGATGACGTGCGACATCAATTTCAAGGTAGGGGGTTTGATTTTGGTTCATGAATCTTTCTTGACCGTCCGAAATCAATTTTTCTTAATCCTCTTGCTATCAGATTAACGGGAGAAGGTCGGACCGCACGAACACGGCCGACCATCTTCCCTATTTGTTAATGTGTTTGTCGCGACTCGATCAAAGCTGGCGCGGTGCAACGACATTGCGCGGAAACAAGGAGGATCATCAGAGAAGAATCATGGCGCCATTGCACCGCGACGTGGAGGCCGACCGTAGCTGTGGAACCATCGTGCCGCACCGAAAAACCATGAAGAGACGCAGTTTGTTTATTTGTTGTGCGGATCGACGAGCCATGGAAGAATGGGCCGCAAGGGCAATTTGAAGGCTTTACAGCGAAGGGCATGTCCCGGGAGGACTGCAAGCGAAGAAGGAATTGAAAATGGAACACCAGAGCAACTCCGGTGGTCCGTGGAAGGGCCTGCCGGTGCGCCGCCGGGAAGGGGACGCCGCGGCTGAAGCCGCGGCGGCAGGTGGGTGATCCCGCGTTCGCACGGGACTAAGGGAGACCAGGGGGTGGGGTGTAACCCCCGCACCCGCTGGCCATGCATGCGCTGCGCTAGCGCCAGGCCAGCCGGATGCCCAGGCCGGGCCGGGCCGCGCCCTGTTGGGCCGGACCTGGGTCAGGTCTACCCGGTTTGGGCCGACCCAGGGGGTCTCGGGCCGGGTTAGACCGGGCCCGAACCCCCTATTTTTCAAACAGTTTTCAGTCATTTTCCCATAACGTTGGCTACGGACCTCTGATCGACACACCGTCAGTTGCAATGCGATCCTTGGATGGAGATGGTCGATTCAGTAAATTAATCTCAGGGTTTCGGTGAACTTTGGGTACAGCCGAGTTAGTTCGAACACGAAACCAACTGGGACCTCGAAGCGGAAACGCTTATATCTTGAGTTCCGGATGTCCGATTGATGTGCCGTAGACATTTTTGGATTCCTCTTGATGAGACTGAACTTTTGGCATAATTCTCTTGAGAGTTGGACGTAGTTGGATAGTGGCCGGGTAGGATTGAACTCAAAATTCAACCGGGCCCCTAGAACAAAAAAGCTAATAACTTTCAGACCGGACGTCCGTTTGACGAACCGTCAGTGGTGTTAGTGATCACGTTGAGAAACGTTCCCTATGAGTATTCCCTATGATTGTTCGGGCGTACAGTTGAGATACGGCTGGGTCGGTTCTCATACGAAACCAACCGGGACCGTGGGACGAAAAGGCTAATAACTCACAGACCGGGCGTCCGATTGACGCACCTTCTGTTGTGCTGATACCCCTATGATGAGGCAGTCATTTGAGATATTTCTTCATGGACCATTTGATACTTGGAGTATCGACCAGTTGCTCATGGAACGGAACCTCCCAGAGACGAGCTAGCTGAGTGCAGAGACATAGTAGCTGACTGAGACTTGACGACTGCTGATCGATCGACTCGGAGTGATTTGGATAGCCCAGTGGGGTGCGTTTGGTTGTAGCGGTAGACCCGCAGTACTTGACAGAAGGATTACCGTTGTAGGCTATGAGGGGGTACGCTTGGTTGTAATGGTAGACCCATGGTGGGATGTGCTTGGTTGCAGCGGTAGGCCCACAGTACTCGACAGGTGGAGTACTTCAGCAGTCTATGGTTAGTGGGATGCACTTAGTTGTAGAGGCAGACCCACTGTACTCGACAGAGGAGGAGTTCTCTAGCAGCCGTGGTTTCAATATCGTGAATAATATCCTTGTTTGAGCTGAGTCTATGACCTTTGTGTTTATCTCATGATTGAGATGGGTCACATGATAACATAGGTATATGTAAGGGAATATATCTAAGTAGTGGTTATCCATCGATTTAATAATCTTTGTGTTTCCTCATGATTGAGATGGGTATCTTGATAACATAGGAATATGTATGGGCATATATTTAAGTAGTGGTTATCCATTTATTTCATAACATTTGTGTTTTCTCATGATTGAGATGGGTTACTTGAAAACTTAGGTATAATTATGGTATTATACCTAAGTAAGGGTTATCTATTGAGATTCATCTTGTGGTTATCCTTTTTGGATTTAGAGAGACCATGAGGGTCTCGGGGTCCCTACTGAGTATCGTTATACTCACCCCTGCACGGGCTATGCCTGAACCTCGTTGTGTTGGATGCAGACGACGAACAACATTGACAGAGGCCGAGTGTTCGAGTATTGGATGGTACCCGGAGGTGGACCTCACGACGAGTCAGTACCAGGAGGTGGACTTCACGATGAGACGATACTTGGAGGAGGTTGACGGGCGAGATCATTGAGGAGGCTATCTGTACCTACCCTTCCGTTAGGATCCGTGGTGGACGATCCAGGATCTGCACTATCTATTCCTACCCTACAGGTATGATCCGAGGTGGACGACCCAGGAGCTGCTTCTACTCTTCCAACTTCTCGTCTTTCTGTTGTACTTCTTTTCAGTTGTAGTTGTACTTTTCAGTTGGGTTTGTATTTTTGGCCCATTTACCTTTCAGCACATTATTTTGTACTTAGTGTATTACATCCGCTTGTACTCTGTGGTGTTTTTTTAATTTTATAAAGGCAATGCCTTCCAAGTTATCGTTATTTACGCCTTTAGTGCTAGTCTCCAGCCCCTGGCCTATGGAAGGCAGGCTTGGGGTAGTCACGACACGGGCCCCGAGGACGGGTCCTGAAAAATTGGTATCAGAGGAGTTGGTTCTACTGCAAAAATTATAACTCTGATATTCCCTTTCTGTGAAGCAATAGTGTTTAGTGTACCGAGTGTGGATTTTAGTTTAGGAATTCCAGTGTTGGTGTGGCGGCCGACGTATCCATAAACCAGGACCCTGACCTCTGATTTCTGACTTTGTGCAAGAAAAAACGGATTATATGTGTGTTTAAAAATGTTTTAAAGTTAGATCAATCCATGTCATCTCACCAGGTATAAATCTTTGACCGTGTCGCATCTGTTCAGGATGTCTCCACGTAGACAGTCAGTTGGAGTTTCTGAGAGAGTACTCGATGACGGCTCATCGAGCGATGTGGCTCTGTTGCAGGGCCCTCTTTCTATGTTGGCACCCTCTGGTGGTGTACCAGTACTACCACCACCTGTTGGGCAGTAGATGCCACCAGCAATACTAGTGGACGGTGCACGCTTGCAGAGCGCGATGCACGATTTCCAGCAGTAGAGGCCTCCGAGGTTACGAGGCGAGGCAGATTCCCATATAGCAAAGGAATGGATGGAGGTGATTGCTAGAGTTTTCCACCTAGCTGAGACACCAGTGGAGTGGATGGTAGACTTGTCTACTAGTGTTTTATAGTGAGTGACCATGAGGATGGTCTGCATAGCGACGAGCCTTCGGTACGTGGACCGATGCCTGAGATAGTGCCTTCGGGTAGTGTGCCAGCTATACATCACGACCTGTTGGTCATAAGTTACGACTGGCGGTACCAGTATGTGACACTTGTAGAATTACTGCATTACGATGTCATCCATGGCATGAAACAGTACCATTAATATTTGGATTGGCTGTATTAGGCATTGGGAGTGGTTCATCCAGGAGATGAGACCGAGTTTCTCTTTTCTTAAAAGGAGAAATCTTAGCAACTCTTACGGATCTTAGGCAAAGAAGGGTGGTCATTGACCGACTTGCAACGTCGGAAAACATCCTACCGACCAGAGATGGTACGAGTTACGATGAATAAGGTGAACACCATCTAGGAGCGGATGAAGAATCCAAAACACAGCAAGAAATAGGAAACTGGAACCAGTCTCGGAGACTTGGTCGTGTAAATGTTTCAAGAAATGGTGTTAAAGACAGATAAGTCTGTAGACCAGTAGACGTGGAGGCCGAGCTAGGAGAGAATCATGAGGTGGTGTACATTTAACCATGTTACAACCACCCGCCTTTGTTGTTTCCACCAGGCTCCTGGAGTTGGATGGATGGGGAAGAGAGTAGCTGCATGCGGTCAAAGAGAGTGACCCAATGGCTCTAAGAATGATTTGAGGGACAGTCTGTGTCCACTACTAGCTGTGGTAGTTACAGAAGTTGATACAAATCATTCCTTCCTTCCACGAAACTTTTCCCAGACCTAGAGTTTCCGGTAAGCCGTAGACTTGACCCTCATGTCTGGTGATACCTTGCGAGGTGTCTCGATAATCACAATTATGCAGACAATGTGGTCTGACCCTCTAGGTGAGAGTTTTGGTTGGAATCTCTTGGTGGTAGTGTCGAGGCCTTACGATGTTGGTCTGGGTATGGATTGGATTCACAGTTCATACTTATATTCACTGTATTAGGAAAAGAGGTTGTGGTTTACCTACAAAGCTGGGATGGGTTTTCCTTGGTCGGAGAAAAGGAAACCCCTGGCAGCACAAGATAAACTCATCCATAGGAGGGTGTAGCCGATCACTCTTGAGTCGGCCAACCTTACCCTCGTGGCAGTAGGAGTTTTGATTTTCAGTTCTAATCCAGAAAGGGAGACATCTAGAGTTAGAGGATGACGATAATGACCTTATAGGGGTCTCACCTTGATGAGGTTTACGGAGATGAGGCCAAAGCGGCAAGTAATCCTTGAGGTTCAGCGGACCTTTTTCAGGTCCTCAGCAGGGTAGGCGAGGTGGCTTATCGTTTGACCCATCCTCCTCAGTTGCACCAGGTGCACGACGACTCCCACGTATCTCAACTGAGGAGATATGTGCTTGACCCGACACATATCATCGACTATGGGGAGCTGGACATTGGCGATGGGGTGACTTTTGCGGGGTTTCAGTAGAGGTTGATGATCGATCGGAATGGGTCATATGAGGACAGTCGATTCCTCTTGTGCGCTTTCATTGGCAGCACATGAACCTCTAGGTGGGCACACGGGTGTGGAATGCTCAGATGCGTGCTCAGTACCGCTTTTGTATCCCTAGTTTGTGTTAAAGCTTTACGGGGACGTAAAGCCCTGAGGTGGGAGTAATGTAAAGACTCAGAAATTTCAAGGAAAGTTTTTTCTTAATTTCTTTGGGATTTTACAAGAACGCAGTTTCTGACGACACCTGATTCTGAGGTACGGTGTTCCCGGAATCAATTTCCGAAGTTTAGCTCGGGTACGTTCAGTGAACGAACGAGCGGTTTTTTCTATCTTTTGAACCAGTTCTCGGAATTGAATTCTGAGTGCACCGATAAAGCCGCAGCGCCAGTAATTTCTTAAGAAGACCCTTTCTGGAGTTCTGTTTTCTCGGGAGGATTTGTTTAAAAAAATGTGAGGGATAAAAATATAATTGTTATACAATTATATTTTCATTTCTTGTTAAGTGGATTATGTGTTGTGTCACAACACTTTATCCCTCTCTTATGTAGTTATAACCTAAGTAAGGGAGTTAGGGGTGGGACCCACTTGTCGTTAACTACCCATGAGAGGATTAAAGGTGAGGTGGGGCCCACACAACCCCACCCCTTCACATTCCTTAAACCTCCTCTAACTACCCCATTATGTGGGCGACCACTCATCTTCCATAACTCAATCCAACCCCCCTTGTGACACACCCTCTCATTAATGATACCAACTCTACTTCATTTAATTTTGAAATGCTCAAGATTAATTAAGTCAAGTTAATTCTACATTTTGAAATGTTTTGAAAATGCATGGGATGGGTAATAAAATAATAAGAGTCTTATTTTATTAGGGGTTGGATGGTTGTGTGGTGGATGGGAGGAGATAGAACTCGTCTTCTTTGTTGAAGAACACGAAGAACGTCAAGAATCCAATGAAGAACGTAGTCACCGCAAGGAGTGAATGACATGCCATTCTTCTTCCCTCTCCGCAGCCAGTGAGAGACGCCTTCGTTGAAGAATGACGACACGCCACATCCTTCATCAGGCGAACGCCGACGACACTTATAGAGACTCGATCCGCGATGTCGTCTTCCACGACGTTCGACTTCTGTGACCCGATGATGTGAGACGTCAATTTCATGGTAGGGGGTTCGATTTTGGTTCATGAATCTTTCTTGACCATCCAAAATCAATTTTTCTTAAGCCGCTTGATATCGGATTAACGGGAGGAGGTCAGACCGCATGAACAGGGCCGACCCTCTTCCCCCTTCATTGAAGTGTTTGTTGTGGCTCAATCAAAGGTGGCACGGTGCAACGGTACTGCGCAGAAACAAGGAGGATCATCAGAGAAGAGGCATGGCGCCATTGCGCCGCACCGTGGAGGCCGAATGAAGCCACGACACCGTCGCGCCATGCCGGAAAACCACAAAGAGATGTGGTTTGTTTATTTGGTGTGTGGATCGACGAGCCATGGAAGAACGAGATGCAGGGGTGATTTGAAGGCTTTGCAGTGAAGGGCAGGTCCCGTGAGGACCGGAGGCGAAGACGGAATTGAAAACGGACCACCGGAGAAACTCAGGTGGTATGCAGAAGGGTCTGCCGGCGCGCAGCTAGGAAGGGGCCGCCGCGGCCGAAGCCGCGGTGGCAGGTGGCTGGTCCCGTGACCGCATGGGACCAAGGAAGACGAGGGGGGGGGGGGGGTAACCCCCCCCCCCCCCCCCCCCCCCCCGCCCGCTGGCCACGCGAGCGTCGCGCCAGCACCAGGCCAGCCGGCTGCCCAGGCCGGGCCGGGCCGCTCCGGCTAGGTCGGGACATGCCCACTGGGCTGGGCCGCTCCCTAGTGGGCCGGACCTAGCCCCGGGTCAGGGCGACCCAGGGGGGTCTCGGGCCGGGTCGGACTGGGCCCGAACCCCCTATTTTTCATAGTGTTTTCAGTCATTTGCCCATAACATGGGCTACAGACTTCCGATCAATGCACTGTCAGTTGCGATGCGATTCTTGAATCGCGGTGGTCGATTCGGTATGTTATACTTAGGGTTTAGGAGAACTTTGGGTATGACCGGGTTGGTTCGAACACGAAACCAACCGGGCCCTCGGAGAAGAAACGCTTATATCATGAGTTCCGGACGTCCGATTGACGTGCCATCGACTTTGTTGGATTCTTCTTGATGAGACGGAACTTTTGGCATACCTTTCCTAAGGTTTGAACGTAGTTGGATAGTGGCCGGGATGGATTGAACCTGAAATCCAACAGGGCCCCTAGAATATAAAATCTGATAACTTTCACACCAGACGTCTATTTGACGAACCATCAGCGGCGTTGGTGATCACGTTGAGAAACGATCCCTATGAGTATACCCTATGAGAGTTCGGGGTACAATTGAGATATGGATGGGTTGGTTTGCACATGAAACCAACCAGGCCCCTAGGATGATAAGGCTAATAACTCACAGACCGAGCATCTGACTGACGTTCCTTCTGTTGTGCTGAGACCCCTATGATGAGGCGGTCCTTTGAGATACTTCTTTGTGGGAAATTGTGATACTTGGAGTATCTACTAGTAGCTCATGGAGCAGACCCTCCCGGAGACAAGCTAGCTGAGTGCAGAGACCTTGTAGCTGAATGAGACTTGACGACTGCTGATCGATTGACTCAGAGTGATTTGGATAGCCCAGTGGGGTGCGCTTGGTTGTAGAGGCAGACCCACGGCGGAGGTGCGCTTGGTTGTAGTGGCAGACCCGCGGTACTCGATAGAAGGAGTACCTCTCTAGGCTATGAAGGGGTGCACTTGGTTGTAGTGGCAGACCCATGGTGGGATGCGCTTGGTGTCTGCGGCGGGCCCACAGTACTCGACAGGTGGAGTACTTCAGCAGTCCAAGGTCTGTGGGAGGCGCTTGGTTGTAGCAGCAGACCCAATATACTCGATAGAGGAGGATTTCTCCAGTAGCTGTGGTTTTGATATCTTGAATAAAATCCTGGTTTGAGCTGATTCTATTACTTTTGTGTTCACCACATTATTGAGATGAGTCACTTGATAACTTAGGTATATGTATGGGAATATATCTAAGTAGTGGTTATCCATTGATTTCATAACCTTTGTGTTTCCTCATGATTGAGATGGGTCACTTGATAACTTAGGTATATGTATGGGAATATATCTAAGTAGTGGTTATCCGTTGCTTTCATAACCTTTGTGTTTTCTCATGATTGAGATGGGTTACTTGATAACTTAGGTATAAGTATGGGTTTATACCTAAGTAAGGGTTATCTGTTGATATTATTCTTGTGGTTATCCTTGTTGGATTTAGAGAGGCCATGAGGGTATGGGGGTCCCTACTGAGTATCGTTATACTCACCCCTGCATGGGCTATGCCCACACCTCGTTGTGTTGGATGCAGACGACGGACAATGCTGACAGAGGCTGATTGTTCAAGGACTGGATGTTACCCGGAGGTGGACCTCACGACGAGTCAGAATTCAGAGGTGGACTTCACGATGAGACGATGATCAGAGGAGGTTGCCCGGTGAGAGCATTGAGGAGGCTATCTGTACTTACCCTTCAGGTAGGATCTGTGGTGGATGATCCAGGAGATGCGCTATTTGTATCGACCCTAGAGGTAGGATCCGAGGTGGAAGACCCAGGAGATGCTTCTACTCGTCCAGCTATTTGTCTTTGTGTTGTACTTCTTTTCAATTGTATCCGTACTTTTCAGTTGGGTTTGTATTCTAGCCCATTTACTTTTTAGCACTTTTTTTTGTACTTAGTGTATTACTTCCGCTTGTACTCTGTGGTGTTTTGTTTACTTTTATAAAGGCAATGCCTTCCCATTTATTGGGATTTACGCCTTTGGTGCTGGTCGCCAGCCCCTGGCCTATGGAAGGAGGGCTTGGGGTAGTCATGGCATGGGCCCCAAGGACAGGTCGTGACAATATATGTAATTAAATGTTTAATTTTATAATTATTACTTTTATAGGAAATACCATTTGACTAATTACAATGCGGTAAGGGATTTCTTAACTCAATTTATATTCTATAGAATAATCTCATACTAAATTGATTATAATATATTAATATTCCATGTGTGATAAATTTTTTTAATATTATTAATTTACATTTCTTTTGGAATTAAAACTGATACATATAAATGATTCATTTTATTAATAATCACATAATTGAAAGGATATTTATCTGGGAACGTATATAAAAAATTATCATTGAAAATTTACCATAAAAATTTATTTTTCATCTATGTCCTTGTTTTTTACAAAATTTCCAATTTGTATTACTATTCTATTAGGATTTTAAATTGTTATTTATTTATTTTTTAATTTAAAAAAAATTGAACGTATTTAATGTGACGTATTCCAAAAGATGTTATTTATGACTTATTTGATAAAATATATTAGGAATTTTTTTCTTATAATTATGTAGTGGTTTTTTCAAGAATCATGATTCCATAATTATCTTATTTTCCTTTTAAAATAACTCATGATATTCTTCGTTTAAAATTTTTTTCTTTTAAAAAATTTCAACTATTTAAAAATATGTGACATGAAAATGGAAGTGTTATTTTTTTCAAGAATTATTTCATGTGTTCTATGAAAATTGTTTTATATCTAAGATAATATTTTTTTATTTTACATATGCACTACAAGGGATATTTTTTCTGGATACTATAATAATTCTTTATATGGATTTTTATGTTTATAAGGTTATAATATTTATGGAACCCAATTTCTTCTCATAGTTTATGCTATGATGAAATGTTTATGAACCCCATTTCCTTTCATGTGTTATGATATAACGAATGATTTATGTTCTTATGACCTACATACATATTGGTTTTGATATTGTGTGGAGGATACCTATATCTTCTTCCAATGCATTGGGTATTTCATTATATCTAATGAGATAAAAATGGGAAACTAGCCAATGGGCTTGATCCACTATAGGAAACAGGTACATCCTGATCCAATATAGAATAAATGAATGTATTGATGTAAATTTTTCTTATTTTTGGAAGTTAACCACTCCATATGAAATGGTTATATATATTTATGATGGTTCCATAGATTAATTACATTTGATTATATATCAGTATATATTTATAATGATTTCTAACTCTGATTATATATGTTTTCAGAAATGGATAGGATTATTCGATGAATCATGTTATAATATATGAAATTATAGGTATGGACATTTCATGTTAGGATAATAATCCAAAAACCTTATTCTTATATTATACTTTTATATGATCAATTAATTTTATATCTTATATTTAACCTTTCTGATCATTTGATCTCACCCTTTTTATGATTCCATCCATAGGTGATGATGAATAGTTTAGGAGGTTTATCCCTAAGAGGAGACCATGTGAGAAGATATTATTGGGGGATGCTGAATATCATGTATGAAATAATAGTATTGAAAATCAAATCTCCAATTATGTTTATCCTTTTTGGTTATTCCATGGTTTGGTTATGTTATGAAATAAATATGAATACATCAAGATTTAATATCATTTTATTAAAAGAATTGGTCATTATAAATGAGTTGTTACAACCTATCGCACTCAATATCAACCATTTCATACTAGGCCACCAATACTAGTGACATAATCCCCCTTCTGAATCAAAAATTAATATATGATTCAAGCTAGTCAATCCTTTTCTTTCTCCACATTATAATAAGCGTAAAATCGTATGATAAATCCACATATAACCCATTACAAACTAGGCTACAAATACTAGTGACATAATTATCATTAATTTTTTTTAAACTGAGATGTACCTCCCAATATGATGAATTATATTCCACAATCAGTTCCTTATTGAAGCCTTATAGGACCCATACACACTAATGTTTTCAAAAAATCATATCCACATAAATGTTCCAACGAATAGGTTCACCACTATTTCAGATACATTCCATTTTTACTAGTACCTTAAGATGAAATTTTTTCCAAATCATTACACATTCCTAAAAGGTATTGATAAGTGAAATTGATGAGATGATAGTCTTACAATGATCCTCCTAATGCTCAATAAATATCTCTAAAAAAGGACATAATATGCCACTCAACAGTGTCTTCTAGAACCTCCAATAACCTATATCTAATTAATTGAGATCATATATTTGGATACTAAATTACATTAACTTGCTGTATAAAAATTCTTGAATTTGAAGGACTATAGTTTTTAAATCAATCTTCGATTTCTAAAATATTGATCTTATAACATATTTATATACATAATGATTTTGTTAATAGTGAATACCAAAAAAATTATCTTGATGAAAATAATTCCCCCAACAACATTAATAATGAACAAAAACATCAAAATCAATATCAATTATTTGGTAATTCCATATGGGATACATCATCTAACGAGACTCGAATACTATGAATCAGTCATGCTACATTGGAACCACTCCCAGTCTAATTGAAAATGCAATAAATATGATAGTATTTTTATTTCCTTTCACTAATAGAATTAATATCTGCACTAGGGTCCACCTACATTTCCATTCCATAAAGGCTCTTTCAAAAAATTTATGTCCAGAAAAATTTCATCCCTTATTATTGGAGGCTGTAATAGATGTTTCCAAACTAGATAGATTAAACAATAATTTAATTTAATACTTGATTAGTACCGATAAACTTTTAATATAAAATATTATCTTGGGGTTCTCTAAAAAAACTTTACATATCATATATTGATGGTCTAAAAATAAAAAATTAATTTAGATAATATTACACTGGATGTAGACTTTGTTGATCCAAATGTTTCATTTTGTGATCTTTGTTTAAAGCTTCATCTCTCTTAGTGTATTCATCACGATCTCAATATATTGGGAATGGTAATGTCGAGTGAATGAATACACCATGTTGTCTACCAAAAATATAATCATGAAAGAATATGCATAGAGTTGAGAAATTATATTCATATGGGCTTTGAAAATAGATTGAGTGTTCATGAGACCAAAAAACAAAACTGGGTAATCATAAAGACCACATATTATATAAAATGTTGTACATGATATTTCTAATGTTCTCACACGAACCTGATGATAAAATATTCTAAAATAATTTTTTGAAAACTAATTCACTCCTTTTAGGTAATCAAAATGGTCATATATTCAAGGTAGTGGATACTAGTTCTGAACCATATGTTGGATCACCCATCAGTAGTCAATGAATTTTCTTAGGGTGTAGTCCAAATTCTAATACAATATGAATACTAAACCCTAAATGTAAGTATTGGGGCATATAAAAAGAATAGTCTCTAGGAATTCCAATTTCTTCATGAGCTCCATATTCCATCTTTGTTCCATCCAATAAGAAATAATGAACCATGGTGGACCTCGTGGAACATGATCAATAGTAAAATACACCTCTCTTTCAAGAGATATCCCAAAAAGGATATTTGAGAACACATACCTAAAATGATCAACCACCATGGGGAAAATAGCAGGTCACACCCCCTAATCACCTAGATAGATATATTGATCTGTGTTATCACTCTTCCAAGCCCTTGATAGTCACATCATTCTCAAAATTCATAGAAGTCTCATTGTCGTTTGTGATCATGTATACCACTCTCTAGTGATATGGACATGAGACACCAGAAATAATAATAGATATGGACACGATAGAGAACTAACCAGTCCATTTATTTAATTATATGAAACCCTTCCTTTCTTTGGATAAAAATATTCCACACAAATTGGTAGCTAGCTATATCAAAGTGACATTCAATATGTATCAGAATACTCTAAAATGGGAAACCCGACACTATATCTAGTGTCTTAACCATACATAAATACTATATCGTGAGTCCAAGGGTCTCAATAATTTACATAGTAATTAAATAGTGTGATTAAAATATGTAAAATAGAGAAGTCACTAATGTAGAGGCTATTAAAATGGTAACATTAACTGTAGAAGGCCCATTGTAATGCTCCTCTAGAATTGGTTTTCCTGCATATAACTAGCACATGAAACTTCCGTCAGTTGAAACCAGACAACCCTGAGAAAGTCATTACCCAACTCACCTGGTTTTGATGTGTGACTACCCATTATCAAATCCAATAGTCTATGGGATAAAAACTAGCACCACGTAGTCATATCCACACATGCGAATAATTAACTAATGAATCTGAATGTATGAACATGTCTTCCAACCCATATAATTATGAAATTTAAAACAACAAAAACAAATGCATGAATACATCTATGATACCTTAAGAAGTGAAAAATAATAAATAACTAAATGAGAAAAATGTTCAAAATATAAGGACATAAAAATCATTTATTAGTACTTCCTACTTCAATAGAGAGGACACTTATCCAATTAAAACACCTAGAAAACACCTTAGTTTGTCAAACACAAGCTATGATCCACATTCTTTCTATTCTCCTTGGACACCGTCAAATGGGCATCATTTTTATATGAGATTAAACATGTATTTAGAGACCATGTATGGTTGAGTATAACAACACCTAGTAAGAAACCACAAAAATAAAAAAATGAATCATCAAGAACAACCTGATCATAGAAAGGATATAAAAATCAATGTATAATAATAAAATAATATAAATACTCCGAGAGGAAACCAAAACACCTTCCGGACATAACCCATTTCCACCCAGAAGATTTTTCATGAATAAATACACATTCAAATTGAATATAATATTTTATCCATGATATAACTAGAGACACTCATCCATGATTTCAAGATCATTAGGCACCATATATGAAAGCTAAATGATTTTAGAAACCTCTGATACTTAGATTGGGGGTCAGGACTAGGACCACTGGGGGACACTATGAACAAAATCAATAACAACCTTGTTTAATGTGAATCAAATTGAAATGATACTGGGAACCCACACTAACATGGCATACTAGATAGAGGATCCAAAAGATTCAAAAAATGGTCACATTGATTCTATATGTAACAACCCAAACATTTATCAATGAAAAATATTATCCCTTATTGAAATTAGGTTATAAATATTAAAACACTTACACAGAAGAATGATCTTAAAAAATTATGATCATAATTGAAGACAAAAACAAGGGGTATTCCAATAAATTAGTAACCTACACCGAGGTAATAGTAACATCATTGTGGGAATATTATCCTAACCATTAAGAATAGTATTCCAACCAATAAAATAGTTAACTCACCTATATATGGATAAATAAAATTTAGGAATCATATAAGTGATAATATGATATAATTATATTATAGATTAAGTAAATAAATATTTATTAAATTAAAAATTTTTTGTTGGTATTATTGTAAAAGATTAATGTTCACTTAAAATTTTAAAAATAATACATTGCTTTAAGCGGAAATTTATTTTCATAAAATAAATTCATGATGTAATATTATATTTTCTTTGTTATTATAATATAATTTTATGGTACCTAAAATAATTTATCAAAATGTCATGAAATCAGTTACAAATAAAAATATGTATTTTATAAAGAAATGATGATTTAAAATAAAAATAAAAATTATCTTGTATGGAAAATTATTTTCATAAAATGGAGTTCATTTTTTAAAACTACATATTGAAAATTGATTAGGGTGAATTTTTGAGTTTTTTATAGAATTGTATAAATTTTAGTGAATAATGAAATACGATAATTTATATTATTAGTTGGATGCATGAATTTTTTGAGTCATTATTTAGGAATAGATAATGTATGAAAATTAATCAGTATCTCTCATTAATTATTTATATTATATTGTGATAAGGATCTATGTGTGGATAGTCTTGTGCAATAATAATAAAATAATAACTAAAATAATCTAAAACCACCCCTTCCACACTAATAAATACCACCCCACACTAACAGTTCAACTCCAAACATTATAGATTTGAATTTTTTCAAAATTATATCCATTCCCCTGCCCAAAATCCATGATCCTTATATCTAAATTGATTCCTAAACCAATTCCCCAAAGGAGGTGGTTAAGGAGAAGAATTCAATGGGTAAAATTGTATTTCTTTTTCTTCTAATTTCATTTCAATTAAATTTCATTAATTATTTAATCATCAAATCCCCTTATCCAATTGGTATGAAAAATAAATTATATTATATATAATTTAATTCTATTATGTTAATGTAATTAACTATCATCAAATCTCTTATTTTATGCCTTTAAATGTAAAAGAAAAAACATCATCTGAGAGGTGTTGATTTTTCACTATGAGGAAAAAATGTTTTCTTTCTCTATTAACAGCCTTAAAGGGTAGAAATAAAACCATTTTAATGATTTAAAATTATTTTAATATGTATTTTACAACATTTTTATGTTCTGTAACTAACATATATATGTAATATTAAATAATATAACTAATGTACTCTATGATGATCGTAAAAATAGAAAATAAATATAAACAATTATCATCATTATTTTATTTAATGAATAATCATAATATATAGAAAAAAAATTATATACAAGACCACTGTAATATATTTAGTTTCATTGATAATATATAAATTCAATTCAAGACAGTTATTCCCTTTTCAAATAATCTTCTATAAATATATTCTTGTGAACCAATCACAATGACCAAGACATCAAACACTCCCGAATAATGTAATTAAACTCTATAACTCAATAAAATTTCAATAATTGAACTTAATAATATTATATTTATTATATTACATGAAGAAGAGGTTCTGTATATATTTATTAATTAATCTAATTTGATTTTCTTTTATATTAATGTGGTGAATCAATTCATACTTAAGGTAAGGGGATTATCAAAAACAGTTACATTTGTTATGTTTATTCCTCTAACATGAAATATTTCACTATGTTTATCCTTTTAATATTTAAAAAATATATTTTTTGTTCATAAATTTAATTTTCTAGGATATACATGTTTCCAAATAAATACTTTGAAAAAATGAAAATATTTTTTCAAAATAACCCTTCTTTCTAAAAAAAATATTTTAATTCCATTGAGATTGTTTCTTATTCAGTTAATATTGATGATTATTATACCCAGTATTTTAATCAATTTTTTATTTCAGGATCCCCAATATTTAAAAAATAAATTATTTTCTAAAAAATTATTAGGAAACCTATTTCTATTTTGTGGGACAGTTTATGGAAAATATTGCTATAAATTCTATGTGGCATGGTTGATCGTATAAATTTTATGACTAGACAGGAGATCCTATAATTATATAGTTATTCAATGCATTGGGTAATTTGAATTATATCCTGAGATATTGTGAAAATATCATGAACATGTTGCAATATTTGTTCAAAAAAATGTGTTGTGTTGACCCCTATGACACAAAGTTTCATTTTTATGAATTTAAACATTCCATGACTTTATATAATACATCCTCCAAAAATTATGATGAAGATATAATTCATAAGTTATGATTATTATGATTATGTCACACATTTTAGGTTGATTTATGTCCTTATTTACCCTCTTACTAGTATATGATAACACTCCTTTCATTGACTTATATCTTCATGTGATTATATGTACTATGGAGAATGAGAAAGCCACAAAAAAGTTAAAAAAGAAGAAATTAAATTTTTTTTATATTTTATTTATTCTTAATCATATTTTTCCCAATACAGTAAGAATTTTTTTCTAAGATTTGTTACATAATTATGAAATTTATCTTCAAAACTGTGAAATTGTAATGTAAGAAAGGTATGGTTTCTATATTTGGTATTAGATAACTATATAGTCAAATTGGGAATAAGGATTATAGAATTTTATTGAAAACCCATTGTATGAGACTAATTATATGTAATCCCCCATTATGTTTTGTTTTATAAACAATATATACATATGTATCCGATAAGATTTGGATTTATAGTTAATTACACCATGTAATAAATTTCTGTTTCATGACATAAAGAATTATGTTTTTTTAATCATTTTCAATGTTTTAATATGGTGTTAACCAGTTGAATCCATGACAACGATCCATGTGAGGGAAAATTATGCGATTGGTCAAATGAAATACCCAATGTATTGGGAGGTGGATTTGAAAATTTATGGGAGTTATTACCTAGATATATTAGGCTATGACCAATAACATGAAAAAGGAGAAACGTCTTCCTTCACCTACGAGGGATAAGGTGCCTATCAAATATTTTGTGTGGAAATGACCACCAATATTTTGTGGATTTTCTTATTAACTTTCAAGTAATAGTTGGTGAAATGAATGGAGATGATATTTTTTTATTCACTATTTTGAGAAGTAAAAGCTAACCAAATCCATCTATTATTTTGATAGTGAGGCTGACCAATGGTGGTAATATATTATAAACACCAAGCCTAAGAGAAAAACTGAAGGGACAAATCAATAAGACAATAAAAAAAATTCATAATAAGAATTTCACTTGTACAGTTTATAAAAAGATGATGAGATAATTGTTAGATATGAAGAAAGGGGAAAATGATGGTGAATCAATCCCTGAAAATAATGAAATTTTAACAAGGATTTAAAGGAATTCATGGTGTTTTGTAAAAAAATGAACATAAAAATAGATGTATTATTTATTTGTGTAATACCATGTATTAAAAAGAGTGGATATATTAGATACCGTCATAGTTGTGAAGAGGTTTTTAAATATTTACTAAAAGAGGAGATGGAGTTTGTAATTTGTTCCCAAGGGTATAGAGATAAAAAACAAAAAATGGATTTTCCAGCTAGTTGATCTAATGAAAATGGTGTATTAAAATCTCAACCAATAACATGTCATAAATTTGGGAAGAAGAATCATGTGAATAGGATCAAATGGATAGTGAAATGCATCAAAAGTGGGAGAGATACACACTATATTCATGAATGTTTATGAAACATGAATAATCTCGGAAATGTGGTTGAGGAAAGTAAATAACCACATATTGTTGAATGATTTATCTATATGTAGAAAAATATATATGAATGATTGTGAACTAAACCTCAACTCTTTGAGGTTAATCTACATCTGTAGACACAAAAACCAATGAAGAAAAGGGATTCGTATGCAATCACTACTGTTGAGGTGGAGCAAAAAATTGATGTGTATATTAGTATTCTAGTTATTCATTCAAGAATAAGGAACATCAAATTTGATTCTGGTTATAGAAATTCATTCATATCATGCATGTTTAGTATATCTATTCAAAAAAACCTCAAAATATAGAGGTTAGTTAATCGATGGCAACATAAAATTGAGAAATTATTTCATCCAGAGTATATAACTCCTCCCCATTTAATGTTTGTGTTCCAATACTCCCTGTTAATATGGTCATTCTTCCTTTTGTTTGGTTTGACGGTATATTTGGAAGGGATGATATATCTTTATATAAATACAACATCATCTATAAGTAAAGGGATACCACTCCTCTATTTTGAGGCATCCTCAAATTCAATACAAATGTATGGAAGATGATTAATCTCAATCAAAGTAGTTGTACTACTTCTGGATATTATTTCCATAAGAGAAAATATATCAAGCTAAAATGTGATAAATGATAGAATCTTGATCTAATACATGTCCATTTTTGGGAACCACATTGGTGTGTTCCCTCAATGAATTTCAGGTTCTTACTCCCGATAGAAAGGTTGTGTTATTTATTTGACTTATTTAGGGATCTCGTCCAATATAAAATACTCGTGTTAAAATAGAATCCATTGGGTTGGGACCACTGAAGAGGTAGTTCAAAAATTATCTATACAAGGACTTCATATGCCAAGTGCATAACCACTGGGTCTGCTAGTTATGTTTGTGAAAATGAAATATTGATCAATAGAAAAATTCAATGATTATCATGACCTCAACAAAACAAAAATGAAGAAAATGTAACCCCATACCTAGATATATGACTAGTTCAATTTGTTATATGTGGCAAAGTATTTTTCTTAGGTCGATATTTAGTTTTCATTTAACCTATTAAAAGCGAGGAAAGATAATATTCCCAACAGTGCCATTCTAATGTGGTGTGGACACTATGATTTCATAGTAATTCATTTTAGACTCACTAATTCTATGGAAATATTCATGGAATTAATAAATATAATCATAATATATTACCTCAAAAAATATTTGGAAGACTTTATTTTTTATATTATGATATACTACATGAGTAAGGAAGAAAATGTGGATCATTTTAATACATTCCTAAAAACCATGTGAAGAGAGAATCTGTATTCCCAGTACATTAAATGTTAGGTATGGATGGAACATGTATCATTCATGCGGTATGTTATCACCAATACTGGAATATCGTTGGACCCTTCTATGATCAAGGAAATAGAAAAGTGGTCTAGTACGACATCAATAATGGAAGTCAGTTGTTTCCTTGGTGTAGTGTGGTTTTAAATAAAAATTGTGTACATTTTCTTAAATGTTTCTAATAGACTAACTACATTGAATCAGAAGGGATTGATATTTTTATTGGCTGGTGAATCTGAAGAATGCTTCAAGGAGTTGAAAAAGAGTCTTATCACTACACCATACTCACACTACGGACCAGTGGGGAACTCTTAATTGTATACAACGAATATAAAATGATGGGTATATGATATGTACTAATGAAAGATAATAATGTAATCGTATACACCTCATGTTATTTTAAAATTCTATAAAAATATTATCCCACACATGATGATGAATTGGCGGAAGTGATCATCACATTGAAAATATTGTAGCATTATCTCTATGTGGTGATGTTTTTGATATTTACAGATCATAAGAGCATTAAATATATTTTCACATAGAAAAGATTAATATGCAATATAAAATATAATTAAATATCATCAATGATTATTACATCTCAATCCCCTTCTCTATTTTTAAGGAAAAATGTGGCACATGCTATATGTAGAAAGGATCCTCCAAAATTATCAAAGATGATAATTTAGAAGGATCCAATATTCTTAGTTTTTCAAAGGATGGACATGGGAACCAGTAACTATGTAATATCATCAATCCTATCTCAAATGTGTTCTCAATGATCTCTCATAGAGAAAATTATTATGAATAAAGAAATGATGTAATAATTTAAAAGAATGTGAAATCTATCAGTAAGTAGAAAAACTTAGTGTCAAAAATTGATGATGGAGTCATATGATTTGGGTCAGAAAAATTTGTACCATCCAATTCAGAGAATGAAAAAGATATTTTAATTTATCTCCATTGCTAAAATTTATCTATTCAACTAGGAATCAAAAACATGTATCAAAATTTCTAAGAGTAAAATTAGTGGGATAATAGGAAGAAGGATATATATGAATATACATCAAGGTTCTTGGTAGGTCAGATAGTGAATAATTATAGGAAAAACATCTAAGTAGACGATGAAACCATTACCCATACAAACATGGAAAAGGGAAAAACCATTATTAACTTTGTCACTAGACTTAAGAATACATCTTAATGAAACAATGATATATGGGGTTATATGGATCATCTCCCAATGACAAATCAATTTATCATAATATGAGTGGAATTATTTCTTGATCAACATTCATATATATACATGCAAGATGTATTATGTCTGTATGGAGTATTATTATCAATTTTATTTGACCAAGACATGAGATTGAACTCCAGGTTTTGTAAAAGTATCCAACATTCTCTTAAAACATAGATGAACATTCATATGGATTGTCATCCTAAAACTATTGGGAATTTAATGTTGACAATTAATACACTAGAACAAATATTAAGAAAATGTTATATGGACATCAATGGATGATGGAAAAAATATAAAATTCTGGCTGTGTTATAATACCAGAACAATTTCTAATCAAGAATCAAGATGGATACATATGAATCCCGTTATAGTAAAATATACAGAACAATGGAATGCTTGGATGAAGTGGGTAAATTTAATAATATAGGATCTGAAATCTTCAATGAAATGGTTGAAAAAGTGAAAACCATTCAATGTCACATCAAGGTAGTTCAAAGTAAAAAAATATTTGTAGTTAGTCATCAACATGACCTTGAGTTTATGGTCCGAGAAATGTAATTACTCTTCATATCTTTGTGGAATTGGATTATTATATTTATTATGGATGGAAGGATTTTTCCCATGTATATTGAACCCTTTGATATTCATGATCTTGTTGGAGTAGTATCCTATTAACTATCACTTCCACCTTCCATTTATCAAGTACATGATGTATGTCATATAAGCCTTTTGAGAAAGTACATACTCTCTCCACCAGTTGTACAAAATTCAGAGGTTGTGTAGTTTGAAAATGATATCTCATATGAGGAGAGGATGGTGAAGATCTTGCACCATATTGATAATGTTATGTACCATAAGAATACTCACCTGGTCGATGATCTATGATAGATCTATTAGTACAAAGAGGGAACATGGGATCTATATTAAGAATGGAGGAATAATTACCCTATAAAATTTTCTTTTTAGTCTGTAAAATGAAATTTAAAGGGTTTTCAAAAGGAGGAATAATGTAAAAACCAATACTTTTTTCAGTGTAAATTTTTTCCATTATTTTTAATTATTCTATATATTATAATATACATATATATAATAAATATCTTAGGAAAAATTTTATTCTAAAAAATTAAAAATTAAATAAGCGATATTCATGGAAATTAAGGAATCAATGTCAATGGAATGATAATTGGGACCTTCAAGTAGTAACATCATCATTAAAAATAGTAATCCAACCAATAGATTAGTATCATCACATATTATTGTATAAATGAAATTTAGGCATCTTTTAAATGATAATACGATATAATTATAACATATTATGATTATATTAATGTTTTATATGTGATAAATTTAATGATTGTTTTTTAGAACATAAATTTTAATTCACAGTTTAATGATTAATATAATGATTCAAAATGAATTTAAATTTCATTAAAAATAATCATAAATTATTATATTATTTTCCAATTATTTTAATAAAATGTTATGATAAATTAATTATTTTTTTAAAATGACATAAAATCGGTTATAATTTTAAAATTTGTATTTTTTTTGAATAAATGATGATTCTAATAAAAAATGATTTTATCAAAATTATAGAAATATTTTCATAAAATGGAGTTATGTTTTTGATTATTAATGTTTTGAAATTTTTAGGGTTGTTTTTATTGATTTTTCAGAAATAGATGACATTTTGGTGAATAATGAAAAACAATAATTTAGAATATTAGATAAATACATGAATTTTTGAGTCATTATTGATGCATGGATGTTTGAAGACCCATAATCATGAACTATCCTCCTGGAATTGACATATTTAGTGATAAGTTTCAATTAATTGATTGTCTAGGTCAAAAAAAAAATAATATAATAAAAATACACCCACACCTCCACAATAAATACCAGCCTCTTATATCTTCACCTTACATCTTAAAAGATTTAATAACTATCCAGATTCATCCCAATAATCTTTATAATTCTCTTCCCAGCGTCCAAGATACATTGTTCTCAACAAAATACAATGAAAATTTATTTATGGAAGGTTCTCAAGGAGAAGAATTCATGAGGTATAATCCTATTTTTTCATTATTATTTTTTAATTATTTTTCTATTAATATATTATCTTCTCAAAAAAACATATCCAAATGACATGATAACTCCAGTTTCATATATATAAAATAATAATATTATTTAAATGGAATAATCCATCATCAAAACTCTTCTACTCTCTATTTTATTGTAAAAATGAAATTATCGTCCGAGAGGTGTTGATATAATTTCTTTGAGGAAACAAGTTTTTATTTTATTCTGTAAGACATAATTAATTTTCAGAAACCCATTATAATGGATTTAAAATATTTAAAATTATATTTATAACAATTTTTATGTTATTTAACTAGCATATATAAATAATATTCAATAAAAAAAGAACTACTTTACGATGTTTGAAAAATGAAAGAATTAATCTAAACGATTATCATTACAAATTTATCTAATGAATGGTTATTGTATCTGAAATATATATATATATATATATTATCATTTTTTCTTATTTAAGTTAATTAATAATATATAAATTTAATTATAGATATTTATTCCCATTGTACATAATCGTCCAAACATATATACAAGTGAAACGATCTTGAATACCAATACAACAAACACTCCAAAACTATAAATTTGAGCAATAGAACTCATCATTATGGAAATAAATGAACATAATAAAATTATGATGAATTTAAAACAAAAATAACTTGTTAAATATTTATTAATAAATGAATCTAAATGGATTATATAGGATTCTGAGTTTATTATTGCACCCAAACATATGGTAATGGGATTATCAAACCCAATGTCCATTCTTTGGGTTACTCTTCACTCATGCCAAATTCTATTGTGATGTTATTTAAATATTCTGAAAATATTTTTTTATTCATGAATTTTAATTTATGGGATATACAATTTTCTCATATTAGTTTTTTAAAAATTCAAGGATTTTTCAAAATCAAAATATACATTCCAAAAAAAATATTTTACTTCAATTGAGATTCACTATTCTTCACTAATGATTGATGTTTATTATACCAAGACTGTTATTCTCTATTTATTTTTGTAACCCCAATGATTATTCATGAAATTATGGTCTTTAAATTACTCATGACACACATATCATTTACATTTGTTATTTTATTGAAATAATTGTTATACGCTATATGTGGAATGCATGATTATGTAAATTTTGTGATATAAAAGGTGTGCGACGAATTATATAGCACTCCAATTAATTAGGTAATTTGACATATATCCTGATATAATGGAATTTTTTCTGAACAATATGTTACATTGGTTTATAATGAATATGATATTATAATCCATATATGTTATGAATGGTCATGATTCTAGCATTGTTCATAACATTGTGTGTTGTTGACCACTATGAATTGAAATTTCATTTTTATAAATTTCAACATTACATTAATTTATATAATACTGCCTATCATGGTTACGACAATGATAATATGATTATATTATGATTTGGATTGTTTTTCTCACCAATTTTATATTGATTAATATGTTTATTTATCTCCTTGTTGGGATGTTGGCTCACCCCTTTCACTGGTGTATATCATTTGGTGATTACTTATATTATGGATAACTATAATGCCATTGTTATTATATAGATAAGGAATTAAATATTTTTATGTTTTAATTATGTGTAATACTAATTTTAAAATGACACTAAGTCTTTTAATCTTGGATTTCTAACTATACTATGTTGTTTATCTTTCAAATTATGTGATAGTCATGTATGAAAAGGAAGTTTCTGTAACGCCCCGACCCCAGCTGCCCAGAGTCGATGCATTAATTACGTAACATTGGCATGATCACAAGAAAGATCAAATCCCGAAAGACCGATTAGTTTAGTAGCCTTGGAAACACTAGATATATTCATAAGTTTTACATTACATCATAAAATGAAAAACTACTACAACAACATAATGTTTCCAACGTCCACACTATAAACCCATAATATCCCTGCAAGTCAATCATAATTTACTTCTTCACTACCTGGGAAAAATAAAACATAAAAAAGGGGTGAGCTCAAATGCCTAGTAAGGATAACAATAAAGCGGAACATTCAAAATAAGCATAAACATTTAAGGCAATGAATTACTAAAACAAAAGCCTTTTAAAAATTGAACTTCAACATAGTATGGCAAAAGTAAAATGAAATAATGCCATTTACTTGTTCACATGGATATTCTACTAATCGAATAATCACATGCAATATCAATAACCACTTTCATAATGTTGGAATGCATAATGCCAAACGTTAATTTCATTGTCTAGGCCTCATCCCAAGACCTAGGGGTTACTTCTAACCGGAACCCAACCCGGAGTGCCTCTAATAACTGGACACCAACCCGGAGTGCCTCTAATAACCGGACACCAACCCGGAGTGCCTCTAATAACCGGACACCAACCCGGAGGGCATACTTTTACCAGTCCCTAACCTTGAGGGCTTACTTTAACCAGTCCCTAACCTGGAGGGCTTACTTTAACCAGTCCCCAACCCGGAACATACTTGTTTAGCACATTCATCTGAAGAAAAGTTTGAAATATAACATAAACATTCGGGTTAAGACTAGCATACGAAATGTAAATAGTTTCACCATAAACTATGAATGGTATAAAATAGCACATCCACATTCAAACATATCACAAAACCTTCAATACATTATAGAAGTTTTGTATTATAATAAATCAACTTCAAATAATCTTAAAATCCATCAAAGGATGTTGACATAGATGAAATCAAAATTTTTTAAAAGAAGTATCTCCTTTTATTTTGAAATCATTTAAGATCCATATAAAATAAAACATTTTCTTTGAAAATATTCTTATAAGCTTGTAAGGAAAGCTTCGACGATTTTATAACGGCGGAAAATAACCGCACCCGCCGTATAAGTTAAAAAAAACATTCTTACCTCAATTCTGTCGAAAAGGTTAAAAAGGACCTTGTTTTGAAAACGACGGAAAGATTCCTTTATAAACCTCTTATAAAAAGTCAAACAAGGGTATAAATGACTCTAACCCATATTCTTGTAAATAGTAAAAATGTTTTGAAATACATTTCGAAGAAACATGGATGTGGATGATAAAGAGATCCCAGTAGATTATTACGTATAATACAACCTCGGATAATGAAGAGATTGTGAAATAACCCTTACCTTGTACTTTTCCTTGGTTGGGGTAGGTTAACCTCCTGTATAATGGTGAAATAATTGTTATTAAATTATACAAGAATCATATATATTAATATGATATCATATATGATCTTTTAACATTGATTTGTTAATAATATCTTAGAATTATCGTCGTTTCGGGTGTTAACTTACTCATTTTCTTTTATATGTTTTGTTACATAAGTCATGTTTGTTGTATCTTATTCATATCCAGAATGATATCAAGTCCTTAAACATCATTTTTAAATCATTAAATGATAATTATACTTGAATGGATACGATGGAGAATGAATCTCATCGCGTTCGTGGAGACGGTAGTCCGTACGTACGCACGAACGCTACTTCCATTTAATTTTTATTTTAAAAGAATCGAATCCAAATGATACATAGGTATATTACTATTCCAGTATAATATAATATTTTATATATGTTACTTAAGTTCATTAACACCATCCTTTATACGTTCCAAGTGTGGTATGAACGAGTCATATCATTTTAAGGGGGCGGTAGTCCGCACTTCCTCAAATGAAATTATCGTATGTATATACAACATGAAACGAATAATGGTATGAAATAAAATGGAATTACAGAAGATTATATATAAAATATATATCATTAATATCATATTTAATTACAATTCCATCATAATGGCCACCATGAGAGGTGGTAAGATGTATTTGAACAATCATCATTTCGTGAGGCGTTAGTTTGCCATCCACAGAAACATTATGTTCATCATCCATTAGATGGAGTTGTGTGTATGTGTAGTTTGAATCCTTCTTATAACAACATCCTAGTATATTGAGGATACTGGTGTTGTTACAAAAGAAAGGAAATAAAAAGATTTATGGGGTTGGAGAAGCAAAATAAATGAAAATAATTTAAGAGAAATCGTTACCTTTAATTTAGGTAACTCACTTTGGTTGGAACCAAAGGACTTCTTGAAATGCTTTCTTCCTAAGGGGAAGCTTCAAGGAGGAGGAGAGGGATGTGGGGAGCTTAGTTGGGCAGAGTTTGGACGAGCCAAGTGTCTTGAGAGGTGTGAAGAAATGAGAAGGAGGAGTGCCCTTTTATAAGAGGGGTGAGGGGCACCTTTGGAAAAGCTAGAAATATTAATTTATAATAAATTCATATTCTGTTTCTAATGGCTCCAAAGTTGAATATTCAAAGGTTAAGGTGGGGATAGGTCGAAAACCACTCAACCAATAGAATTTAGACAGGTTTGGGTACTTATATTAACCTTATCTTTAAGTATTAACTCTAAGTTAATTAGTTTCACTTTTACAATGTCTCTTTGTATTTTTATATAATATGGTTAATAAACTTACTATATACATCCAAGAGACCCCCAAGTGGTCCATTAATGAGGAACCTATCATAATATAAGTCTCTTGGCCGAACCTTAGATTTTTAGGAATTTAATATCAATTAATAATATAATATTTGTTTTAAGAACTCTTTTATGTCAATTTTGACACTATTCAATAGTTGATTTTTGTGAAACTCCTAACAGATTGATTACTTCGAAAAAAGTAAATTAAATAACTCATAATATATCATATTATCATAGAAAATTAGTTTAATTCACTAAAAGTTTCATATTATAATTATTTGGGTATTTATAAGATCAATTATTTTAATTTTTCACTATTTTAGTAATTACTGCATCATCATTGTGTCATAAATAAAATAAATTATTTAATGTCTAAAAATTATAAATAAAATATCATTATGTAGTAAATCTTTTTATCTTTCTAATGAATATTTATAATCGAAAATCCAACATGTATAACCCTATGTAAAAATTGTTCTTCTAAAAGATGTAAGCTTATGCCATTTTTATTTTTATTTTAACTTTATTAATATAATGTGTCATTATCACTTACAAGTGGATCCATGGGGTCCCAAAATAGACCCAAAGATGCCCATGGTCGACCATGTATCAACCAATAGGGTTAAGACACGTTTTAGGGTAATTTAGTATTATTATAATATTATTTTTTTAACCCTTATTTACCGGATTTACCCTTTAACCATGGTAAATAAAATATTTACCACAGTAACTTTTCAAAATGTCTAAAAATAAAAGTTACCTATTTACACAATTTGAACATCCTGATTCCAAATATGGAATCCATTTTCCTAAATTCAAAACACAGAAGTGGCAGAAATTAATTTAAAATTAATTCCCGCTGTTAAAACAAAAAGCGTGTTTTTAAGAGATAATAACTATCAAAAGATTGACACTTGTTTATGTTCGGTTTAATTGTAAAATTATGTCCAATGACCAACATTATATTAAATGGTAAAAATATATTCTAAATATACTTTAAAACCACTAAAATTCATAATTTATCACTATTAATTATTTTGATTAAAAAAGTTGTTTTTAATTAAAATTTAGAAATTTTCACTATTCATCAAAATATGAAAGTTATCCGAAATGTACCAAAATTTCACCCTAGGCTAATTTCGATATTCTGAATCCAAAAATGAAGTCCATTTTGAAATATAAAATATATATGATTTCAAAAATTAGGTATTACTATTCACAACGGCTAGTTTAATCGGTTGTGGTGTGTGGTAAAACTCGAAGTTGCGTATAACACACGCTACTGTATTATTCAAAGGAAAGCGTACCGTGGAAGCTTGGGATGTTTCATTTTAAATTTTTTTGATGTCCCCATTTAGTCAATATGTTTAAAATATTGTATTTAAAAAGGGTTCACTATTAAAAGTTGATAAAAGTGCAATACTAAAAATGAATTTGTTCTTGCATTATATCAAAGAAACTCATAATATGGATTCTAAAATTATAAGGATTATATAAAGTTTAAAATTTAGATAATACTATTCATAACCGCTTTTGAATGGCTTATTTTTGTAAGTCATGGTGTGATTGAACTCGGTGTTGCGTGTAGTGCAAGTTATTTAATTATTTTGAAGAAATAACACACTATGAAATCTTGGGGTGTTACATTCTCCACTCCTTCAATAAATTGCGTCCTCGCAATTTGAAATTGTTCTTCAAAAATAAAAGGTTGAAAATAGAAAATATATTTGTGGGAAAACCCACATCGGAAATTGGGTTACTAAAATTTAGTCTTAATATGAGGAAAAGAGAAATGAAAGGGTCACCACCAAATTATGATCTCGATTAGGAGAACATTGGTGGCAATTAGAGACATATAATTGGAGGAAAAACGTAAATATTTATAGGTAGTGATTGAGGTCATCAATCACAAACAAGTGTAAAATTGAGGTCCTTAAACTCATCAATCTATGATGATTTGAAATACCATCGGTTCAACAAAACATAGGGTATTGGGATAACACATTTTTGACGTTTCAAAATATCTTAGTTGAAATCCCGCATCGAAAAATGAATTAATGAGGCCTCTATTTAAAATAAAGAGTGGAAAGTATGAAGATTTCCGAAAATAACACATACTAGGGTTCCATGTAGGAATATATGGATATGGAGGAGAAATCTAACCATCAATTATCTGACGGAGAGTGGTAGAGAACATGGCTATGAAAAGGCCAACAATCCTAAAGCCATAAATTAGTGATGATTTAAGGTACCATCTAGGACAACATTTTTGTTCTAAGTTCCTTTTATTAATGTTGAGGAATTTATTTATGAGTTTGTCTAAGATCATAAGGAGATATACTTACTTTATAATTAGAGTTTTATCTAATAATAAATTTCTACCACAAACTCATCTTTCACTCTAAGAGATAATAGAACGTAAAAAAAAAATTTATACAGGGTTCCAAAATAAATGAATTTATAATTCATATACCAGATCTTTTAATAAAAACTAAATTATTTAATCCAGGACATCTCGTGGGCCAGTGGTAGGTGATACACCCTTGTCTCCCTTCAGTTGCGGGTTCAAGTCTCGCAGCCTTGCCGGACGCGACGGGTTACCGCCCAACCTCCGGGTTTTCCTTTTATGGTAATCCAAAATAATCAAAACTAGAACTATCCAAAATACTTCTATCCAGACTCACAGTCCAACATTTATAAGTAAGGTAAACATAATGTAGAACCTTTTTACCCCGTAATATCATATGAATACCTTCATCATGTATTCTTTTAATACACTGAAACATCCTGAATTACCATATTCCTTATTGATTACATTCATGCTCCCTTATTCCATATAGAAAGCTGGATATACTTCATTAATCCAAAAATGTTTTAAACCCCAAAAATGATGGAATATACAAATCATTAATCAGTTCGAAGGTAGTCAAGAATATCCAATTTAATTTATCCAAAACAATCATGTATTATTCCAAAATCACTACTTCGGTATCAGAACTATATTATGGTTTATCATTCTCTCAACCATATATTTTCCAAAAATTTATCCTGCTATTGAGTCACTTTTCTTTGTTCCACATAATCTCAAGTCCTTAATGAAATAGTACTGCAGTACAATCCTTATATACTCCATAATTATTATAACAAGTACATTGTTGATACAACACTCAATTGACATAATCAACATAAGAACTCTAATCATTCCTCCTCATCTGTGGTAGTATCATAACATGATTATTATCCAATAGCATCATTTGTGGCATAGTCTGATGACTGGGACATAGGTTCGCATAGTGTCCAAACTCCTTGCAAATGAAGAATTGTACATTTGAGACCATTTTCTCACCCTTGCAGTCACGTACTTTGTGACCTTTTTCCTCCACACTTATAACAAACTCTCATTCCTTTCAGGCAAGTTCCAGGGTGTTTCTTTCCACAGTTACCACATATGGGAAAATTATTCTTTTCCCTCTTCCCTTTATCCATCTTTCTCTCTTCCAGCCTTTTCTTCTCTTGCTTCCCTTCAAAGGCATAGGACTCAGTAAACTCTTTACTTATCTTATCAACACATGATATTATTTCTTCATATGATGATAATACATGGGTGACTATTTCTCTTATAAATTCTAGCTTAAGACCATGAAAGATATGATCCTTCCTTCTCTTTGAATCATGTGTATTTCTGGAGTTCTCATTCCTTCTACTGGGCGCCATTTCTAAACAATGGCATAAACTAGATCAGTTTATGAATCAAAATACATAATACCATACTTATAAAACACTTGACATAAATTGAACTATTTATGGATATAATCCATAATCATAAGAATGTTTTCTTTGAGGAAGTATATACTCATAATCCCTTCAAAATGATTTGTAAAGAAAATGAGAGTTATCCTAAGCATATCCCCCGGGAGTGTCATAACCAAGAGTGCAGCAAGGCCCGTTGTCGTGCACCAGTTCCCGTTCGAGTCTAGCTCAAAGCGGTGTTTTCGGGTTTTACCCCTAGGTATATCTGTGCCAGAGCCGCCTCTACCTGCTCGTATCCAGACAGGGATGTATTGCTCGGAAAACTCACAAAATCTCTACAATACCAAAATTCTAGGAAGTTCTTCTATACTAATCCTCAAAGTTCATCTTAGGTCTACGTGCTCTAATCAGAGTTTATCTAAATCTATCTTCCAAGGTTTGTACTAAACTTCCTCTGATACCAACTGTAACGCCCCGACCCCAGCTGCCCAGAGTCGGTGCATTAATTACGTAACATTGGCATGATCACAAGAAAGATCAAATCCCGAAAGACCGATTAGTTTAGTAGCCTTGGAAACACTAGATATATTCATAAGTTTTACATTACATCATAAAATGAAAAACTACTACAACAACATAATGTTTCCAACGTCCACACTATAAACCCATAATATCCCTGCAAGTCAATCATAATTTACTTCTTCACTACTTGGGAAAAATAAAACATAAAAAAGGGGTGAGCTCAAATGCCCAGTAAGGATAACAATAAAGCGGAACATTCAAAATAAGCATAAACATTTAAGGCAATGAATTACTAAAACAAAAGCCTTTTAAAAATTGAACTTCAACATAGTATGGAAAAAGTAAAATGAAATAATGCCATTTACTTGTTCACATGGATATTCTACTAATCGAATAATCACATGCAATATCAATAACCACTTTCATAATGTTGGAATGCATAATGCCAAACGTTAATTTCATTGTCTAGGCCTCATCCCAAGACCTAGGGGTTACTTCTAACCGGAACCCAACCCGGAGTGCCTCTAATAACCGGACACCAACCCGGAGTGCCTCTAATAACCAGACACCAACCCGGAGTGCCTCTAATAACCGGACACCAACCCGGAGGGCATACTTTTACCAGTCCCTAACCTGGAGGGCTTACTTTAACCAGTCCCTAACCTGGAGGGCTTACTTTAACCAGTCCCCAACCCGGAACATACTTGTTTAGCACATTCATCTGAAGAAAAGTTTGAAATATAACATAAACATTCGGGTTAAAACTAGCATACGAAATGTCAATAGTTTCACCATAAACTATGAATGGTATAAAATAGCACATCCACATTCAAACATATCACAAAACCTTCAATACATTATAGAAGTATTGTATTATAATAAATCATCTTCAAATAATCTTAAAATCCATCAAAGGATGTTGACATAGATGAAATCAAAATTCTTTTAAAAGAAGTATCTCCTTTTATTTTGAAATCATTTAAGATCCATATAAAATAAAACATTTTCTTTGAAAATATTCTTATAAGCTTGTAAGGAAAGCTTCGATGATTTTATAACGGCGGAAAATAACCGCACCCGCCGTATAAGTTAAAAAAAACATTCTTACCTCAATTCTGTCGAAAAGGTTAAAAAGGACCTTGTTTTGAAAACGACGGAAAGATTCCTTTATAAACCTCTTATAAAAAGTCAAACAAGGGTATAAATGACTTTAACCCATATTCTTGTAAATAGTAAAAATGTTTTGAAATACATTTCGAAGAAACATGGATGTGGATGATAAAGAGATCCCAGTAGATTATTACGTATAATACAACCTCGGATAATGAAGAGATTGTGAAATAACCCTTACCTTGTACTTTTCCTTGGTTGGGGTAGGTTAACCTCCTGTATAATGGTGAAATAATTGTTATTAAATTATACAAGAATCATATATATTAATATGATATCATATATGATCTTTTAACATTGATTTGTTAATAATATCTTAGAATTATCGTCGTTTCGGGTGTTAACTTACTCATTTTCTTTTATATGTTTTGTTACATAAGTCATGTTTGTTGTATCTTATTCATATCCAGAATGATATCAAGTCCTTAAACATCATTTTTAAATCATTAAATGATAATTATACTTGAATGGATACGATGGAGAATGAATCTCATCGCGTTCGTGGAGACGGTAGTCCGTACGTACGCACAAACGCTACTTCCATTTAATTTTTATTTTAAAAGAATCGAATCCAAATGATACATAGGTATATTACTATTCCAGTATAATATAATATTTTATATATGTTACTTAAGTTCATTAACACCATCCTTTATACGTTCCAAGTGTGGTATGAACGAGTCATATCATTTTAAGGGGGCGGTAGTCCGCACTTCCTCAAATGAAATTATCGTATGTATATACAACATGAAACGAATAATGGTATGAAATAAAATGGAATTAAAGAAGATTATATATAAAATATATATCATTAATATCATATTTAATTATAGTTCCATCATAATGGCCACCATGAGAGGTGGTAAGATGTATTTGAACAATCATCATTTCGTGAGGCGTTAGTTTGCCATCCACAGAAACATTATGTTCATCATCCATTAGATGGAGTTGTGTGTATATGTAGTTTGAATCCTTCTTATAACAACATCCTAGTATATTGAGGATACTGGTGTTGTTACAAAAGAAAGGAAATAAAAAGATTTATGGGGTTGGAGAAGCAAAATAAATGAAAATAATTTAAGAGAAATCGTTACCTTTAATTTAGGTAACTCACTTTGGTTGGACCCAAAGGACTTCTTGAAATGCTTTCTTCCTAAGGGGAATCTTCAAGGAGGAGGAGAGGGATGTGGGGAGCTTAGTTGGGCAGAGTTTGGACGAGCCAAGTGGCTTGAGAGGTGTGAAGAAATGAGAAGGAGGAGTGCCCTTTTATAAGAGGGGTGAGGGGCACCTTTGGAAAAGCTAGAAATATTAATTTATAATAAATTCATATTCGGTTTATAATGGCTCCAAAGTTGAATATTCAAAGGTTAAGGTGGGGATAGGTCGAAAACCACTCAACCAATAGAATTTAGACAGGTTTGGGTACTTATATTAACCTTATCTTTAAGTATTAACTCTAAGTTAATTAGTTTCACTTTTACAATGTCTCTTTGTATTTTTATATAATATGGTTAATAAACTTACTATATACATTCAAGAGACCCCCAAGTGGTCCATTAATGAGGAACCTATCATAATATAAGTCTCTTGGCCGAACCTTAGATTTTTAGGAATTTAATATCAATTAATAATATAATATTTGTTTTAAGAACTCTTTTATGTCAATTTTGACACTATTCAATAGTTGATTTTTGTGAAACTCCTAACAGATTGATTACTTCAAAAAAAGTCAATTAAATCAATACTAATATATCATATTATCATAGAAAATTAGTTTAATTTACTAAAAGTTTCATATTATAATTATTTGGGTATTTATAAGATCAATTAGTTTAATTTTTCACTATTTTAGTAATTACTGCATCATCATTGTGTCATAAATAAAATAAATTATTTAATGTCTAAAAAATATAAATAAAATATCATTATGTAGGAAATCTTTTTATCTTTCTAATGAATATTTATAATCGAAAATCCAACATGTATAACCATATATAAAAATTGTTCTTCTAAAAGATGTAAGCTTATGCCATTTTTATTTATATTTTAACTTTATTAATATAATGTGTCATTATCACTTACAAGTGGATCCATGGGGTCCCAAAATAGACCCAAAGATGCCCATGGTCTACCATGTATCAACCAATAGGGTTAAGACACGTTTTAGGGTAATTTAGTATTATTATAATATTATTTGTTTAACCCTTATTTACCGGATTTACCCTTTAACCATGGTAAATAAAATATTTACCACAGTAACTTTTCAAAATGTCTAAAAATAAAAGTTACCTATTTACACAATTTGAACATCCTGATTCCAAATATGGAATCCATTTTCCTAAATTCAAAACACAGAAGTGGCAGAAATTAATTTAAAATTAATTCCCGCTGTCAAAACAAAAAGCGTGTTTTTAAGAGATAATAACTATCAAAAGATTGACACTTGTTTATGTTTGGTTTAATTGTAAAATTATGTCCAATGACCAACATTATATTAAATGGTAAAAATATATTCTAAATATACTTTAAAACCACTAAAATTCATAATTTATCACTATTAATTATTTTGATTAAAAAAGTTGTTTTTAATTAAAATTTAGAAATTTTCACTATTCATCAAAATATGAAAGTTATCCGAAATGTACCAAAATTTCACCCTAGGCTAATTTCGATATTCTGAATCCAAAAATGAAGTCCATTTTGAAATATAAAATATATATGATTTCAAAAATTAGGTATTACTATTCACAACGGCTAGTTTAATCGGTTGTGGTGTGTGTTAAAACTCGAAGTTGCGTATAACACACACTACTGTATTATTCAAAGGAAAGCGTACCGTGGAAGCTTGGGATGTTTCATTTTAAATTTTTTTGATGTCCCCATTTAGTCAATATGTTTAAAATATTGTATTTAAAAAGGGTTCGCTATTAAAAGTTGATAAAAGTGCAATACTGAAAATGAATTTGTTCTTGCATTATATCAAAGAAACTCATAATATGGATTCTAAAATTATAAGGATTATATAAAGTTTAAAATTTCGATAATACTATTCATAACCGCTTTTGAATGGCTTATTTTTGTAAGTCATGGTGTGATTGAACTCGGTGTTGCGTGTAGTGCAAGTTATTTAATTATTTTGAAGAAATAACACACTATGAAATCTTGGGGTGTTACAGTTTCACTATACCAAAATAACCCACAAAGGGTATAAATGTGATAGATGATATCAATAATGTCACATAAAGGGACACAAAAACACAATGTAATACACATCCAACATATAGGATTATAATATTTAGATGTGAATATAAATCTATCCTGCACCCATAAGCAATAAAATTAACCTAGGGAGTACACTCAGTCGATACTATTCAATACAGAAGAAATGAAGGGTAAAATAAAACATGAAGGAGGGTACATGGAGTGTCTATATGACCCCTGGTATGATCTTTTAGAGCTTCCTCACATTAATTGTTAACCTATAAATACACAGTGGTTAGGAATAGTACATGGTGTGTAGAGTTATTCTAACACCTTTCATGTCCTACATCCCCATTTCTGTGTACTTCTTTTCATGCCCATTTACCAACCCTTGTACTCCTATTTATCCCTATATAAATCTGGAACATGTTAGTACCCATGTACACCTAGTTGTGTACTCTATTATTCATTGTGTGTGGCCTTCCAATGCCGATGTATCCTATGAGATACACACCAATCCCCCGAGATTGAGTCTGATGGAATGTGAAAAGGTAAAAAATTGTGTGATATTTAACTATGGAAGAAACACTATCATCATAGCCAAGGGTCCCACATGGCTTGTAATGCTGGATTAAACACCGTGTAATTTGATATTTTTTTTGATCTCTTAGTTTTTCCTCCACATCACCCATGCATGTTAAAGTCATCATCTCCCTTTCTGGTGTTCATAGATCTGAGGCCAGACAACACTTATATTAGTGTAGATTGTATATCTGATATTTTAATACACTAAAAATAGTGTACTTATGCTGTTCACAGAGACTCTATGAAAAATTGGATTAAAAGATACTACAATTTTATTATGGTACTCCTTCGACCATCTTCAATCAGAATCACAATTCAATTATACCCTAGACCATGATCCAAAACTGTGATATTGATATATTGCATATAAAAATGATCAAGAAATGACCATATATCATTTATTCATCTTAACACTATCAAATGAAATCATTTGTGAGGAATATGTGAAGATTGAGTGTCATGGGTCGACAAACCATCAAAATTAAGGATTATCCTTAACCATCTTTCACTCTTCCTTGGTCCAATAACATAGATATAAACAAAAATTGAGGCTTAAAAACACTAAACTATAAAAATAAATCAATTCATATATATTGTCAATGCATAGATCAAATGATGTTTCTGAAAATTATCTTCATTCGGCCATGAATAGAGATCGAGATTGAAATTTAAAATTAGTCTTCTTAATTTGAGATTATTTTTATTGATAATGTGAAATGGTCCAATGTTCTCTTCCCTGGTGAGATCAATGAACTAAAATGGTACAATAATCCTCTATACTGATTTTATCTGGGGTCATCTACCCAAAATACTCTGCAACAGTCATCTTGGTCTCCAGGGAATAGCGGCCAATTCTAATTCAACTCTATACCCGTGTATTTATAGAAGAACCTGGTAGTATCAAAAAAAATAATTAATAAATTTATTTTATTAATTTCCACCCATGGAATCTTTTTCCCCAAAATATCTCCCTGATAAATTTTACTACATTCTTAATGTAAAACACGTATTCTGAACTCAACGGTTCTTTCAAATTTCTATCCCATGCCCCCATAAAAGACTTATTATACAATATTATGAAAAATAAATTCCCATGATATTAATATATATAATATAATTTAAAAATTTATTATAGGATCCTCAGGACGTTGAATCTCACACAGTATCTATGCCTGTATTAGAAAATGATTCATATAATATCCATTAATAATACATGTAAAATTATATTTTTTTGCTTACCCCCATATAAGGTCTTCTCGTCAAATAAACTAATATAAATTATTAAGGTATTTGGCTCCATATTGGTATCTCATTCCCAAGTGTTATCCTAATGATTCACATACTACCAATGGGGATGAACATGGGAATTGGTTCCCAATAAAGTATCCTCTCTTTCCAATCCTGGATCTATAGTGGATACTCAATAAAGGTAGATCAATCCTTAAATTCTAGATCTCCCTAGTCAATAACATTATATGTGTCATGGATATACCTCTTTAGGTTAGGGAAATGGATGATTTCATGTACCCGATCAACCTATAGAGGATAGTTATGTGTTATGAGACCTTAGTAACTCTAGATAGTATCTAGTATGGGACAATGAATCTTGGATAAAACATTCCACCTCATCCAAATATACAAAATCAATGTCAGGGTGATACCCTCAAGAACACATGTTCTCCCTCCATGAAAACCATATGTATATGTAATCATTTCTAATAAGACTTATGATGGATCTGTGTAAAAGTAATATTCTCTTACATGATCTACACCTTCTTGGTGGTTTCCATCACCTAATTTGATTTAATCAGTTATAACTCAACTTGATCAGTCCAGTAATGTTTACACCTTTGGGTTCTCCCATAAAAGGCCTCAAGTGGTGTCATAACAATGGTGGAATTTTATCTATTTTTCTATGAAAAATCCATAAGGTGTTTTTGATCACTCCAACAATGGTCAAATCCCAACATGATATCCTTCAACATGTCCTCAAAGTCCTTAATAGACCACTTAGTCTTCCCATCAATGTACGGGTGAATGGATATGCTCAAGAATAACTATGTCATAAAGTCCAACTGGAATCAACTAAATAGTCTTGATGTGAAATGTGAATCATGGTATGAAATGATTTTCAAGGAATATCGATAGAGTTTCTATATCTATGGAATTTTTTGGCATCCAACAATCTCTTCTTAACTCCTCTACTAAATGGAAATAAAGTGCATCGACATAGTGATTTATTATACAATCCCCAAGAGGGAATCTTGTCCTATGTGTGTAAATGGTAAATCCATCATGAATTCCATGTGTATACCATCCTATTTATACTCATGAACCTACATGTAATGAGGTAACCCTATTCGATCTTAGTAATAAGACTTTATGTACTAATATGTGAGGAATGTAGAGACAGTAAATGAAAAAAAATGAATTCATTTCCATGAAAACTGACATCAGAGGTCTTGGTATAACTATTCCATAGTTAGAATTACCTCTAAAGAGGCTATATAAAACTCCCCCATCACATCCTCTAACAAATCCAATGGTACCATCATCCATCCATAATATCTTAATATTTTAAAAGGAACTACTATGTTTGATTTGGTAAAAGATACAAAACATTGAGCACAGACAAATAACTAAATATCATTACAAAAATGTGACAATTATAAAAAAACTGTCAAATATGAAGGAATTATTGATTTCATAATGTATATGTAATTTTCATACTAATTTATAATATAATAACTCATTGTAAAGATTTATTATATTTTTAGTAAAGTCATATAATTCCTCAAAACCTATTTTCATCAAAAAATCGTATTTTTTGTTATATGTTTAAATAATGCATTTAATTAATGGAACTTTTAGAACACATATTTGATAAAATTAACATTATATATGAAATTAACATATTGAATTTTTCTTATATTGAAATTTTTATAATTTTTATAACGTTTTTATAATTTAATGAAGTGATAAAAATACCTCATTTTATAAAGATGTATGTTATTTAAAGTATATAAATGTGAAAATTATTTTTTTATTTATTTTAAAATAAAAATTCTAGAATTTTATTTAAATATTTCTAATTATGGTTTCATAAATTTATTATATATTTTAATATTTTAATTTAGTGTATAAAAAATTTAAATTTAGATATATCTATTTTTCAAAATAATTTTTTTCATTTATTTTAGGTATTTCAATTTTAAATCAAATTATGAAACATATATGATTTTAATTTTTAAATTTTTTTGGTATATTGAATTAATAATTTCTAAATTTCATAAGTATTCATATTTTTAATTGGGAAAATATGAATAGTAAGAGTTGTAAAATTTTGATATCAAGGTTAAGAGTAATATTGGAAATTAAGTTTAAATTAATATTCTAAATATTATAAAATTAATCAATCAATTGAGAAAATTTTATTGGAAGAATTTGAGTCTATCATTGACCGATAGTGTTTTAAATTTATTTATATAATTTAAACTTGTCCATAAATATGTATTTTATAATATTTTCATAAATGAAAGTAAAATAATGTGACATTAATTGTATTAAATATTTATTGTGTACCCATGTAATGATAAAATTAAGTTATTAATGAATATAAAGGATTATATTGGGATTAATTTATTTATATTTAATATAGTAGTTATTTTTGAGACATTTATATATTAAATAAATATGTTTAATGCTATTGCGATGCTAATGCGGTTCTTGTGCAAGAAGATGAAAAATTAAACAAATGATTTTTATTAAAATTATAAGAACCATTAAAACCTAAAACAATCCTTGAATAAATATATTTTGATGTATATATTTCACATAATCATCTAAGTGTAGAATTAATGACAATTTGGAGATACTTTAATTTGATTATAGCCTTTATATTATTTACTTAAATCAATATTCACTGATGTCATACTCTCATAATTAATTAGAAAATAAATTTTTATGGGCAGAAGGATATGATATTCTATACTATGAATATTATTTGGAAATATAAAACATTTATCTACATCAAGGTATTTTATTTTCTAACTTTTACTAATTAAATAATTATAATTAATAATTACCAAATGATGATGATGTAATTATTAAATTAAATTTAATGTTAATTGAGTGATATTGAAATAATAAAAATGAAATAATAAGATTTATTTGATGACATACCAGATTTTATAAGGGGATAAGACATATTATGGATGTATTAAATGAATTTCTTTGATGTTACCTTACTACATTGATTTTATAATTGTCATTATAATGAACAGTGTCAAAATTTACACTAATGATAGTTTATTAAAATAATGTTTTATTAAATTAGATAAAAATGATAAAATAATAAATATAGACAATGGAAATAAATTTTATCTGAAATATCTTAACATGACAATTTATTGATCAATTATAAACATTTAAGGACAAATATAAACATTTTAATATTGAAAATGTTGTTATAGTAGTTCAAAATTAAAATAGGTTCACTAATTGTTAATAAATAATATAAGATTTAAAACCACACAAAAAATTATCTAAAATAAGTTTGGTTGATTTTATTACCACCCAATACCACATTATTTTGGATGAAATATTCATTTTTATTTATTTCTATTGATATTTATGTTATAATTAATTTGTATTTTGAGAAAATCCAAAAGTTTCCCTCAAATTTATTATAAAAGGACACATCCTCCCTTATCTCACATATCCTTTTGGAGTATTATAGATCGTAAAAACTCTGAAAATTATCTATTACACTTGTTTATAAAAATTGTATCAGTTATGGTCATCCAACATGTAAAACTCTATAGTCCTTTATAAGAGATGTTATGAGGCTATTTTGATGTAGAGTAAATCACTCTAACCAATCACTCTCTTATCTGACTCCTCTATTGCTCTTATAAATCTATGATATATATCATAAAATAGTTAATTCAGAATCCTAAATGTTTTGGATTGCTTATATAATTACTAACCGACCATTATAAATCATGTTTCCCAATAATCATGAACTCAATGTAGCACTCGTGGGTACATACAACATATCCTCTCCATCTTTTGATACAATTCATTATCGATAAAAAAATTTATTGAAAAGTAGTTGTGATTTATTTAATGAATATATTTGAAAATTATGAAATATTTATACTAATTGAATGATATTATCATATCTAATACTCAACCACCTAATAATTTTTGGAAATAATAACATCACTCATCTGTATGTAAGGCTTATAGTATCCACAATGTGATGTGATAATTTTTTTATATATTTCACATGGTTTGTAATAAGGATGGAAGTTATGAATACATATATATATAATAAATACAATATAATAATTTATTAATGTTAATATATCATATAAATTTCTATATTTTAATCTTACATGAAAATAAAAACATCATTCATTTGTGTGTATGGGCCTACATTATCAATAAACGATGTATTTTTTCATACATATACCATTTATAGTTAACAATAAAATAAAATATAATTAATATATGTATAATTTATATAATTTTAATCACAATTAAGGTGATTAAATGAGGATATAGTTATGTGGACCATGAATAAAAGTCAAAACATGTATGGGAAACCAAGAGGATATTACCCAAAAAATGCGGTAAAAAAAGAATTTTTAGTATGAGAGTTATAGATTGTAATATGTAAAAAAAATATTGTATTATATATATAATCAAATTTTTGTGGTAGATTTAAAATAATCTTATATTAATTCTATTATATATTTTTACATGTACATAGGAATTCAAATCTTTAGGTAAGAAGACTTCCAGTATAACCTTTTTTGTGGAAAATTCCATATTGACCACTCATTTTCTACATGTGTTGTATATATTTTCAATTAATTTATTTTATGATCCATATAAGTAATGTTATTGTTATTGAAATATCAATTTTACTTTCCCTATTTCATGAGGTTTATGGTTGAAATGTTACCAAATATATAATGTTATTTAGTCTCAATTTTATCTTTTTGAATAAAATGTTATTGTATACTCCAATATTTATTTATGAGGAGTGTATACTACACTTTGGAATGATTTATCATAATACTAATTCTTCTTTGGATTTTATAGGTTTCATACACTTTTATTGTCTATTTTTTTGGTGATTTATTTTCCTTCAAATCAATATTTTTTAAAAATAATCTCATATTGTTTTAAACAATGTTTTGTAAATCTTTCTGGAAGACAGAATTAAAATGTATTTTAAATTGGTTTAAATGAATACCTCATATGTTTTATAGCTAATTTTACAATTTAGTTTTATTTATAAATATTTTGGGATTTAAAAATTGTTTTTTTAAAATGGAATGGATGTTTTCCTGGTGAATCATTTTAAGTGATCATTCTAAGTAATTTTATATCCAAGAAAACTTTATTTTATGTCATATATGTTTTACTAGGGATGTGATACAATGGTACCATTCATATTCATTCCATGAATTTTTTAGGTTTGTGATGGAATGATATTTAGGAAATATATTTAATTTCCCTAAGATCTGTTAATATTAAGTGTTTATGAAATCAATTTCAATCAATGGGTTCTAACATAATAAATGATTTATTTTATTATGGAAAACATAGGTTTGGATTTCATTATTTGAGGGCTGGTGCCTATATGTCCCTCCATTAAATTGGTTAATGATTTATATCTCATGATATAATGATATGAAATAGGAAGACTACCTTTATCCTCATTTATAATTTGGGGAATCCCAATGAACATTTAGGTGATGGGGAAACATGATCCATTAGAAGGAGAGAACTGCGACTGGGGATGGTGGTGTGTCTATCCTAGTATATGTAGTCACAGCAATGTTCCATTATATGTTTTTTGAAATCAACAATGACATACGGGGATTGATATTACATGTTTATGTGTCTGGAATAATAACATTTCTCATTTATATATTATTCTTTAATGACATGTACTCTTTAATACCTTATTAATACCATCATATAATTTTTTATCATTTATTATATGATAATAGATATTGAAAATTTACATGAAGGGTATAATTTTCAAATGATATACTCATATTATTATAATAATATGTTTATGATTTGGCTCATATTTGTCATGATTTTCTTTACTGTGAATCTAAGAACTCTTTTTCTTATGATTCATTTCCACATGATAAAAATTAATGGTTTTTTATAGAAACATTAAATTGGATGATAAATATGTGATATGATGAATATCATTCAAAAAATTATATAAATGAGTTCTGAGTATCCATAATTATTTAAATGTTAAGGTCTTCAGGAATGAGTTTTTTAAATTTAATCAATATTTATCTAAATAATATAAAATCATTGTATGAAAAGCATGGGTCAGTATAGGTTTTATAGGAGTAGGTTTTAGATAACAGTTGAGATTATGTTGTCTTCATGTGATGGTTTCTTAAGAGTTATAGAGTCCATTATGAGTATATAAGATGATATGTTTAGAGATATCTAACCCACGATTTAGGTTTTATGATATTAAATATTAATGTTACTAATGATATCATTAGAAAACTTTTTTTTGGTAATTAACTGTTATTTCATTCGAGATAAAAAATGAATGGTATGATATTAACTTTGATGTTAAAAAATTTCATTAATGATGATTATGTTAAGGGTGTTTATCACATTATTTTAACGTAATAAGTATTATATTAACGTTGTTTTTTAAAAGCAAAACCCAAAGGATGGGTGACACCCATCATGTGTGAGAAAGTTGTGGGGTTTGAACCCAAAACTGAAGGGTGAAAATATTCCATCACCTAGCAGTAGCATATCTGAAGTCACAATTATTATTTAATTTTCATTATAAATAAATTAGCAGGTGGATAAAGTTTATTTTCATTTTTGGACCTTAATTTTTATCATATAGATAACCATGTTAATAAGAAATTGATTTGTTGTTAAGTGATTAACGTTTTTTTGATGACATTCACTGTTTTGGGAACCCTATATAATTATTGTAAATAGTTATTTGAGGAAAAAAGTCATAATTATATATTAGATTCATTTGTGTGTTTATTGGTATTAATGGTTATTTGGGTTATTTGAGAAAATATTAATCATATCATGAGGATTATTAGGGAAATTAACTTCTTGTATGATACATTCAGAGAAACTAATGTTGTTTAGAGAAAACCACATATTGGAAGGCTCTATTACAAAATCCTTATAAATTATTTCATTAAAATATAGATTAGAATATTATTGATAAATTTAATGTTTAGTTATTAATAGAATGGTATAACTTGTACTTTGTGTGTTAATCTTGAATTTTGGATATTGAAATAGTTTTTCATCATTTAAGGTTTTAATATATTAAGAGAATAACCTTATATTATAGTAAAAAAATTGGTTCATGTTTCAAAATAGGATAAAAATATAGTTAATCTTTATTTGATTATATAATTCATTATAAAATAATACAACTACTTCAAGGGTGAAAAATTCAACATGAATACTCATAGTTTAAAGAAAAGATGTGTTAGTGGTGGAAAATGGTTAATGTATGAAACTTTAATTTTCATGTATATATATTTTCCAAATTTTATTACTAAATATGGTAATGTAATTCATTAAATATAGGGAAAAATAATATAACAAATAGTTTAAATTAAAAGCATATCTATTTTCAATTCTTGCCAAGAAATCTATGGCTTTTTAAACCATCCCAACATTATGGTTTTGATATGGATAACATTATAATGATAGTGTTCTCTATTATTATCCATTATAATATAATAGTTAGTTCTCTCGTACATGTCTATGTTTTTATTCATGAAATTATAGGATGTGATTTCTCATGTGACCTTTTTAACTTTCTGTCTTTCAATTGAAATATATGTTTGATTGACAGTATTATGATATGGGATTTCAAAAAATGTAATTTGAAAAGTAAAACCCACGGTTAATGGGAAAATATCAATTTTTAATGACACAATTTAATAAAGGGGGGATGTAATATCTAGATATTTGAAAAGTAATGACTATTATTGATTGTGTACAAGATAGATAAGACAAATATTAAACAAATAAAAAATTCTTATTATTTAAATGTGACCATTATAACGTAGCACATAAATTTGTGACCATAAATATTATTATGAAATATATATGTTTTTAATACTCATTTATAATAAATTAATTCATTGTAAATAATTAGTATAATATTAGTAATGTCATATTATTCATCAAAAACATATCTTCATTAAAAAAATATTTTAATTTAATTTTATGTAAACATACTATAATTACATTATAGCAATTTTTGATAATTTATTTCATAAAATTATCTTCAAAATTTAAAATATAATATGAAAATTTTTCTATAGTAATTTTTTTATAATTTTTTGAATAGGATATTTATTCAATTAATAATTAAAAAATTTATTTATATTAAAAACCATATTCTATTTAAGTATTTAAAAGTAAAAATATGTTTTGTATTAGAAATAAAATCTAATTAGTCAATTTTATTATAAATACTATTATTATTGTTTCTAAAATGGATTTTATATATCATTTTAGTATATAATCATTTTATGTTTTAAAATATTATTTTAACAAAAAAATGTTATTAATTGTTGTTTCTATGTTTTATTATAAATAAAATTTTAAAAATTATGAGTTTTTATTTTTAAAAATGGATGTCAAATTTGGTATCATAAATTTTTATTTTAGTTAATTCGATTCTCTTTTTTTGGACTATATGAATAGAAACTTTGATAAAAATCTTTTAACATGTTTAATAGTAAATTGGGTTATTATGTTTTAAAATAAAATTATAAATATAATAAAAATACCCTTACATTTGGGAAAATATTATTGGATGAATTTAATTTTAGCATCAACCTATAAGGTTTGAAATTGAATTACTTAATGGACACTTTTCCAAGAATATTACTTAATTAATATTTAAATCCTGGAATGTCACAAAATGTCAATTTTATTTTATTAAATTTATATATTGTGTTTCCATAGAGACACAATTTGGAAATTAACAAATATTAATGATTATACTATGAATTATTTAATTAATATTATGGTATAAATTTATCCGTAATTTTTATATTTAGTTACATTTAATTCTTATGGAACACTAATGTTGTGGTTGTGCATGTAGATGAAACATCCATAAAATGAAATTAATTAAAATGAATAAAACCATTAGAAGACAAAAAGCATTTCTAAATATTTTAAGTTCAGTATATCTGGGTCATAATATTCATGGTGTAGAATTAATAAACATTTTGAGACACTCAAATATTTTTATAACCTTTATAGAAATTAATTTAATTAAAATTAAAACATGTCACACTAATATTTTTATGAAGTATAATATTTGTAATATAATTTTGAACTAAATAAATTATCAACTATAAATAACAAATGAAAAAAAATTATTTATCTATATCATTGTATTATATTTTTATTTTTTGGTATATAATTAATTATCATAAATATTTACAAAATTAAAATGCAATATTTATTCAATAAATAAAAAATATAATTAAGTGATATTAGAAATATTAAATGATATATAATTTGAATTTTTTAAGTTTATATTGATATTTTCATTAATAGTTTGACATATTAGATGTGTATTAAATTAAATTTTCATATTTAAATTTATATATTGATTTTCATAATTTCATTATAATGAATAGTGTCAAAATTGACAATAATGATATTTTATGGAGATAATATTTTATTAATTTAGATATAAATGATAAAACCCCTATGTAAAGAGAATTTGAATGAATTATGTACTAAATTATCATAAATGTAAAATATCTGTTTCAATTGAAATGTTATTTTTAAAAATATCCACATCTTAATAATTAATTTTTATCTAACATGGATATTATTAAAATAGGTTAACTAAGGGTTAATAAAAGAGATAAGGTTTAAAATTAAACCAAAAATTGTATAAAATATATTTCTTGAGAGTATTAACACCATATCCCACAATATAATTGAATCCCATTAAATTTGGTGGTATTTTTATTGAGAAAATATTTATTATAAATTAATCATTTTAGATATTTCTAAAAGTGACCATCACCTTAATTATAAAAGGACTCCTGCTTCTTGAATTCGAATGATGGAACTCCTATTCTAAATATTCTAGTGGACGTGCTCTAAAATTATTTGATGCTTCACAAATGGGAGTTATTTTATAAAATCAATGTGGATAAGCCCCATTTGGGGTTCTTTCATAACATTGTTCCTTCATGGGGTTTGGAGTGGAAGACATGTATTTAGGAGTTGAATAAAAAAATCCATCTGCACGGTTATGTATTCATGGGAGCAATTCATCAAATAATGGTTCAAAATACCTTATGATGTGAACTGATGGCGTTTCTATCTATCCCACTAGTCTATGGATGCACATCAATGATGTGAATCTCCATTAGTGGCTATTTGGATTAATCTATTAAGGATAAGTCTTTCCTTTTAGAATGATTTCTTTCTGCATAGAATCAGGAAACTGTTGGGTGAATTATTTATGCATGAATGATTGCATGTTACATATCCATGAATCCTCCATGGTGTAGATCTATGTTTCCATGGAACTCCCCCTCCTTCTTCAAAACATCTTCCATAAGTTGATGATGGTGTGGAATGGGTTCTATCGATATTTTATCAATTGATTCCCAGATAATGGTCTTTCTATATTCTCCATGGTCATTTGGTGATGGAGTGCAGAAATAAATCATCCTTTAAATCATCTTTTAACTAGAAGATTCCATTATGAGTTAAAAAATAATGATTTCATGGCTTTTTATATTCTAGATGAAGCGTTCATTCTTCCATCACATTGAAATAATTTATCTGTGGCGCTCTAGATTTAGTCTTGAGGGAATCTTATCTCATAACCATTCCATATCTAATTTTACCTAATCCATGAAAAACCATCATTATGTTTCATACGATTATACATATAGATTCTTATTTTTTAATCTTCACATCAATATTCATAGTCTTCAATGGTTGGCACTCAAAGAAAATTAAATATTTTTTCCCATGTATCCCTCTCTGTCCTCAAAGAATCGGGAACCTAGTTCAACTAGTAGTATCTATGACTACACCTATAACAGAAACAATGTGTTATTATTTGTTTTGGGTGGTTCAAATACCATTATTTTTATCTGTTGAAGATGTTTTGGATACCACTCTATTGAAAATAGATGTATCATATAAATACCCTATGTCATCTACACTTTTTAAGGGTTGTGAAGATCTGAAATCACCTCCAATGATGCATCATTCTTTTGGATGTTTTTCATAGACGTCAGTTTCCATGATTCTCCAATTGTTGGGTTCGACACAAGATCACATTATAAGAGAAAATCAATTCTTTCTCTTCAAGTGGTGTCTTCTATATTTTCATCACTGGGATCCAAATATATGAACTTCTAATTTAAATTATTTTGAATCTATTTTGAAATTCCCATGGCAATGGTGCAACTGTAAAAATTGATTGTCATGTATTTCAAAGGTGTCATTTTAATGTCTATGTAAGAGCTATTCTAGAGCCTATATAATGTTATGTTAAAATTCAATACTTCTCTTATTGAATTGTTTTTATTTATTTCATGCACGATGATACAGTAAATAATCACATTTGTATTTTTTTCATTACTCATATCTGGTGGAGATGCTTGTTGAATATGACCATCATATTTTTACAAAAAAATATATTAATTGGTAATCAATGCTTTTATTTATCATTTGTGTGTAGAAAATGATACATAGTGTCTAGGGTGTCCATAAGGTTATATCATGATGTGATTAATCACAGAATCTAACATTAATTCATAGGGGTATCCATATACTATTATGGATCTAACTAAGAATAAAGGGTGTGGTCCTGCTTCCTGGAATAGCTGGAGTGATTTCAAATACATCACTTCCTATAAGTGACATAGGTACCATGGGTATACTGTGGATCTATTATCACGGCGAAATAACTAGGAGGGAACATAGAAAACATGGTGTACTCATCATTGGTGTTTGGCCAATCTTTAAGAGATTTCATCATTTCTAGGTGCAAGTACTTGTCATTTCGTAAGATTATTATCTGATCACCCTCTCATAATCATCAATATTGAATCCATATAAAATAAGAATAATAATTTTTTCTCCTCTAAATGGTGGATATCAGATCCCACCACTGAGACATTGGTTAATACATATATGAGAAAACCTACCTAAGACAGTGCGTGGGTGGGAATCCATAAAAAATTATGGCATCTAATAGATGAGTCAGTTATCTGGAATGTGAGTCGACAACCAACATCAATGGGATTCGAGTCTATGAAAATGGAAATTAAATTGGATGTAAAACAGTTAGATGAATAATTTTTTAGGACCTCATTAGGATTAATATCAGGTTCTCGGATTTTGTTTTGGTGGAAGAGACGGTGGATCATGAGCATTGTAATGCGATTTGGCTTATGGAGGGAGATAGTGAGTAATGATTTTTCAATTCCTGTGTTAGGGAGAAGAAGAGATCAATATCCCCTAACCATTAAATGTATGATGGTTGCTATATTAATGATCTCAATTTAGTTGAAGATATTTTTCTTTCTCATATCAATACTATATTTTGTGATTGAAATCCTCAAATTCCAGTTAGATAGCTGATGGTGAATTCCCTCACTTTGATAAAATATCTGGGTTGGTGCTTAAGTATCTGAATAGTGATATTGGAATCATTCCCACTAAGGTGGAAATTTTGATGGTGGTTAATTTTCTCAATCTTATGAGTGCCCATGACCTGGAAGATTCATTGGATCATTCTATGTGGAAACATAGAGATTCATTAAAAAAGATTTTATTGGAATTATTCAATACTAATTTAGACGTGTGCTGGTCTTTTATGTGTGTATTAGGATAGAACTATGATCCTTATACACAAGATCAAGGACCCCTCCTACACTAGTCATTATATACACATTATCATGTGAAGCTTCTCTTATAAGGTGTTGACTAATATTATAAACAATAGGTTAGCCTCACATTTTCATGGATTAGTATCAGAAAACCAACATGATTTATTAAAGGGAGATCTGTTTTTGGAAATGTTAATTTGTCCCATGAGATGACTGGGGAGATAAAAATAAAAAATATGGGGTCTAATATTAAAATAAAAGTGGATATGGAAAAGTTTTATGATATAATGGAATTAAGATTAATCATAAAGGTAATGTCAATGATTGGTTTTCGGAATGGATTATTGATCTTATTTTATGATTATATAGTTTAACATGGGCTTCAATCTCAATTTCAGGGTGGAAATGTGAATTTTTTTGTGGTTAATGATCTATTATAGGGGGACCCATTATCACCCTACATTTTCACCATTTTTTCAGATTCACTCACTAGATAAATCACAAAGATCAGTGACGATGGATTTATTCTACAATATTTTTGCAAACCCAATATCATAGATATCTATCACTTAATATTTTCAGTTGATATTTTTAACATTTATAATAGAATTTTTTTTCTATCTAAACCTAAAAAATATACTTGAATAGTATATTCAATGACGTGGTCTAAATTTCGACAAATAATTGTGTAATATTTTCATTTCTTGTATTTGGTTAGAAAGGAGAAGTCGAAGGATTGAGTCATATTTTGATATATCAATGAAGAAGATTCTATTAGAGTATCTAGGAAAAATGTTTTTCTATGTTGTGTTTCAATTTAGTATTTTGATGGGATTGATGATAGAGTTTCCAAAAGGATCTACAATTGGATGATTCATTTTCATACCTTTTTAGTGGATTACCTAAGTTAAAAATGTTCTTTTTTAAATTCCGATGAATATTTTAGTGAATATTAGGGTTACCAAAATGATTATAAGGGTAATGTAGATCATATTTTTGATGTTTTTATGGGATGATAATGATGAAGGGAAATAGAATTGGGCTTTGTAAGAGAGGTAGGCCAAGGTGGGGGAGGCCAGAGCATTAATGCGGGAAATATGGAAGATTCCATGCACTTCTTAAAAGAAAATATCACCTGGGATGTTTTTGGAGGCCGATCTATATTGGAGAATTTTTTAAGAATATATATGTTGGTTCATGAGCTTAAAAATGACCCATATACATGAGTGTGGAAAGAAACCAAGGATATAATACAAGGCTTCGTCATCATTCGTGATGGGATTTTGGTCATGCGGATATATGTTTTTGGAAAATGAAATGGGTAGGTATAATGTTTATATTCCCAGGATACCCAACCTGATATATTTTATTCATGGATTATATGAAGAATTGAATACTCAAAAAAGATACTCTTATTCAATAAGAACCTGATTTTTTTGATTGTATCATGCATAATTATTCTGAAGATAGATTGGTGTTCACATGATCACCATTAGGAACTATTAACATCGAATCATATTTTTCTCATCATTGTAACCCTTTTCGAGTGATCAATAGGGGGTATTATTTAGAGTTTGTATATTGTAGAAAAACTCATCTTTCTATTTAGTGCATCAGACATCATGTTATTTCCAATGATATTTCGATATAAGGTAGTGAAACCTGTATTGTTTCTAAATTCAATTATTTCTCAATGAAAATTGATGAATCAACGAGTAAAATTTTCCATAAGGTGTAGTGGATGCTATATACATGGAGGAGGCTAGGAGTGTCCTTCTGCTTTATTGGTTAGCATGATTCAATTGACAATTTCCTATAACAATGGTTTAATGGTATTTTATATAATAAAATTGAACATATGGTGTGGGCGATTTTTCATACTCTGTGGTGTTTGATGATTTGGAAGGCGTGTAAAATATTTTAATATGTTGGAATTTAGACCTCCCAACTCACACTACAATTGAGATTTCATGGAATAGATGTGGATATTTGGGTTTTATTGGGGATCTCAGAGAAGGATCCATCACCAAGGGCATTTCCTCATGATAGATATCCAACATATTTTCCATAGTTGGTCCCTAAAAGAGAATATTGGTTAAATAAAATCATGTTAACAATGAATTGATTCTAAACAGTAATTGTTCATGTTTGAATAGGATTTCAAGGGGTGTCATTACGGCCAATGACGGTAGGGGATCTATAGTGCTTTGTTTTTCTTCTTATTATGGCCAAGAAGACTCTCTACTAGGGGAGGCCATTGAATATTTCAGTGGAATTGAGATGTGTAATATATGAAATATAAATATAGAGGAGGTGTTTTTAGATTCATTAATCATAAACAACTCTATCCATTAGAATTCAGTCAACCCGTGGAGTATCATTTATATCTGCCGGATCATTAATTCTCTCTTTAGGGGGTTAGGTATATGTTACTAATACTTGTCATGAAGGAAATAAGGTTTAGGGAATCCTTTCATCTAGGAATATTCACAATAGGAATATCAACATATTTACCCTTGTTTGATCACTTCCCCCCTGAATGTGTGAATATTTTAATAGGATATTAATAGAGTCTCAACATTTACCACCCACCATGATAGACGAGTCTGGTATTTTTTATTTTATAATAATGATAATATAAGTTTTTGATTTTATATTTATCTAATATTATATACCTCCTCGTATTTTTTTATATATTTCCTAAAATTATATATTCTATATCTTAAATATTCTTAAATTTTATAATGATAATGAAAACACCATTATACATCATCTTCCCCATTATAAACGAATTTAAGGATTCGGTCATGCATATGTATAACTTACCAGCCCCATGTAGTGATAAAATTCATTTTATATAAACATATTTTATGAATATGTAATATGATGGGTTTAATGAACATAAATTATATTTCTGTAATAATTATAATTCCACATGGATAATACAATATATACTATTTTAGCATTTAATCTTTTGGGAAATGAAAACATGTCTCGTGTGTATTTATAGACTACCATATCATCAATGCAATGTGATTACATTTTAATATATATATATATTTCAAATGGGTGGTAATAATTATGAATGAAATTAATATATATTATATATATATTAATAATTAGTCTATAATGATAATATATCATTCAATAATAATTCATTTATTCCAAAATGAAATTGAATATAACGTTCATGCATACACACGACATACCATCTCCATGAATTATGTATATTACTCTCAACATATAATATTTATAGATAACAATGAATAAATAAATGATAAATATTTATCAAATTTATATCATGGTTATAATTATGAATATTATGAAATTATGAACTAATTATGAGGAACAATAATAATAAGTTAGATAATGTAAGATAAATAAAGAGGTTATTACCCAAATTAGAACATAAATATTTAATTGTTGATAATTGAGTAATATAAATTTGTAGACACCGAAAAAAGTCCGCAACTCCTAGATGATGTTTCCAAATGGAAAAGCGAAGTCCTATTCAGAATTAGAGGCCCAGTCCGGAGGCCCAGGAATTGGTGCGTGAAGCAAAGGAGGGCTTGCGCGAAATAAAGATGTGTGCGCGAAGCATGACCGGGATTTGCGGAATCGAGCAACTGGTGCGCGCAATTTTGCGCACCCCGGTTCCACGCGGTGACGATTTGCGCACCGACGGTTCCTGTCACAGAAACTCTCATGCGCCGCCTAGATTCCACGCCGGCTAATGCCTATAAATAGAAGGCGACCCCAGATGGTTTGGGGTTGAGGAATTCTGATCGCCTCCCGTGTGCGTAGTTCGACTCCCCCCGCGCGCAATATGAATTCTAGATAATCCCCCTTTTCGAGCAATCTTTACCCGGGGTTCGCCTTTGCGCGCAACTCCACCGGCTTTAGTGAATTTGCATCCTCCTCCGGGTACTTCCCTTGCGAGTGATCGTTGTCCCTTGCGCGCAATCCCCTTCTAGGCGTGCATTACCTTCTGCGTAATCACCAACCCGTGCAATTCTATGGCCCTATTGCATGCCATCCCAGTGTTTTGTGCACAAACCTTCGTTTTGCGAGCAACACCCAGGACTCCTTTACCTTGACTCCCCTTGGCTGCCTTTCCGCACTGGCACCTGATGACTTCCCTGCCAGGCATGCGCATCATGCGTTGTTTTCCCGTACGGCCTTCCAGTCTCGTACGAAGTAACCTCAAGGTCCCTTGGGTGGTATTTCCCATTGTATTTCTTTGCCTTATGCTTCTCCGCATAGGCACGCTAACGGCTATTGCTTCTTCGCATAGCCATGCTAACGTGGACCGCGCAATGGTTTTCCCTAAGGCCCCACTTCATTACGGCCTTGCCGATTCCTTCCCTCCCACAAGGGGTAGAGGGTATTGGGCATGCAAGCCCTAGGGGTGTGGAGCGAACCCACCTCGTCCAAGTTGCAGGACATTAAACTGCTAAGCACCTTGTCCTTAACATGGAGGTCACTCACATGGAGGTCCTCCCCACGTCCCTTTCATCATCTGTCTCGGTTATTCCCACACCCTAGCCTTCAGTCCCCTCTACCACAACACTATTGCGGCACGGGGACTCCTTGATGGAAATCATCCTTACCCTGAGGAGCCACCCAGGGGCAGGAAGGAGGGGCGTCGTCGCTGTATGAGGAATGTCAGGGGAGTCCGGTCTGAAATTTGACCGGTCCGTTTCTTAGACTCTGAGGCGGAGTACGAATTGATGGTGGAACCTTCCCCAAACCTTCTGATTCGAGGGCAGGAATGGGGATGCAGTGCATCAGTCTCGTACTCCCCTAATGCGAGATCCGTATGATTCCCTCCTCCCTCCAAAGGTATTTCCAGGAGGACGAGGACATGGCGTACCCCCAGGGGTCAAACCCGCATTTATCACTAGCCTCCCCGGAAGCCCCTTCCACCTCAGTCTGGGAGTGTGGAAACTTTTCTAGGGACTGACAGAGGAGTCGCAAGGCGACACACCCTCGACAAGCACCGATGTTGTGACAGGAGGCCCATTCACTGGCCCATCCTATCATGATGTGGCAGCCGGGGCACTGAAGCCCTTGGAGGACGACTCAGGGATCGGCGACCAATCGGCCTGTTCACCGTATTCCCTGCTGGCCAGCTCACCGGCCCGACGACCAGCCTTGGCGCCATTTCCAGCTCCCCGACCATTCTCGATTGACAAGCATGGGCAGCAAGGTCTGGACCCCGAACCAGAGTCAGGGAGCTTATGGACCGTCCTTGCAGTGGGCCACTTCCCCGAGAAGTTTTGGCCGGTCATAGGATCAGATTTTGATATGCCATAGGCGCTCACCCCGGGAGAGTTTGAATGTTTCCGCCAGACTCTACGGTTGACTCACTCCTGTATTCGCCATCACCTAGCACCTTATCCCCGGAGTCAAGCACATCTCGAGGATATCGTTGAGCAGTGCCGTCGGGTCGACCTGGCAGTGCTCCCTGTTGTTCGGCACCCCGAGTCGCCTAGCCACCGCAGGGCCGTCCAGCAACAATGCGTTCCGAATTTTCAAGTACTCCACAAGGTTATCGAGGAAGCCACCCCCCACACGCACATCCGCAGATGGGGGTAGTACGCTGCCCTTCGTTTCTGTGCGATCCGCTGACAACCCGATTCAATGGGCGGCCCTGAGAGAATGTCACCAAAGGCAGTTTTGGTCAACATGGTTGACCTTTCAGATGAGGGAAACATTGTGGAGCTCCTCGATGGGGACTCACACCCTGAGGACAAGCCGCCACTGGACCCGCCTGGGAGGATTACTCGCCACCAGAGGAGCCTCCTAGGTCTCCCCACACCCACTGAGGCACTGACACTAATCCGAAACATCAGCAAGGGTAAAGAGCATGTCGGGGTTTTCAAGACCGCTGACCCATCTTCCTCGGTGTAGAAGGCAGAAGAAGACTTCGAGAAGGCCATGATACGCCAACAGCTTGCTGATAAAAAGAGGCTGGTTGATGAGCTCTTGGCCGAACGCATTGCAGAGCGGCGGCCTGACTACGGTAATACCAGGTCAGGACAGCAGGGGAAGGAGCACCTACCCCATGCCGAGATTCCCCTGGTCAACCGCAACCATGTCACGTTCACTGATAGGGGAGAGTCCGGAGCCAATGGAAAGAGGGAACGATACGTCTTGCCGAACCCTCCCGAGTGGTGGAATCACCTGGGGGACCCTGCTCGGTTTCCTCCCGTTGCCCCGAGAGTCGCTCCGCCAGTCGCCCCGAAAGCTGCTGAGCATGACTACCAGATTGGAGAGCCCGACAATGCGCTTGTAGTTAGAGATCCCCACCAGGACATGAATCTGTGTCCAGACGATCTGATGGAAGTACTCATCACCTGCTTGGATGCCCTGGAAACTCGGCAGGTGGAAATTCCACTAGACGGCAAGCCATACCCATCATGGGTGGATGATATGTCGGCCCCGCCGGGATTTAGTAATCCTACCTTCTCTCCCTTTAATGGGACCGGAGACCCGCCACAACACTTGTCCCACTTCAACTCGAGGTGCGAGCCTATGTTAGGGAATCCAGCGCAGTAGGAGGCTGCCAAGATCCATTGCTTTGTTCAGACACTGGAGGGACCAGCCTTCGTCTAGTACATTCAGTTCCCTGTTCAATCTGTGACTAGATGGGAGGACCTTCGCTGGAAATTCCACTACCAGTTCAGTTCCACAACCCAGAAGACGAACATTGCAGACCTCATTAGGTGCGAACAGAGGACCGATGAGCGGGTCGCGGATTTCGTCGCCCGATGGAAGGGGATCACGTACTCCATTGACATGCCACTAACTCAAAAGCAATTACTGACAATGGGTGTAGGGAACATCAAGGCAGAGCTGGTTCCTTCTCTGATCACTCAGAATTACACTGGAGCATTCCGAGATTTTTCAGACAAGGCTCAATGCCTCGAAGAAGCCCTGCAACATGTCAGTCAGGCATCCCCGCTGCCTCCTGTAATCCCTGAATGAAGAGCCGCTAGATCCGAGCCCGCTGTTGTAGCCCAGATAAAGGCTCCCAGACAGATGGAGTTACTACCAGTAAGGCCAGCTCAGTAGCTCTGTAGATGCAGAAAAAAGCCTGCAACTCCAAGAGGATGTTTCGAAATGTCAAAGCGAAGTCCTATTCGGAATCAGAGGCCCGGTCCGGAGGCCCGGAAAGTGGTGCGCAAAATAAATTAGTTCTTGAATGAAATAAATATGTGCGTGAAAAGCATGCACGAGATTCACGGAATCGAGCAGTTGGTGCACACAATTTTCCGCGCACCGGTTCCGCACGGTGACGCTTTGCGCACCGAAGGTTCCTGTCGCAGAAACTCTCGCGTGCCTCCTGGATTCCGCACGAGCTGATGCCTATAAATATAAGGAGATCCTAAATGTTTTGGGTTTGAGGAATTCAGATCGGCTCCCATGCACACAATTTGACTCCCCTCACGTGCAATATGACTTCCAGGTAATCCCCCTTTACGCGCAACCTTGCCCCAGGGTTTTCCTTTGCGCGCAACTCGACCAGCTTAAGTGAATTTTCCTCCTCCTCCGGGTACTTCCCTTGCGCGTGATCGTTTTCCCTTGCACACAATCCCCTTCTACACGCGCAATACCTGGCGTGCAATCACCAATCCGCGCAATTCTATGACCCTATTGCGTGCCATCCCAGTGTTTTGCACGAAAACCTTCCTTTTGCGCACAACACCCAGGACCCCTTTACCTTGACGCCCCTTGGCTGCCTTTTCGCGCAGACACCAGATGTCTTCCCTGTCGGGCATGCGCGCCATGCGTTGTTTTCCCGTACGGCCTTTTAGGCTCGTATAAAGTAACCTCAATGTCCCTTGGGCGGTGTTTCCCATTGCATTTCTTTTCCTTATGCTTCTCCACATAGGGACGCTAACGGATATTGCTTCTTCATATAGCCATGCTAATGTGGCCCCCCCAATGGTTCGCCCTGTGGCCCCCCTTCATTACGGCCTTGCTGATGCCTTCCCTCCCACAAGGGGTAGAGGGCATTGGGCATGTAAGCCCTAGGGGTGTGGAGAAAACCCACCTCGTCCATGCTGCAATACATTAAACTACTAAGACCCTCGTCCTTAACACATGATGTTAAACTGTGGTCCGACCCCGTGCTTCGCACGCAGGCCCCCCCCAGCTCGAACATTTTTTTTATGGCCACTCGTCTCCACCGGAATGGATTCTTCCTCACATGGAATGTGGTCCTCTTTGTTGGAGTGGCGTTTTTCCACGGGGGAAGGGCTGCCTCAGAGCGTAAGCCCCTAGCCTCTCTTATGAAATGTTGCACCCGTACATCTCCGTACTTCACCCCTACCAAGGCCAGTGGAGTCCCATTCCCACTGTTCTTTGTCACACCACGGGCCTCCACCCTGGAGTAAGCCTCGGCACCCAGGGCCGCTAACCATGTGTAAGACCCTGTTTCCTCATTAGGCTACTCAATGCGTAAGCCCCATTCTGCTTCTCAGGGACGCACCCTTCGCGACGTGATCGTCTCGTCCCTACAGCCTCTTGTATGCCACACTGAGCATGAATCACATGGGCTTAGAGCACGCATCGACCATGACATCCTCCTGTGGACCGCCTTAGAGAGTAAGCCCCATGCCAGGGAACTACGTGGACACTGATCCGTGCTAACGCATGGTACATAGGAAGCATCCACGAGGTTCAATCCCACCACCCAGTCATTCCGAACTCTCCACGTCGGTTCCCCATATCCACCTTGGGCCGCCTCAGAGCGTAACCCCATATCAACTATGGGCTGCCTCAATGCGTATGCCCCAGATCACTCGTACCGCATGATGTAAAACTGTATGCCCTCGTCCCACATGACGTTAAAATATATCTCGTCCCGCATGCCGTTAAACTGTATTCCCCCCTTGGGCCACCTCAGAGACTAAGCCCCATGTCTCACTCCATCATCCATCCTGATCCTTACCCAGCCCGCCACATCCCGGTGAGATCGCGCCACCCCATCCTACTCCATAGTATCCGGTAAGCCTCCCACATGCTAGCCCCGACATCGGTGTTCCCCCCTAGGGGGGCCTTTAATCTGATCCACTCTCGGTGTTTTGATCAGTCCGATCCGTCTCTGCAAGACGTTAATCTCATGGAATAACTTATGTTAAACATGGGAAGCTGAGGAAAACATCAGATGGTACACAATTCCCCGCGTTTGATGTGGGATGCCTCAGGCTTCCGTGCCCTCAAGAAGCCCTGTGATAAGGGACAAAAGACAGACATGCCGATCCCCAGCATTAAGACATGCCAATGAAACCCCAACGGGACCGTTCTCCTCACCGAAGGTTGATGCCCTGACAAGACGCCTTGGAGCATCTTGACGGAAGCATCGTAATTAACTGGCATCCATGTAGATATGGCGTCAGGAATGAGCTTCATGAACCCATCTTAAATATATGAGGGAGACTCGGATTAGGTGACAAGATCTGAGGAGGAATCCATGTAAGGAAGAACCAACATCCCATCATCCCGGTTTCGATCAAGGAGAAGACGTCCCTGAATAAGGAACGAATTCCACCAACCTTTGGAAAGAGGGAATGTGGGGCCGCGAGCCGGACAAACTCCCATACATGATGGACACGCGCGCGCACCCCAGCGTAAAAGCATCGGAAACAAGCCCCATATGGGTCCTCCCCCACGGGCACAGCCTCCGGACTAGCACCGACCGCCTCAAAATTGGCAGGCGCCTCCGTGTGACGCACCGCCACCACCCAGGCGAGATAATCAGGCTCCGCCTCCTCGGCATGCTCCTCTGGCCCTTGGTCTTGGTCAGCCTCCAAGAGCGCCCGTTCCAGACCTAAGGAGTCGGACTTACTCGTTTGATGAGGCCGAGGTCCCCGGCTATTTCCGTAGCACCTTGGAGAAGAAGATCGTGCGGCTGCCTAAGTGCCGGAAGCCAGAAGAGGCGCATCTCACTGATCACCCTAACTGCTGCCCTTATCACAGGATCCTGGGGCACACCATCTAGCGATGATATGTGTTCAAGGACTGGCTCCATGATGAAAATTGACAACAACACAGTCAAGTTGGGCCCATCCCCGGTGCATGTGGCAGGTGTCTACATGAGATCAGTTGGTAGCAGCGACAACGAGGATGAGTTGCAGTAGGTTTCCGACCAGGGGTCCCAGAAGTATAATGACTGGATGTCCTGCAGGTTGGTTTCTCGTTCCCACCTAAGTTATCCAGAGCCCTCAGAATCTGCGAGCGCCTCTTTGGCATCGTCGTCCCTTCCTACCTCTTCCCAGAAGAGCAAGCGGCGACGCAAGAAGAAATAACACACCCTGCCAGTGCTGTCATCTTCCCGCACGCTTGGAGATTTTATGCACCCAGAGATGGGGATCCCTCCGAGACTCTGTCTGGTAGTGGATGACTCCTCGAGTGAAATCCCAGGGTACGCTTCAGTTAACACCGTAGAGTTGGTAAATCCTTTTTTGGCTCCCGACAATGAGGAATGCTAGGTGGAATTCCCCAATGCCCCCAGTCATCACCAATGTCGGTGGAGTCATGGCTACGTGAATCGCCATGGCACGACAGTCTTCACCTCCAGCATGGCCATGCACGCTACTGAGACCAGGAAGCAGGACCAATACAGAGATCAGCGCACGCGGTCCCCTCACCCTGTGTCGACAGGTTCGCCTCCACCACCGTATGTGTTTCTGGATCAGGCGGGACCACCTCGTCCATGTCGCAACCAGCCCTACCCTGCCACTGGCTGACTACTGCCTTCCGGTCCTAACGTGGCAGCCACCTCCCGGGCTTCAACTAGTGAACAACGAGACGTTCCTAGTACTAGTCAATCAACGGTCCCGCCGGCAGGGCCCGTCATGCCTCTAATCGCAGAGCGGCCTTCCGTTAGAAGAATATCTTTTTGGCTCGAAAGTATGATGTTCTGAAGCACCTGGCTGGAATTCTGGAAAGGATTTCTATCCATGAAGCCCTTCGCCTGTCATCTGAAATGTGTGAGGCACTCGCCGAGGCTCTAAGAAGCCCCATCACGTTTGAGATGGAGGTGGCGGCCGTAGAATCCTTACACACCGAGGCGATTGGGGACGCCGAATGTTAGGCGGTCATCTCGTTTTCCGGTGAAGATGAAGACCCTCCCATATAGGGGCACATTCTCCCACTGTACATCACCAGACAGTTCAATGGTGTGTATGTTCGGCGCTGTCTTGTTGACACGGGTTTCAGGATTAACCTCATCCCAACTCGGACGCTGCGGAAACAGGGGTTGTCTGAGGATGATTTAACTCCCTCCAACCTCAGGATCCAGGGGTATGATAGGACCAAGAAAACTCCACTCAGAAAGATTCGTCTGAACACCCAGTTAGGCGGCCTAATTGCCAATACTAAATTCATGGTTGTCTCTCAGGACACTGCCTACAATGCATTGATGGGCAGGCCGTGGCTCCACCTTCACGCAGCGGTCCCCTCCTCATATCACCAGTGCCTCAAATACACCCTTAAGGGTAGAGTGGGCGTGCTCCAAGGAGATGTGTTTCCTTTTTCCTCTTACAAAGCCCGTTATCTGGACGCTGACTACTACAAGAGCAAGGACAAGCAGATCCTGGCAGGTGAGGTCGAGCCCGCCACTGCCGTGAGTGGTCCCTGGGCAGGTTTGGACGACGTATATGTCTTCACAATCTATTAGTTGGAGGCCACGACCCCCAACATGGGGCAGTGCTTTGTCGTTTCAGGTACCATAGGAAGGAATATTTCCGAGTCCAAGCGATGGCGGGAAATCACCTTGCACTCTTACACCCGCCAGGCTCAGGTGATCCCCGAGCCTCCTACCCCTGTACGATATCGGGATCTTGGGCTCATATGAACAGCAGTACGTCATATGTGTCTATTTCGCCGGTCCAGAATCGATCGGCTCAAGCCAACGCACCACCAATGCTTTGATTTCATAAAGCATGGCCCCTTGGGCTGAGGACCAGATGGGATTGGATCAACCGACTTTGTCTCCATGGTCTCCACAGTGCATGGGTCCCCTTACGTGGCAACATCTGCCACCCAAGCTGGCACCAGCTTCCCATCAGGGTCTGGCAGCCCTGAAACGGCTCCCCCCGTAGATGATCCTTCCACAAGAGGAGAGGAGGACATGGAAGATGATCCTCCTGCCTTTGAGTAGGGCGTCCCCACCACTGTTGATGAGTTAGTGCATGTGAACCTCAGTAGCGAGGAGGACCCGAGACCCACATTGGTCAACGCTGTTATGCCCCCAGAGGAACGACAACGGTTCATAGACATCCTCAGATAGCACCGTGATGTATTCACCTGGAGTTATGACGAGATTCTAGGGCTAGATCCCCAGGTAGCCGTCCACCACCTTGGCCTTCCAACAAACCATCGCGGGTTCAACAAGCCTCCCAGAAAGATGCACCCCTCTCACGGTTCCATGGTTGAGGCCGAAGTGGATAAGCTCATCAAGGAAAACTTCTTCAAAGAAGTCCAATACCCCAGGTGGCTATCCAACATTGTGACGGTCAAGAAGAAGAATGGGCATATCAGGGTCTGTATCGACTTCCGCGATCTCAATCGCCATTGTCTGAAGGATGATTTTCCCAGTCCTGTGACAGAGTTGTTGATCGATTCCACGGCCGGGTTCCAAGCCCTTTCATTCATGGATGGGTACTCTAGCTATAACCAGATCCGAATGGCCCCCGAGGAAAAAGATTTCACTGCCTTCAGGGCCCCCAGGGCACTTTCTGCTACCAGGTTATAACCTTTGACCTAAAAAATGCAGGTGCCACCTATCAACGGGCCATACACCACATATTCAAGCCGATTCTTGAGATGCTGGTGGAGTGTTACATAGATGATCTAGTGGTTAAATCTTGTCAGTGCCAAGACCATCTCAAAGACCTTTAGAATGTTTTCGACTTCCTCCGTTCTCGCTAGTTGATGATGAACCAGTTGAAGTGTACCTTCGGGGTCACCTCTGAAGAGTTTTTTGGCCTCATTGTTAGGTATGGAGGCATCTAGATCGACCCAGAAAAGATCAAGGCCATCAATCAGATGCCTCCCCTGAGTAATATTTGGTAGTTGAGAGGCCTTCAATGCCACTTAGCTTATATACTCCGATTCATCGTGAATCTGGCCGGCAAGTGTAAGCCCTTTTCGCGGTTCATGAAGAAGGGCACCACCTACAAATGTGACGAAGAGTGTCAGATTGCTTTTGAGGAAATCATGTAGTATCTGCTTCAACCTCTGGTCTTAATGACACCCGTTTACAGAATGCCTCTGGTCCTTTACGTGACCACCCTAGAGCGATCCCTCGGTGCACTTCTCGCCCAGAAGAACAATGAGGGAACCTAGAATAGACTCTACTACCTTATCCACATGATCCTTGACGCGGAAATTAAATATTCCCCCATCGAGAAGAGCTGCCTAGTACTCGTATTTTCCATGCAGAAATTGCGGCACTACTTGAAGCACAACGAGGTACAGCTGGTCTCTTGGGTAGACTCGTTGAAATACATCCTGAACCGACCTATGTTGACCGACCGTTTGGCGCATTGGGCGGTGATACTCCAGCATTTCGACATCAGGTTCATACCTCAGAAGGCTGTAAAAGGACAGGCGTTGGCAGACTTCTTAGCTGCCCACCCTACCTCTGCAGACCAGCCACTGAATATAGGATTTCTTGATGAGTAAATCCTCTCAGTTGATTACGCCATCCCATGCTGGACGATACACTTTGACGGTGCCTCCCGGATCCCCACCGGTAGAAGGCTCAACGATCCTAGGCTTAACAAAGTGGTCTTGGGTATCGTCTTCATCACCCCGGAGCAATCCGTTCTGGCATATTCATTTCTGTTGTCAGAAGGCTACACCAATAATGAGGAAGAGTATCATGCCCTCATTACTAGCCTCGAGTTGGATCTCGAGATTGACGTACCCCATCTGTATGTAAAGGGGGACTCTGAGCTAGTCATCAAGTAGGTTAATGGTGACTATGCTGTCAGAAAGCTGGAACTCGTGCCATTGTTGGAGTGCACCCTCCGTCTAATGGCTAAGTTCCCCTCCCGGACAGAGGTCATTCACATTCCCCAGTCACAGAACAGTCGAGCAGATTCTTTGGCCAGCCTGGCCACATCACTTGCGGAGCCCGAACAGGATGCCCTAATCGTCCACGTGGCACGCCGGAGAGTCATTGCTCCTGTTATTCTGGAGGGAGATCATGGCCCGCGAATGAACCATCTCACCATTGGTGCCCCTACGTCAGGATCCCCAGGGGATTCAGGCACGGTAATCGGGAATGTTACTTACTGCAGGATGCCCTTGGTTGAATATCTTTAGCATGAAAATCTTCCGCCGGACTGAGCCGAGCGAGAACGAATCAGACGCTGCGCATCGCAGTTCACCCTTCAGAGTGGTCCCAGCCTAGAGCAGATCCTTTATAGGCGCGGATTTGATGGTTTTCTCCTCCATTGTCTTCAAGGAGTTAAGATCCCACAGGTCATGCAAGAAGGGCACGCTGGTTCTTGTGGTGCCCACCAGGCCAGGTTGAAGTCTTCCCACTAGATTCGGAGGCTGGGATACTTCTGGTCCTCCATGATCCACGACTATATTGAGTATACAAAGAGGTGTCATGCGTTCCAAGTTCATGCTATCTTTTTTCATCGGCCACCGGAGCCTCTCCATACTACCAAGTATTCTTGGCCCTTTGCATTCTGGGGATTGGATGTCGTGGGGGCTTACCCACCGGCGACGTCCCACCAATGCTGATTCATCTTAACCGCTAGGGATTTCATCTCAAAGTGGGTGGAGGCAATCCCGCTGAGGGATGTCAAGGCCTGTTCTATCGCTGACATCGTGAGCTCCAATATCATCTATCAGTTTAGAGTAACTCATGCTATCCTCACGGATAACAGAACCAACTTCCGAGCAGCCGATCTGAAGAAATTGTATGCCAAGTAAAACATTTGCTCTAACCACACCTCTCGCTATCATGCGCAGGTGAATGGACAGATCGAGGAATTTAACAAAACCCTCTCTAACATTCTGCAAAAGATGGCTGGTCAGAATAAGAAAAGCTGGCCGGACAAGCTCCCCAATGCCATCTGGGCTTATAGGACGACGACTCATAACTCCACCCAGGTGACTCTGTATTCCCTGGTATACGGAGCTGAGGCCGTCCTTCCCATCGAGATCCAGTTTCCCTCATTATGCATGGCAGTCTACAACCAGCAAGCTCCAGATAGAGTTGTCTAAATCCGTCTAGCCGATTTGGAAGTGTTGGACGAAAGTAGGCTTCGAGCATTACATAACATGGAAAGGCATCAGAGCAGGATGGCTCTAGCTTTCAATAAGAAGGTTCACCTCCGCTGTTTCCTGCAAGGTGACTTGGTGCTGGCTCTTAGAGTGCTAATGATTCCTGGCAGGAAACCACCCAAGTTGGAGTCTAAATGGGAGGGGCCTTTTATTGTCCCTAAGGCCTACCCCAATGGCGCGTATTCCCTGGTGACTATGGATGGTGAGCGCATAACACCCCCCACCAACTCCAGGTTCCTCAAACAGTACATTAAATATGCCTGATGTTGGTCCCGCATGTCCTTAAACTATGCGGTCCCGCATGACCATAAACTGCACCCGGTCCAACACGACCTTAAACTACACTCTGCCCTACATCTGGGCTCCTTGTTCCGAGTTCTAAGACCTAAAACTAAGATCCGTATTTCGTCCAACATGACGTTAAACTGTGAATCTAGAACTACGTATGGATTGATTCTCATCCTAATGAGATACGTAGGAACGCCCAAACATTTCGTCTCGGGTCCAACCCCAGGAGCACCCAGACCTTCCATATTTGGGTCTAGCTCGAGGTCCACTAATGCATCATGTCTCTCTTTCCTTTTGGACATTGACCACAGGATCACATGGCGTGGTATGGGATTATTTCCTCATTCTTGTTGGGTTTGCAATATCTGCACCATGCACACCATATTCTCAGGATTGGCCCTCCTATGTCATGTTCCCCATGGCATTAAAAGGTGCCGTCTAGAACTACATGTGGCTTGATTCCCATCTTTATGGGATACATAGGACTGCCTGAACACTTAGATTTCAGGTCCAACCCCGTCCCTTAGAAGATGCCATGATCTCTCGGTTGCCTTAGTCTTTTGGCCTGCCCTTCCCTCGAGAATCCGCCATCTTTTGGCCGCTCTCAAACTGAGCCCTTCGAACCTTTCCAGTTGTCTGCTAATGTGTTCAGAGTACTTTGGTCTGGGGCTGGGAGTGTTAGATTCGACTTAGACAAGTTTTCGTCTACTTTTCACGCTTCGTGTTCCCCTTTATTCAGGTCCTACCATCCTTCACACCCGGAGGGACCCCCAAGAACAGCCTGGATACAACGCCCATGGGCTCTCCTGCCATCACGGACCAACGCCCATGAGGTTTTTTTGGTGACAAATTGATACAAATACCGTGTTGCGAATATGGCCAGCGGTTGATACTCATTTGTTTGCCCCTTCTTCTAGGCTAACGTGACAGGATGCTGTGTTGCGAACATGGTCAGCAGTAATCCTCAGTCGTCACGTCGGCTTCCATGGGCCTTGAATGTTGGTTTCATGGTTCACACTGTGTTCCGCCCCCATCGTGTCAAGGTGGAATCTCGACACTCTTTGTCCTATCCCTCAGTACACCCCCGCACATCAGACAGACCGAGCTGTGTAATGGTGTCTCTCGGGGCTCCCGCGATCTGAGTGCTAGAGTATGTGCTTGGGTCTCTTCTCTGTAGGTTGCGTGCAGCTTGACCCTCATCCCCATGGGGAACGAGGAGTCGCCCAGACATTTCATCTCAGGTCCAGCATAGCTGGGAGATAGCATCTACTGCCCCCCTGATTGTTGAACCCTCATAGGCCCCTTTGGCCCGAGGCTCCTCTCTAGGAACCATGCGCGGTGATGGTATGTGATTATGCCCTCACCTGCATCAGGTATGAATTATCGCAACGTTCATGTTCCTATCGGTCCAAACCATACGACCTTAAAGTGTGTTGTGGGTCCAAACCATACGACCTTAAACTGTGTTGTCGGTCCAAACCTTATGACCTTAAACTATGCTGTTGGTCCAAACCTTACGACCTCAAACTGTGATGTCAGTCCAAACCATAAGACCTTAAACTATGTTGTTGGTCCAAACCTTATGACCTTAAACTGTGTTGTTGGTCAAAACCATATGACCTTAAACTGTGTTGCTGGTCCAAACCATATGAACTTAAACTTTGATGATATCGTTTTGGCCGCACGACGAAAAATGGCACCTCATTGTGATGACCTCTCCATGGGGGACATCATGCCAGGTATTGGTTGATTAACATGCCTCTTTTCAACGCCTGCTATGGCTTGATTACTGTGGACACACCAAGAATTTCTACCCTAGGCCAGTCGCCCCACAAAAGAAAAACCATTTACCTTCAAGAACAATAAAGATATATCAAATGCCGCTTCTTTTAGTGCGAGGGCTAGACCCGGATGACTCATTCATCCTTTGCGCATGCACCATATCTCGCCATGATGCCTTTCAAGAACTACGTATGTCTTGATTTACATCCTTATGAGATACATAGGAGAGTCTGGGAACTTCCCCATAGGCCCAACCTAACTTTTCGTGTTCGGTCTCTCGGCCTAAACGCATCCCCAGGAGCACATAGTAAGCAGGGCTTTTCCCCACACTCATGTTGGGTTTTGCAGCTGCTTTACCTTGTGTCTCCCATTTCCATTCTCCTTTGGTCCGAGTTCTAAGACCTAAAACTAAAATCCTTTTCTTTTCTTTCCGCGAATCGGTCTCTCTTGTGGGATTGTATGGTGTGGTGCGTGATTATGTCCTCATTCACGTCGGGTTACTCGCCATGCCGTTCCTGTCCCCAGATGAGATGTGTCCCCCATCCCACATGACGTTAAACTGTATTTCATCCAACATGACATTAAACTGCCTCTCTAGAACTACGTGTGGCTTGATTCTCATCCTAATGAGATACATAGGAATTCCCAGACATTTCGTCTTGGGTCCAGCCCCAGGGATTACCAAACCCTGTCCCTCCTTATTGTCGGCCCCTCGGCCTGACTTCGTGGGAAGTGGTGTAATCGTGAGATCCACCCCGAATATGTTTTGGATTCCCCATATTAGTAATGGGACGTTGTAGTTCTCTCTCCAGAGAGGCCCTTCCTGAAAATTGGGACGACCCGCGACCAGTTTGGTACGTCCGCCTGATGCGCCTCCGCCACGGTGGCACAATTTCGGGAGTGTTGGACTCTGTTCGAACAAACCACCAATCCACCATCCACGCTTTCCATTATCCTTTATTCAGATCCTCATTATCTTTCATGTCTGACGGGACCCCCTAACAGTATGGATGACAGACCCACAGTCCGCCTACAGTCCTGGGCCAACGTTCCGGAGGACTGGTCATGTTTGACGGGACCCCCTAACAATATGGATGATAGACCTTTGGTCCACCAATTGTAACGATATGGATGATAGACCTTTTGTCTGCCTATTGTAACAACATGGATGATAGGCCAATAGTCCGCCTGCTGTCCTGGGCCAACGTTCCAGGAAACTGCCCGGCGATATTTGAGTTAGGCCCCGTGTTGTGAACATACTCAGTGGTTAGCCCTCATTTATTGTCCCCAATCTAGGCCAACACAATATGGGTGGTTTTTTTCTGTCACGGTTAACATTTATCCTCCAACGCCATGCCCCATAGTGTTCCGAATTCGGGTAGTGTGTTTCACCTTTTCATTCCATCTCCCTATGTTCGGATGGATTTCAATGCCCCCGGCATTGCCCCACTCGTGTGTCAGAGCACATTGAGAAGGTGATAAATCAATCGGTCTGAGGTCTTATCCGCAGAAATCCAGGCCCAATGTCGGATTCCTGAGGTTTGTTCAGTGCCCCATAGTTGGACGAGATGATGACATGAGTATCCTTTGCTTCTCGCGTTGGGTGCGACCCACAAGAGCTTAGTGTTGGGTTGTTAGTCATTTCAGAATTATGGTTGAGCATATTAAACCAAGGGTACAGATGAATGGATTTGGCCATGTATTGGATGGAGATGGTGAGTGGTATAAGAAAGAGGATCATGAGATGGCCAAAACAAAGACGTTAAGGATCAGCGCGCTAAATCAATCTTTCCAACGCCGCTACCCTTTGGCTGGTAGCCTCCAGGATCTCTTCTCGCTCGTCGAAGACTCTCTCCTCGTCAGCCGACGCAGAGCGCAGCTCACCAATCCTAGCTTGTGCTTGCGCCTGCTGGGTTCGAAGTACGGTCATCTGGTGACTTGCCTCCATCATTTGGTCCTACGTGTCAGCCAGTTGGGCCGTCATTTTCTCCATAAGCTTAGAGCATGTTGCAATGAATGCCTCCTTATCTACCGCCTGCCCTTCGAGGTGCTGGACCTCCTGCTCTGCCCTCAGCAACGCTCGGGTGCTCGCCGATCTTTCCCAGCACTGGGAAATGTCGGTGCACCGGCTGCTCTCACGTATCTTCTCATCCATGTAATCACGGACCTCCAGATGAAGGCGCTGAGCATCAGCCCCTCCAGTGCACCGGAAGCATAGCCAGGTCTGGAGTGATCCCATCCGCCTCAGCCAATCCGACTAGGGATTTCTGAGAAAGCGTCGGATACACTTCCACCCTTTGTGCCGTGTCATCTGGCACTCCTCAGCTACCTCTGAGTCTGAGTCATCTACCTCCTCAGGGTCAGCATGTCGGTATATAGGGTAGGCATCCAGCAAATCGGCAGCAGGATCATCCTCAGGGAAATCTTCAAGAGGAATAGGATCCTCGATGTCCGGGCGACCTTCCTCTCTCTCACCAGAAGCGACGGTGCCCCCGTCAGCTTCCAGCCTAACCTCAAGAACAGTGACGCCGACGTCCTCTACCCCCTGCTCACCAGTTTCCAAGGTTGACTCAGTGCGGGGAGCATGTTCTGAATGAGGTGGTATGTCTGCCACTGGTCCGCTCACAGACGGCACGGGCTCCGCAGCCTGACGAGCCTCCAATGTTGAGATCACTGTGCAAGGCATACACTGATTAGTTGGGATCTTTTGATAACAAGAACCAGTAGTGAAGCGTGTGACTCACAAGAGTCCAGAACGTCGGTCTCCAGTGTTCCGGCAGTTGTAGGAGCCGCCATGATGGGATACCCCTCTGCACTTGTTAATTCAATGATGGGTGTCGGATCCCCATCATGTCCCACTGGTTCCTCTCCTCCCTCCTCTGGTGGGGACACCCGTCCAACACTCATCCACTCATGAGTAAGGAAGAGAGATGGTTTAGAAATTGTAAAGGAGAATGGATGAAGAAGGAAAATTAATGAAGACAGAGGCAAACCTTGTCTATCTCGGTTATGTCCAGAACAGAGCTGACAATCTCACCTCTCTTTTGGAGACTCACTTGGTAGGTCACCCCTTGCTACCCCTCATCTTCAGGTTCTCCTTCTTCTTCATCTTCTCCTTCACCTTCGTCATCTCTAGTCTCCTCCTCCCCCTCCGACTCCTCGTCACTGTTGCCTTCTCCTGGAAGCATCACATCCAGATCGTGCTCCTGGCCGAGGATCACTTTCACTAGGAAAGGTGGCTCCACACGCCGACCCCTTTGGCATGTGTATGTGTCCATGGATGTCAGGTAAGCATTCCATTGATGGAAATCTACCCGGTCGGTAACTCGAATGTGCCCGACCTCTGGCAGCTGGATCCCATTTTGCATGATCTTCTGCCAGATGACTTCAATGCTCAGCGATTGCCGCAAGGTCATCCAGGCCGACCACAGTGCCGGGAAAATTGAATCTTGGAAATGATCGAGCATGTATCTTATCTGCTTCTCGGGAAGTTACCTGGCCACCTCATGTGACCCCCCATGGGCAACGAGGTCACGGCGGCACTGCGTGATGTTCCCGCTACTGAAGTCCCAGCCTGTGCAAGCCTCGCTGCCTGACGCACCCCTAGTTCCCCTCTTCCGGTAGCCCCTTGCATTCTCCCTCATCGCCAGGTTTCCACACGAGTAACCTCGAGTTGCCGAACTCTCTTATGTAAAATCCCCTCAGGGTACATGATGGTCCAGTGTTTGGCATGCTTGGTTGTCAGGCCGGCATCAACCCTGGTGGGAGGAAGAGTAATGACATCACCAGAGCTGAAAGTGGTAAACATCAACCACATCTGTCATAGAATGAAGGGATTATTCTCTTGCCAGACAGCCGTGAATACCTTCCTCGGCATTCATTGGAGGCACCCAAACTTCCTAGCGAATCGGGATGGCACGTAAGGCTCGTAGATCACCTTCCCGTCAATCCAAGACACAAGCACCCCACCTCGATTGCTCTGGAAATATTCTTGCTGTTCTAGAGAGCCTCTCCCATTGTACACCATCTGGCCGATCGGGGTGGGGAATGTGATGGAGTAGAAGTTGTTGTGGTTTCCGATGCGGATTCTCATGCCCTCCTCATTGAGCGTCATTGGCGCCACCCCTGTGATGTTCAACAAGGACGGTCGCATGACATTTTTCGAAGGACGAATGACATTTGGGAAAGAGTACCCGCCGAGGTGAGCCGCCACCCAGCCATGGAAGATCTGCAAGGGGCCACATACTCTCCGAGGCGACCCCCTCGTGAGATGCGTCCTAGGATGGAATACAGCTTAGCCAGTACGAGGATGTCCAAGTTGAACCGTTTTTTGGCGGCCATGGTACCCGCCATCACCAGTGCTGCAGGACGGACACCCATCCTCACGTCCCACACCGATAGGAGCCACCCTCTCATGAAGGAGGCAAGGAACTGGGCATACTGGACATTTGGGTCCCGGGCCTCGATGACGCGATAGCCCCATGATTGGTATTGCCCCACCTCCAGGGTCCTCCAGTATGACCCATCCCTTATCCTCTAAGCCGCGGATGGGAACTGTTTACCCCATCCCAGCATCTTGAAAGCTGAATCCTTCACAAGGAATAGGTTGAAGCAGCCCTTGTAAGCGATGTCCTTCAGGAAGTCCTTGACCCCCATCCACTCTTTGGCTAGCTCTAGTAGGTGCAACGTCAGCATGGGCATCCGTGACCTATCTTCCCAGGTGTTTTTTGGTGGAACGAACTCATCGTATTGGTAGCCCTCCAGTGCGATACCCCCGATGCAGTGAACGTCCTAGAGACTGATGCCGACTTCCCCATGTTGAAGGTGGAATGTGTTGGTGTTAGGAGACCATCGGGTGAATAGCTCCGGCCCGAGCTCAGGTTGATGGTGGAAGTGGAATTTCGACATCCATACCGCCTCAAATAGGCCAATATACCGCAGTTCATCCCCGAACTGGTTGCAGGTATGGCGAACCCAGAACGCCCAGGCCCACTCGCTGGTGAAGTTACCCCCAGACCATAGGTCCTAATCCTTCAGTCATCCCTTCGTGTCATCTGTGACGCTTTGATGGAACATGCTCGCGTAGAGGCCCGGAGAATTCTCTACGACAGGCCCGTCCCCAGTAATGGTCTTGGTCCTCAGGTTCAGGACATATACGTCCAAATGTCTAGTTTCCCTTGCAGGATGGCCGTTTTTGGTAATGTTTTAGTGAGGAAGATCGTCCTCCCGGGTCACCCCTGACTGCAGTGTGTCCACCTCGAATCCCAGCATGGGCACCTCCTCCAGAATGCCAAAATTCTGGAGCGGGAGGTTGTCAGACAGCGGATATGTCTTCTAGGATGGAGTCAGTAGATTGAACAAGGTCAGATTGTTGGAAACGATCACCTTGGCGCCATAAACCTCCTCATTCTCCGCTATTCCAGTCCTACGAGCGGTGGCTTCCACCTCATCAACTCGGTTTCCGTCCATCGTGAATATTTCAGCAGTTGCACGAAACTGGGATGTAGTGCGCCGAATCGGAGAATGTTGTGCGAAATCTGAAGTGGCGGTCTGAAATCCTGGAGTTGAGCTCACAATTAGCACACTGAGTGTGGAATATCATGAGTAGGCATGCAAGGAAGGCCAAAATTTGGAAGGAATTCTATGCTGCCAGAGCATTTTTTACGCACAGCCGCGGGAGCAATTTCGGGAACAATAGATATAAGTCTATCACGCGGAAAAGCTGTGGTACGGATTTGGGACCCAGCACCCCTTTTTATAGGCGAGACCAGGGTTCTGTGCCACACAGAAAGAAAATTCCACGCCGATACGTCGGTTCGGGCACCACGTGGGTTGTTTGCGCGCTCAGCGCCTCAGACTGGCCCTGCTTCGGCGTTTCCCTCAGAATTCGATCGTTGCAACCTCTCTCCGATCCAATTCCGAGGGGGGGAATTTGTAGACCCAGAAAAAAGTCTGCAATTCCTAGAGGATGTTTTGAAATGGAAAAGCAAAGTCTTATTCAGAATCATAGGCCCGGTCCGGAGGCCCGGGAAGTGGTGCATGAAATAAAGGATGGATTGCGTGAAATAAAGATGTGTGTGCGAAGCATGCTCGAGATTCGCGGAATCGAGCCGCTGGTTCGCGCAATTTTGCGGACCCCGGTTCCACGCGGTGACGCTTTGCACGCTGACGATTCCCATCACAGAAACTCTCGCGCACCACCTGGATTCCGCACTGGCTGATGCCTATAAATAGAATGCGACCCCATATGGTTTGGGGTTGAGGAATTCGGATTGGCACCCGTGCGCTCAATCCGACTCCCCCCGCGCGCAATATGACATCCAGGTAATCCCCCTTTTCACGCAACCTTTCCCCATTGTTCGCCTTTGCGCGCATCTCCACCGGCTTAAGTGAATTTGCCTCCTCCTCCGGGTACTTCCCTTGCATGTGATCATTGTCCCTTGCATGCAATCTCCATCTACGCACCCAATACTTTTCACGCAATCACCAACCAGCGCAATTCTCTGGCCCAATTGCGCGCCATCCCTTTGTTTTGCGTGTAAACCTTCCTTATGCGCGCAACACCCAGGACCCCTTTACCATGACGCCCCTTGGCTGCCTTTCCGCGCCGGCACCTGATGTCTTCCCTACTGGGCATGCACGCCATGCGTTGTTTTCCCGTACGGCCTTCCAAGCTCGTAAGAAGTAACCTCAAGGTCCCTTGGGCGGTGTTTCCTGTTGCATTGCTTTTCCTTATGCTTCTCCGCATAGGCACCCTAATGACTATTTCTTCTTCGCATCGCCACGCTAATGTGGACCCCCAATGGTTCACCCTACGACCCCCCTTCATTACGGCCTTGCCGATGCCTTCCCTCCCACAAGGGGTAGAGGGAATTGGGCATATAAGCCCTAGGGGTGTGGAGCGAACCCACCTCATCCAAGCTGCAGGACGTTAAACTGCTAAACACCTCGTCCTTAACACATGGCGTCAAACTGTGGTCTGACCCCGTGCTTCGCACGTAGGGTCCCCCCATCTCAGACATTTTTTACGCCCACTCGTCTCCACGGGAATGGATTTTTCCTCACATGGAATGATATCCTCCTTTTCGTAGTGGCGTTTGTCCATGGGGGAAGGGCTGCCTCAGAGTGTAAGTCCCTAGCATCTCTTACCGAAGGTTGCACCCGTGCGTCTCCGTACTTCCCCCCTGCCAAGGCCAGTGGAGTCCCTTTCCCACTTTGCTTTGTCGCTCCATGGGCCTCCACCCTGGAGTAAGCCCCAACACCCAGTGCCACTAACCACGCGTAAGCCCCTGTTTCCTTTTTGGGCCGATCAACACATAAGCCCCATTCCGCTTCTCACGGACGCACCCTTCACGACGTGATCGTCTGGTCCTTACTGCCTCTTGTTTCACACACCGAGCATGACTCACGTGGGCTTAAAGTGCGCATCGACCATGACATCCTCCTATTAGCCGCCTCAGAGCATTAGCCCTATGCCAGCGAACTACGTGGACATTGATTCGTGCTAACGCATGGTACGTTGGAAGCCTCCACGAGGTTCAATCCCACCACCCGGTCGTTACGACCTCTTCACGTCGGTTCCCCATATCCCCCATGGGCCACCTTAGACCATAAGCCCCATATCCACCATGGGCCTCCTCAGAGCGTAATCCCTAGATCACTCGTCCCTCATGACATTAAGCTGTATGCCCTCATCCCGCATGACGTAAAACTGTATCTCGTCCCGCATGACGTTTAACTGTATCTCCCCCTTGGGCCGCCTCAGATCATAAGCCCCATGTCTCAATCCATCATCCATCATGATCCTTACCCGGCCCGCCACATCCTAGTGAGATCATGCCACCCCATCCTACTCCATAGTATCCGGGAAGCCGCCCATGTGATGGCCCCGACATCGGTGTTCCCCCCAAGGGGGGCCTTCAATCTGATCCACTCTCGGTGTTTCGATCAGTCTGATCCATCTCCGCAAGATGTTAAACTCACGGAATACCCTGTGTTAAACATGGGAAGCTGAGGAAACCCTCAGATGGTTCACAATTCCCCACGTTCGATGTGGGATGCCTCGGGCTTCCGCGCCCTCGAGAAGCCCTTTGATAAGGGACAGAAGATAAACATGTCGATCCCCAACATCAAGACATGCCAATGACACCCCAACGCGACCGTTATCCTCACTGATGGTTGCTTCCCTAACAAGACCCCTTGGAGCGTCTCGATGGAAGTAGTGTAATTAAATGGCGTCCATGCAGATATGGCACTGGGAATGAGCTTCACGAACCCGTCTTAAATCTATGAGGGAGACCCGGATTAGGTGACATGATCCGAGGAGGAATCCACAGAAGGAAGAACCAACATCCCATCATCACGGTTTCGATCAAGGAGTAGACATCCCTGAATACGGAATGGATGCTGCCCGCCTTTGGAGGGCGGGAATGCGGGGCCGCGAGCCGCACGTCCTCCCATGCGTGACGGACACGCGCGCACGCCCCTGCGTAAAAGCGTCGGAAACAAAAGTCATATGTTAATAATAATTTTTTTAATATATATTAAAATGTATCAATGGTTGAAGTGTAATAATATTATACTTTATTATATATTTGGTTTTTACATGTACAGTGGAATTCAATACATAAGGTTAGGGGATTTGTAGTCTCACTTTAATTTGTTCCGAGACTTATTACATATTAACCACTCTTATTATCATTATGGGGTTTATACATAGCATGAAAATATTATATGATCCTTATACATAAATTTATAGGTATATACAAATCTATTTTATGATCTCGTTTTTAGGAAGTTTACTGTCAAATATTAACAAATAGGTAAGGTAATTTTGTCTCAATTTACCTTCTTCAAGAAACATGTTGTGTTACACACATATACTCTTGTATGTGGTGTATATACTACCCTTTGGAATGTTGTAGAATGATTCAACTTATTTTCATTATATTATATGTTATAAATAATGGTATTATCTCTTCATTCCGAAATCGGTGTTCCATCAAATCACTATTATCCAAATGTGTTTTAAAATTGTATTCAATGATCATGAAATAATTTTTATGAAAAAATTATTTAAAAGTGAGTTAAAATAGTTTTTAAAGTATGTTTTATATGTTATCAAGTTTATTATAAATAAAAAATTATTATACATTTTATTATTTGATTTGTTTTTAAAAATGGAAAGGGTATTTTTTCATGGATTATTTAAAGTAAACCATCAAAATAATTTTCCTTTTAAGAAAATATTAATTGATAATACATATGTTTTAAAAATGATAGGATCCAATGATAAAATTCTAATTATTTATATCAATGGTGTATGTTTATGATTAAATGATATTAATTAATCTCTTTTCTTTTCCACGTGGTCTATTATGACTAAATGTCTATCGAAATCATTTTATTCCACGTGTTACAATATGATAATTAATTTAGGTTTTTATGGAAAAAACATGTAGGTGTTTAATTATGAAATGAGTGGAATCTATATCTCCCTCAAATTCTATGGGTAATTATTTATATCTCATGAGATAATGATGTGAAACAAGTCATTGGGCTTGATTAACTATGGGAAGATGTGGAATCCTGATCCACTATGGAAAGATGGGAAGCCACACTAACATATAAGGAAAAGACAAAAACTTGGGATGGTGGTGTGTCTCTACTAATAGGTGTATTCCTCTTGATGTTCGTATATGAGTTTTTGAAATGCACCTTGACATATATGAAGTGATATTAAAATTGTATGTGTCTACCACAATTCACAGTCTTATTCCTATGTAATGATTTCATGACCTATTTTCTTGAATCCATTATTATTCATGTCTTATAAATTTTTATTATATATTCTATTACTCAAGATTATTTCAGAAGATATGGAGGACGTTATTTTCAAATTTTATTTTCATATACATATACCCTTATGTTTTTGTTATGATTTATATCTCCCTTATTTACCCATACTAATAATCATAGATCACTTATTCTTATGTATCCTTTCCTGAGGTTATAAATAATGGTATTATGTAGGAGTGCCAATTTATAAGTTATTATTGGTGGATGTTTAATATCATTCACCAATTTAGAAAATTTTTAACCAACATTCCAAATCTATTAAAATTTTAAGGTCCTCAAGCATTTTTTGTGAGAAATATAATGAATATTCATCATGAAAGATGTAATATCCATGTATAAAAAGCTTGGGTCGTTTTACAATTTTTTTTAACAGGATATCATTTTCCACCCCATAATAATATCTATCTGGTTCTCGTCTAGTGGAAATATGAGTAAATAATGTCTCAAATTTAGTATCTCAATACTGAGAACCCTCGACATACAATCAAAGTGGAGGGGTTACATCCATTTTTCAAATAAATGAAGCGCCATCCATATCCACAAAGGATATCTTCAATGAGCCTAACTACTCTAATGCATCATCCAAAAACCTAGAATAAGATCTCTTACTGAGATCCTTTTCCACCGCATTCCCCTTCTTAAGAGTATAAACAATCACAAAGTCATCGTCCAATAGGAAATATAGCCATAGCCACTATATAATATATGATCCTTATGATAGAAATTATAAAAAACTCTCTTGTTGTTATATTATATGATAATCTAGTTAAGCATAAGGTATTGTATTTACATATATAGTGTGAATATTACCACTTCTATGTTAAGAATTAGGGTTTCATATTTCTAATCATGTGGTCTCCAATAACAAAAAATACAATCAATAACCGCCCATATTTTCATCAAAACATATCCATGAATTGTCTGTAATTCATAATGTAATACTAAATTCCTTACACCATCCACTATAACTATCATAATTTGTGTGATCGTCAACCCCTACCTGAACTCATGAATAATATACTTAGACAATTCTATCCATATGTAAGGCTAAATCTTCTACGTCAATGTGACTTTGGTTATTTCACTATAGAACAACTAGGTCAAAAAACGGATAGTACCCTTCCGACTTGAAAGTGTATACCTATCCAACACTCTTGGGTGGATCCTAAGAAAGAACTACCAAAACCTCCATTGGATCTACTATCACTCCAACTTATGGGATAACATTTCACAGGATTTGGACCTTGCAAGTCTAAAATTGACACTTTGAGAGCTTCCAAAAAATCATGTTCCATCAGAATGTGTACATGACCATCCTTATTATCTTGTGTGGTCCTTCCCAGATACTAAGTACACTTGGATATCATCGTTGAATAAAACATTAACCGGTCTAGGAAGGGATTGATGATCTTGTTCAAGAGTATGATGAACACTCTAGGGGAATTTTTCATGATGAAGGGAATAACAATGTACTCATAGAGACCTTAGTGATATATTTATTCCATTTTCCTTATAAACTCTTCCAACACTCTAATTTGGTGATAACCTAATCTATTGTGATTTTATGAAAACAAATGTTCCCCTCTCAACTGATCCAATTGGTCATTGATCCTCGATAGTGGGTAATTATTCTTCATGGTCACCTAGTTCTAATTATGAAAATAAACACATATCCTCAATAACTATTTCACCTTATTGTTGAGAAACAAAGGGTATTCCCAGGTGGAACAATCTGTCTCACCTATCACTTCTCAGACAAGTCCTCTAATGACATCCTCAATATTTTCCACCGCCACAGGGAACTGGTATCCCATAGTATCCACATATCAAAGAGTCATTCAAGCCAATATGTTATTAATTGGTTTCAATCTCTTATATCTAACCTCATCCTGATCTTCCAAGGATTAATTTTTAGCCACAATGGAATAAATCATACCTTTACTATTGAAACAACACATGCCCTTCCAAAATCCATCAATCTAGGAATGAACTACATATTACCAGTCCGTATATAAGATTCAATCATATTTCCTAATAACTGATACAAATAGATCTCATATTGGAGTTGACCATCTAAATAGAGTGGACGATCCCATGGATGAACCATAATATATAAATCTCTCACTATTGGAGTGGAAATAATGGAATGACATGCACATATTTCTACAAATACTATATATAATGTAGAAAATACAAAAAAAATTATCCTCATATCATCCTTGGAGCATTTGGATAATAGACATACATAGACTAAAATAGTGTCCATTTTTAAACACTAACACTAATCCTACTATTGACTACCTAGGGGGTGGTGGTAACAGTTTAACACTTTTCACATTTCCTACTGCTCCTTCAGACCCTCTTCCACTCTTACCACCAAATAGACCACCATACTACTAGCACTACCTCTAAATAATCAATCCCTCAACCATATATCATGAAATTATATGAAGGGTCATAAAATCCTGAGCTATATGTCCCTGAATAACACAGGACAAATGATCTCACTCTCTCTGATGATTTGATCCATCCTGAGATTCCTTATCCCCTAACCATATGTCCTAGTATCTCGTATTGAATCATGTTACGTGGTTATCTCTCTATAACTATCAACCTCTACCAGATATTGAGGTTTTGATTTAGGGGTTAACACTAAAAACACCATATCTCAACTCTTGCTATGCCAATAATCTCTCCACCAACATGGCCTGCTTATTCACCCCAACCAATGTGGGAATATGGGGGTATACCACAAGAGATCTGATATCCAGATATAATCCCTATTCAATGTCCTATGCTATAAAAAATCATAAACCTTATCAATAGTCTATCAAGATACATTAGTAATCCTCATTGAATACTATTCCATGCAAAAAAACCCTTACATATGTTGTAGAAGCTCATGTATGCATACTGATCATAATGAGGTTTAATTAAACATATCTCAAAAGAGAATGATTAATTATGAGTAGGAGAGAGATATATCATTATGTGAATGAGTCATTAAAATCCACCATCTCCTATAATATCACTAAACAATAATCACTATATTGAATAACATATATTTTTTAGTCATCATCAGTAGGGGTAAAATGTGAGTGATGGAATCTAGCATATCCTTGGCCACATGGTGGTTGGGATCACCCGAAAACCTAGGAGGTCAATGAATCTGAGACACATTAAGTTCACTCAACATTTTTCAATCCTCACATGACAATACTAGTGCTAACTACAACTCAATGGGTACTGGTATATCTAGTAAACCTCCCTAAGGTTCTATCTCTAGTACATGCCCCGGTATAAATGCCTCTTAAATCAAAGGCTCATTCTCATCATCACACAACAGAATCCTAAAATGATTTCTTTATGGAGGCATCCCGACGTAAACATGATATATCAAACTCAATAGTTATATATGAGTATTTGGGTAAAGAATGACATAGAAACCACAATTAATTACTATATGATGAATTTAACAAATTGTTTCCTTTGAGCAATGTATACATGTATTGAGTTTAGAGGTAGCTGGTTTGATTCTAATTGTATAGATATAGTGGCATGAAAACTAAAACTAGATTTCCTATCCTAAAATAAAAACACAATACACTTAACACCGATTCCCCAAACAAATTTGAAAAACTTTATTACTATGGTATATGTGAATAATTTATTTCCACATTGTCGCAACTTGAACTAATGGGGTTTAAACTACGACTACCCCCCAAGAATGCCACAAACTATTCAGAGGGTAGTGAAAATATATGAGTAGGAATATCACACACATTGGTTGAATTTTCTTAATGTACCTATACACACACATACATCGTAGATACCATAAAATGATGAAATATAAAACAGCATAAACCAATGCATGAATACATCTATGATCACACTATAAAATAACAACATCAAAGTACTAAAGGGTAAAAGGGTAAAAAAATACCAATGAAATAAATTTAGAAATCACAACATAATATAAGGGAGAGGAATACAATCAAATAAAAGCAAGTATAAACAATATAGATTGTTAATCTCAAAACATTATCTACCTAATAACTATCCTCCCAATAAACATTTAAATGTTTCATAATATTTATAAGAAATTATACATTAAATATGATCCTTTGATGGAGTGAGTAGAATAATAAATAATATGAAACCAAGGAAACACTAAACCGGAATCATAAATAATAGTAAAATCATATTTGGGATAGATAAATAAATTCATTAAAAGAAATGACTATGTACACACATGAATGGAACTGCGCCACTGGGCGGTCACATCCAACTACCCGACATACGTTTCTATTCTAAGTAATGCTCATTCAGGTATAATACTATTTAGGGGCCATGCTATCATCATAAATACTCATCCAAGAGGACGTGATATCTGGGACTCACTTAAGAAGGCATAGTAGTCTCAGAAGGCCCTCATTCTCAGATAGGGGTATCAAACCTTGGACCATTGTGGGACACCATTGACCCAATATATATCAAACCTCTACATATGAGATTGTATACCCATTATACAGTTATCTATAATTATATGAACTACTAGATGAAGGATCTATTCTATACTCAAGTAGTCCATGTTGATTCCACAAATTCCACCTATTTTATAAATATGATAGAGGATCACACTATAGTCTTTGGAAGGTGCATCAAGAACTCTATCAAAGATTCATCCCTCAAGGTGGATAATATTACTGAGATGTGGCCGTAATGATGAACTATACGCTCGACATAAAAATTTATGTTCATAATACAACAAATCTGTACTTCAATAGACATAATAAACATATTAAAAAACACCCTCAATTTTTGTTACACGACGCGTACATGGTGTACATGGTGTTTCTAGAAAACCCTTGGTATGATCATGTGTTGATGCCTCAAGCCACATGTAAATATCGAAATACATGAGGTGTAAGGATAGTAATGAGTGTTTAGAGATCCCTATATACCTTTCCCATGATATCATCCCATGCTCATGTACCATTGTCCATGCCCATGTACCAACCCTTGTACACCTGGTAATGCCCATGTACACCAGGCTGTGTATGTGCCTATGTACATCTTTACCTGTACTGTGAACATGTCTGTGTACATGGCCTGAACATCCCAGTGTATCCTATGATACACACGTTCAGCTACTGATCACATGTAACACTATGGGTGATAGGGTCGCATGACATGTGGTATTTATCTCCTATAGAAACACTAGTTCTAAATACATCGGTCACCATATGGAGTGTAATGCTAATTTAAACACCATATTTTATGTGGTTTTCCATATCTAATAGTTCTTCCTCCACATATCTCATGAACACAAAAACCATCATTTCTGAAACTATATATTATTGATCATGGGGCCAACCAACAGTCATTAAACTAGATATCATAGTTATGTTATTCAAATCCACTCAGGAAAGACATAATCATGAAGTCTATAGACACACCATTGAAACCATAATTAAATGATATTGAAAATAAATTTTAATCCACCTTTGTTTCTCCCCCATCATCATCACACCTCAATCGTACACTTGATCATGAACCACACTCATGGTATCAATCAATGCACAAAATAACTATTGTGTGATGACCAAATACCAGGTATAAATGGATCCACATGCCATAGAAATCACATGTGATGAATGTGTGAATGATATTTGAAAAAATACATAAACCATAACATTTCAGGAAAAAATCAATTTATAATAATTTCATTGATCTGCATTTGACAAAGATTAATGATCATGATGAAAATCACAAATCAAAAATCATACATACAGTTTGGATCGATCGTTGATGAAGAAAAGATGTATTTTTCCATCACTGGTGAGAACAACAAACTCTAATGTCACAATGTTCCTCGATCATGATATGATCCATTTTTTGTCAATATTTCTCTCAAATGGTCATCTAGGTCTCCTGTAATTATCACCCAACCCTATGAAAACTACATAATCATTTATTTATTAATGAACTCGGTGGCCATGAAAAAATAATTTTTTTAAATTTTTTTTATATTATACATTTTTACAGGTTAAAATTATTTAAAAAATTCCCTAGGCCAAGAAAATCTATTCCACACATATGATAAAAATAACATTCTGAAATCAATGGAACCCCCATATTTCTGACTTGGTCCCCCACTCGAGAGTTATTGAAATTTATTATGGAAACTATTTGAGGATGATTTTGAAATATTTAATATATTTCAATAATTTATTATAGTTCCACTAGACCGTATCATCTCATGTTGTCTCACCACCTGGATTGAAAAAATCCATAAAATATGTAAAAATTATACATGGAATATCAGATTCATTATAGCGTATGAACACACTCTTTATAAAATGAATCCAGAGTTAGGTTTCCTCTAACTCAAACACCCCATCAGCCTGAGTGGTTGGTTGTACTCCATTAGTCTACAAGGAGAGGTAGTACTGGCCCACTCCAAAATGTATTGTTTTTGTAGATCCCATCTCACTAGGAACTACTGGAATGTTTTCTATAAGAATTGGATATTTCTCAACATACCATAATGTAAGCATTACATTAGACCACTTATACATAGGTAATTTTTGTGCCCCTAATTCATAAACTAGTTATATATAAAGAAGCTATCTAAATGGGTTTTTTGACCAACACTACCCCCATGAGCAACTTCAATGAAACAATTCATTCCACTAAAAGAACCATTTCCACCTCTAGGTGTTGTAACAACCTAGATCAAAACTTCAGATTACCTAAAATTGCCCCTAGTAATGAGGGGTTGGATTAATATCTCATAAATCATGGTCAACCAAAAAACTGTTAACCTACTACTAAATGGTGTATTCCATCCCATCCTATGACTGCCTCATAATTATAAGATCATCACTAGTTATAGTCACTTTCAAACACATGAACTTTTTCAAATAGGAAGAATATTTCATCACATACATTTTCAATGATACCGAGTTCATGTATATTAACTCTTTATCTTGATCATCCCACAATGTATTTGGAAAGAAGTAATCATATGTAATATTTTGGAGATCCCGTGGGATCATATCCTATTTTCAGTATTTATAGGTAATGAACTCCCACCATCTCATAGTTGAACCTGGTAACATATAATCACCAATATTGACCCTCATTTCTTGAGGTATCTCATGATTAACTACAATAGAAATAATATTGTCTTTCTATGAATCAAAATCCAGAGGGAAAACATAATCCAAATACTTTAATGGGTTCTATTGTGGGAACAAAAACCTAATATTTTCAATAGTCAGGGACATCTGAGAATATACATTCATAGAATGTATAATAAAAAGAAAATTCTCTTAAAACTGGTCATCAATACCCACATCAGGAATTGTAGGTTGTGCCATAGTGGCACTATGAGACATAACACTTGTGACTCTTGGCGCAACATCTATAGATCATGGTCTTCACATCCCTCCTATCATATAACTAAAGGCTATCATGGTGACATAATTCTATAATGACAAACAAATGTCTCAAAAGATAATTAATGAGATGAAAAGTGCATAGATACATAATGGGATTAATACATAACATTCCTATATATAAAAAGGTAACAACATTATTCATAGTCCATAATCTAGGTCTATGTGTCAAAGGGAAGACCTTGATAGGGAAATAAGATCATATAATACATTTCTAATTAACCTTAACAAAGGTCAGGTTTGGTTATAGGTCTCATTTGAACCAACAGATGTTCTGGTATATAGAGTTTCAATTGCATGATATAGAGAAAAGCTCTATATACAATGAAATTAGCATCACAATTTATTTATTACCTTTTTTAAAATTTTATAAAACTGTTTTTAAAAAAACTATATATATATACCCACATATATTAAAGTCCAGTTAAATATTATACAATTACAATTTTTTAAAATTGACAATCCTTATAAATTGTAGTTGGAGCATTATATAACTATGAAATGACCATTAAATTTTGTATCAAGATGTAATTGGGCACATAAAAAGATTTTATTACCTAAACAAACAGTTTTAATTTATAAAATATCTTTCATAATAAATTATCAATGTAATTATAGACATCAATTAACATTATTTTTTCATCCATTGACATCGAGGTTCATAGATCAAAATGGGAATAATTAGTTGTTTGACATTTCATTGATAGTCTATTTGGGAAAACACCATTTATATGTATATTGGAATGATAATTATTCTATATATTTTATTCTTATATGATATTTAAGCACATATTCCTATATAATAATCATGGAAGAAATCTATATTCATTTTCGATATTTCCCGAAAAAGTCAATGAATGAAAAAATCATGAAATATAAATACTATGATTCGTACAATGATGCATGAGAAACTACATCCTTTCTAGAAAGGGGAATGGTTAAATGAAATATATAAATAATAATAATAATAATAATAATAATAACATGAAACATATGAATCACCTAGTTGTGGAATATGTACCACTATGATTAGAATATACTAGAAAATAAATTTTCCAACCTATGTAAATTGAGTTTCCAATGTATGTGGATTAGATAATTCTAGGAACATGCTGATTTACATATTATGATAAATTGTAATCTCCATAAAAATACACATAATTTAGTACAAAAGTAAAAAATAAAACATTGATACAAATATGTACCTTCCCAACCTAGGGAACACTAAAATGGTGTGCTAATCCATTAGCCCACATGGCCTCAAGCAAGCCTAATTGTATGATAGACTCCTAAGAATAGAGGAAGTCATCAAAATTGGTATGGTGGGGATACTGTACCCTCATATAATGATGTAAAAACTTTTATAAACCAAGATAATAAATAGCAGATGAAAAAAGATAACTCACAACACCGTGAAGACAGATATCATAACAACATATGTGTAAACATCCAATAAAAATATATAATAATAAGAATCCATAGGTTTAGTCATATAAATCATTGTGTACAGAAATGATAATGTATAACAGGGGGTTAAAAGGGATCCATTTTACAATCTCATATAACATTCTATCCAAAATGGACTAACTTCCAAAATTCATCTCCACAAGCATAATAATAAAATTCTGAACCCTATAATATGAATTATTCTGTACAATAAGAAAAAATAATCAAGAAACCATGATAAGTAACATTAAATTATACACACCTTCAATAATAATGTATTTATATGTACTATGAGTGTCCTTGGTAGGGTTTGATATAAACTCCATAGGCCCTACAATGACTGTTTCAAAAAATATATTTAGTGTTCATAACATTGAATTGTACAGGTCGATAAAATTTAAGAGTTTAGGAAATATAAATACTAGTTGACTATGGTTCATGTAGGAAACCTTGTAGACTCTACCAACTTTGAAATAGGTAGGGTAAAGTATTATATGTGTTTCTAAATATAAGTAATTATATATAATACATATATATGTATGTTCTCTATACATGGAATGACATATATAAGAATTTATATGCAAACTAGGTGCTAGGTAGAGCCGATGAGTAACATAGGAATCCATTTATTTTCAAACAATTTATAGGATCCAACAAGGGTACATGCCAATAATGTCATATGAATGTGATATTTTAGGATCTTCAATCTATATAGTATGGTATATTGTCATTCCCAACACCCAATTCATGTGATAATGTAATGTAATTCTCAATAACTAAATTAAAGTAAATGGTGGGAGATGGAATTTCTATAACCCATATTAAGTGATAGTGGTATTCCATTCTCAAAAAATCCATTAATCATTGTTCACCAAAAAATATAGATGATCTAATAATAATAATATTGTGGATGTTTTAAATAATAATATTCATTAATTCAGACTAAGTAACCCTGATTTATCAATTTATACAATTCATATTTTATAATATTCAATATGAGGTGTGGAATTTCCACATGCATCCACATATTTAAATAAAAAAAATTTATTTATAAAGGAAGAAAAAAAATATTTAATGCATAATCCATACCACATTGATTGTGGTTGGGTAAATTAAATATCTTATTCAAAGAGGTTAATTAAATAATGACACCCAAAGGGGTGGTATCTAAGAGGTAGACAACCTGTAAAATTTTTAAAAGTTTTAATGGGAGTATTATAATCTTGTTAAATTAAAAATGAAAGGAAATATTAAAAATTTAAGGACCGACATATAAATATCCAATGTGCAGAAAAATAATGAACCTACAAAAATAAATAAGAATTTATGGAAAATTACTATACCAGGTAAAAAAAGTACATGGAAACCCAATTATCTTCTAACAAATATTGAATCAAAGAAGAAAATAATGAATCTAGAAAATAGGAAAAATCATTGAAAATATGGAATATTATCTTTCAATAAAACAACTCCATTATGGTTATGAACAAAATAATGGTGTTTAATTGAGAGTATAAGTTACAGATCAAATGTCTCTAATAAAGAATGAAAAATGTATTTGATGAAGAAGAACAAGTTTGATATAGGTTAGGCATGGAGGAACATACATGCATGGTTCCAGATATGTGATGTGGAGAAAATCAGGCCTCATCCAAAATAATAGGTGTTACCAACTTTTATGGAAACAACACATGATATTTTCATAGTGTGTAAGATTTATCCCACTTGTAAATCTCTTGTTCCTGACCTACCTAGAAAACCCCATTCAGGAAAAACAGTAGGGGGGTCTGGAAATCCCAAATAATAATAATGTATTCACCACACTATGTTTTTTATGATTTTTTTAAATAGAAACATGTCTTTGGTAGATTTTCATAAATTTTCTGCCGGAAAGGGGACATTGGTACTGCGACCTTTCTGATTTAATAAAATCCAGACACCTTGTACAAACATTTTCCATGACTAATGACATGGTGAGGGTAGCAGTGGTTCAACTTCAATTCAACCGTAATAATGTGACAGGTGGATGAGAGTGTGCCCCCATTCACAGAATGAAATGGAGATGATGGCCCCCATTCCATATTTTCCTTAATCCCTTATATAATCACCCCCAATCCAAAATTAGAAATCATGTAATCTCTCAAGATTACACAAATTCTATCACTAAAATAACCATTACTATTGTGTGGTCGTCCTGATGGCCAAAATGTAGTCCCGATTTTTTGAAAAAAATCATTTAGAGGAATTTTTTCATTTTTAATTTAATGATATTTATTTACATAATTGAATAGTTTTTAATTAGTTATAAAAATATAATTTATTATGTAGTTTAGTTAGTTATATATAGTTTATAAATAATAGTTATTATTAGTATTTATTATTTATAGATTAACTATTGAATAAAATAATAATAAAAAAGGATTATATATAATTTTTTGATAATTATAATTTTTTAATGAATATCATATGATCTACTAATTATTAAGGAATACATAATTAAGAATCAGGTAATATTTAACAAATTAATATTGAATGTTTAATGAATGATTTTGTAAATATTTATTAATAATTAGTTTAATATTATATTATTATTAAATTATGTTTAAATAATGATAAATTTATTATTAATTAATGAATATTTACTGAATACATAATTATTATCTATTGAATAAGTAATTATTAGTAAATTATTAACTAAGTACTATACAACTATTATAGAATGAATAAAAATTATTAACTAATGATTAGATAATGGTTAAGTAATGATTAATTAATGATAAAATATTGATTAAGTAATGAATAATTATTAGTTAAATAGTTATTAAAGAATGATTATTGAGTAATTAAATAATGATTAATTAATAATAATATAATAAATAATTAATCAGTAGCTAATGATTAACTTATATTTATTTAATGATTATGGAATTATTATGTCATGATTAAATAATGATTAATGAATTATTAAGTATTTTTTACATAATTATTAATTAATGATTAAATAATGAATTAATAATGACTAACTGAAGACTGAATAATGATCATTTAATGGATAATTGATGATTACTAGTCGTCAAGAAATGATTAATTAATGATTAAGTATTGATTATATAATTTTTAAGGAATGATAAAAGGGTGATAATACAATTATTAAGTAATGAATAATGAATCATTAACTAATGATTAACCAATGGTTAATTAATTATTATTGAATAAATAATGATGAGTAAGTAACAATTAAAGAATTATTAATGAATGATTATGTAATGATTAAAAAATATTAAGGAATGTTTAAATAATGTTTAACTAATGATTGACTAATGGGTATCTAATGATTAACTAATGATTATGTATTAATTATTGTGTAATTAATGAATGATTAACTAATGATTATGTAATTAATAAATAATCATTAACTAACGATTAACCAATTATTATGTAATTATTAATGAATAAATGTGTAATGAATAAATAATGATTAATGAATGAATAATGAATGATTAAATGTTGATTAACCAATTATTAAATAATGAAATATTACTAATTATCAAATAATTAACTACTAATTAACTTAAGAATAAATAATGATGAATAAATGATTAACTATATATTACCCAAGATTAGCCAATGATTAAACTTGGATTAACATCGAATGAGCATTGGATGAAAGTTGATAAAATGCATGAGAAAGAGAGTTAACTACACTTTTATTTATTACACAAATTATTTAGATTGTTCATACCTTATTTAAAACATATTTTTTTATTGATTATGGATATGTTTTAGATGATTCATATTCCTCTTATAAATCATTGATGATTTCATTGGGAAATTCAAAAATACTATTATAATAATTTATTTTCATCTATTACGATATGATAAAAAGTTCTAAAATAATCGTAGTATCGTGATAATGTGGTTATCTGAAAAATTTAATCATTTATTAAAAATTATAGGTGGATGTGGATCAAAAACATATATACATAGCGGAAAAATATGAAAACACCACATTGATCTAAACTGTATCAGGGACTAGTTCATGGTAATGGGTCGTGTTGGACCACTAGTTTTGCACTTCAGATTAATATTATTTAAATAATTCATATTTTTCTAATGTAATCCTAAAATACATATAGGATGAATAAAAATTTTACTACAAGTTATTAGTATCATATTTTAGTAATTTTGAATCGGTTGTAAAATGTTAGTATCATATATATTATAATGTAAAACCTTTTTGTCAATAGTATTAATGTAATGCTTTGGAATCTGTGTTATAATGAATAGAAAAAAATCACCTCCTTAATAATTGTTAAATTGAATATAATGACCATATACTATGAAATGGTCAAGGAAAAACACATTATATAACACATGATTGATTTATAAAGGACTTGAAATACATTGACTTTTTTGAATAGAATAGAGTTTTTATGAGATGAGTGTAACTTTTTATGTGATGTAAAATCCACCATGGTTTCAAATAGTAGGTGAGTAATAACTTCTAAAAATATGTACATAAATTTTTAATTTTGAAAATATTTTGGACTTATAATACCATCTACGATAAAATCTCTGATATATTATTAGATTGATAAATGTTTTTGAAAATTAATATGTTTTGTACATTAGATTGAAAGATGTTATGAATATATCACATGAAAAAATCTAGATTTTAATTCAACTCAGAAGTTAGTTTCATCTCATCCATACTCTACTCTACTGAAAATTTATAATGTATTTTTGACACTGGTAATGAATTCATGTGTAATTTAATGTGTTTTTTCTAATCCATTTATCTTTATATGATAATAATTTTAATTTTATCAGAGATAAATAATTTTTTTTTTGTATTTTCCCTTCTTTTTTACCTCAGATTAAAAAATATTATTTGACCCATTTTGTAATTATATTTTATATTAAAAAACATTGGTACCATATTTTAGGATGTAAAAATTAGTTCTAAAACTTTAGATCATAATTATTAGATATTCAACCCTCTTTTACAATAATATTTTCACTATCACAATCATGACCAAAAAACATTATTAACATTGGGATTCATGTTTTCCTATGTATTTTTTTTATGTGGAGGTTATTCAGACATAGCAAAGAGATACTTTTAGTAAATAAAAATCAAAAATGGTTATGACATATGATTTTATTATCCTATGTGAACATAAAAATAGAATTCATTGTTTTCTATTGACTTGTTACAGATCAAGGTATCATGTTAATTAAATATACACATTTTATTTCTAGGTTACACTATTTTATTAGAATTTTTCATTTTTTGTTGAGGATTTTTGGTTCATGGAGATAAATTAATCTTTAAAGTAGTTGTATGTTGATATGACGAAGTTTTATATTGAGGTTTCTACAGTAAAACAACATCTAATTGTATGAAGATTTCAACTTACAAGAGTTTTCAATGGAGGTATGTACCATGAAAGTGAGGCTCCATTAAATAATTTGGATGAGGAAATCATATATGTTCTCTTTTATATACATGTAAATAAATCTTCCAATTCGGATTTTTTTATAATGGAAAAGAGAGATACCATAGTGCTGATGAATATGGAGAAACATAAGTTTCTAGAACTGTAGAACATTTAAAGTATCATAGACCCACAAAAAATTAATCCACCACTCATTGAATCTTGGTTAGAATCAATGGAATGTTTTCATGAATTCGGAAAAAATATTCTCACCAGTACAACTAAGTTTCATGGGGTTGAAGAGGATATTCTAAGTGATAAAGAAAAAATAGTATATATAGTAATGTATATTCCTAGTAAATATGAATTTAAAAACATAATAAAAATATTTTATTTTGCGATACAGTATAAGTTATTATTTCATGAATTATAAAATAAAAAATACATCATATATTGTGATTAATGTGAGGTTGATTGTAGATTCCACATAAGGTAGATTATGAATATTTGATTTTGTGGTTCAAAAATTCCTATGATTGAGGTATCATATACATTAATTCATCCAACCATGAAATTAGATCATAAATCCTTGGATGAGGAATTTGAATCATATACTATTATCGAGATGATTATGGCCTATGATGATTTTCCTACATCCCCTATATAAGAGTGGATTTATCAAACATTTGAATATTTAATTTTCAACAATAAGGTATGAATGGTGAAATAAAAGGAAATTTTAAATGGGTATGGTGATTGTGATGAGTCATAAAGTGTGTTGCTGAAATTTCAAGTCATAATGAGACACCAAGACCATTTTTCCTCTCATAGTCATATGATCGAACATGTGTCACAATATAACATAATTGATCCATAATATACTCAATTTCATAGATTTGTTTGGGAAACCCTCCCCTAATGTTCTGTATTTAGTTTCATTAAAAATTTCATATAGATTAATAGAACATTTATATATAGAAAATATATGGCTGTATTATTGATTACAGCAACCGAAGTTGACAATGGTCCATCTATTCTTGTTAAATCTATCATTTAGGAGAAAGAAAAATATCAATCATGGAGTTAGTTATTGTCTTTTATCAACAACCATTTCACCTAGATATGGGGTGTTTGTTTTATAAATGGATAGAATATGGAAATAAATGATGAAATAAATGTGGATCCTGAAACATGGTGACCCAGAAATTCACATCAATTGTATTGCAATATATACATTTCTGTAAATTGAGAAGAAAATTCCATAATTAACCTATGAAGAAGTTGACCATGAGGCTTTTCAAGAAATTTAATTGTAATATTTTACTATTTAAATTTCATGATAAAAAAAATTTATGTGAAATATGATCACTTAAAGGTAGAATATGAGCCAAATCCATGAAGGTTTGAATAAAATTCCAAACAAATACACCTAGATAATAAGGTAGTGTCTGGTTATATGATGCATATTACAAAAGAACAATTGAAATTTCTATATGAAGGGGGGAGGTGTGGACACCTGACCACCAAAATTTTGGAGTGCTTCATTGGACTCTTTAAGGGGATTTTTAGGATATCAATAACTACCCTAGATTAGAATATATTTTATTGTTTTTTGAATTAATTATTTGATAGATAAAAACTATCCTCTATAGGGATCAATAGGCACTATAGTATAGAAGAAACATTCAATGAGATATAGAAAAGATAGTAAAGGATATTATTGTTTTAGGGTGTTCTTTTTCCACCAAGAAGACTCTCTATTTAATTTTCGAGACTGTTAAGATCCCATCATAAGTCACAGTGGTGAAAAACAATTTTATTACTGGATGCGAGGAAATGTAAACATGTAAAATTCCATGAATTATGGATTACATGTGTAGACACCATAACAACATGCACCTATGTGAACAAATCATGGGAAGAATATATAGATCTAGTGAACTAGGTGGAAATCATTTCTAATTACTTTGATGCACCATAGATTCATATTTATGAGTTTAAATATTTCCTAATTATTGAAAGCTAATATATTTGAAACCTCACATTAACATGTTGCATCAATGTGGGATACTGATGTCTAGTAGGTTATATAATGAGATCAAATGGCCCCAAGAACAATAGAAAAGTTTGATATAAAACATATGACATCAATAAGGTTATATTCATGATTGATGCAATAATATTGATGGATTTATTTCACACTCTCATGAAAAATTATGTATCATCTCCAATGTGATCTTATAAAATTATTAATTCTAGGGGTTTAATATAATATCCTTCATATTTTGATTTTTTTAATGTTTCCTAATACCATTACTACCAAATAACAATTAGAAGCTTATACAGAAATTAAAAGTAATATGGAATATACATGTGATGTTACATGAAATCATAATAAAACTATCCATGTATAAACTATAACACATTAATGTTTAGAAATAATCGTGTAACATACCATTAGGTAATAAATCATACATAAATTACAATGCCCACCAATTTATAATAAAAATTTAAATAGAAAATACAAAATGTTTATATTTATAAATATATCAAACCATATCTTACCGAAAAATCATTCCAAGGGAAGAATGTAATTCAAATCACTCCATTCATATAAAATTTAAAACATGAATTCATTCCATTTTAATTAGGTAAAGTATCTTTCATAAAACAATTGAAATAAACATGTAATGTATTATATAATAAAAATCATATGATTCATGATACAATAATTTTATATATAAATTTTACGCATATGAATTATTTCTTTTTTATATATAGATAAAGGATAATCTACTACTCACTGAGGAGGTTATAAATGATTCATGTGCTATCATAGAGGGTCATATGATTTGATGGATAATGGTATATTTAGTGCACCATCATTATCAAATGATACCTCTAACAACCATTATACCATACCAGATCCATGTAGTATTCATTCAAATTGATGTATCATATTTCACATTTGGTGATAATCATATAATAGATTCCCTCATTGAGAGGTGGAGCCTAATGACACACTCAATCCACCTATATTAGAGAGAGATTTCCACCACCCAAGAGGATGTGGATTTCATACATGGACTACCTATCCAGGTGGATGTAGTTATCGGAACCACCCATTATGACTCTCCAATGATGGTACAAATATTACTTGGCATTGAAATTTTAGATGATGATTCAACTAAAAATGGTGAGATGATATCTATATGTTGGCTTGAGATGCAGTTCACACATTTACCCTATGATGGTGATAAGAAGGCTATCATGATTCATGCATAATCATGTATATAATGGATAATGAGAGATATATTGTGCACTAATCGTTTAGGTAAGAATTTGATCGTGATGCATCTGGGGATATTAAAGGATTATGATTAGGTCGGGACATACAAAAACAGATTGATGTGCTTCCCTTACACATACATAGCATTGGGAAAAGCATGACACTACGACTGCATAAATCTTAGGGGATGAGTCATCCTTATTTATATTTGGTAATGTTAGAACATCCTATCCATCTCCCATGATGTTGTTAGCTTGTAGATTCCTATAGATATGTTGCATGATGCTCCTCATCGATGCTTCTATGATCAAACATATATATTGTTTCCTAATCCCATTATGAGTTATTGAATTTAATTTCATATTATTTATCACTTTAAATGTTTTATTTTGGATAATATCATCTCAATTTGGATAGTCTCCTCTGTAATGAGTAATGTATATAGAAGCCTTCATTAAATAAAACAATTTCATAATATGATAATTTTGGTTTTCTGTGGGGGATTTTTTTTCAAACACACAATTCATTTCAGTATTAATGGATTCCAAAATATGATTTATTAGACCTATTTCATACATAAAACACTACTAAATTTATTGATACTATATGATTTATTAGCCCTCATTGTTATTAATACTATTATGTCACACCATCCGGATATATTCATTCACCAATTTGACTTCGTTCAATGAATTTTATTTATGATTTTATTGTCACATGATCATTGGTTAGTGAATATATTGGTGAGTATGGATATCGACTAGCGTTGGTAGTATTCCCTATATCTCTACCACTAGGGCAGATAATAATTGCTTCAAATAAAGCGTCTATGTATGATCTGATTCTATCATTTAAAGAATTTCGATTATGAGTTATGGTATAAACTGATGTCTATACTATATCTTACCTAACACAAAAGTGAGCATTAGGTTATGAAAATTCATTAATTTCACCTTAGTTGATTTATTGCTATATTTTTTCATTTTCTTTGAATCTATTTACAAAATACATGAGTAGAACTACTTATATTATTGTCTGATCTAGAGGAAGAACAAGTTTATAGCCTAATAGAAATCCAGGATACATTACAATGGTGGAATCCTCCTTATCATGTGGTTCATGAATGTATATTTGATCTTCAACAACAATGATTCGAGGTTCCTACTTTGAAAACACATATTGTAGAATTTGATGTTGAGGATCCTTGACAATGACAACATATACCATATTCAGTTGCATGAGAGGGATATCCTTTTCCAAAGGAAGAGTCTAGCCCTCTAGAAGTCTAGCCTCTGGAAATTATGGAAGTACGTCATGAACCATGGGATTCATCTATATTGGAAGGATATAAATAGTTATTTGTAAGTTTAGATTATATGAGCTTCTATCGTGGTTCATTTACAATGAATCCATCTATAAAAAAGGATCCTTCAAAAGATATATGTTTCAACATTTGATGATGGAGGGTCCTTCTACTAACCGAGTGGGATCAGGATCAGGATCATTGGAGGACATCTAGTTCACAACTCCTCCCATTCAGATATAAATAGAGCATCCAACTGTAGAGGTTCCAACACCGGAGGAGCACTCTATTCAGGTTCATCTTACTAAACCCCCACATATGGGTCAGATATCTTGATAAGTCCATCCCCATCCCTCACCATCTTGTTGCATATAACCTCACCATGTATAGTGACTATAATCATTAATATATATTTTTACTATCTATAAAAAATAAAAACATATTATTACGATAATATTTTTTACATTTTTATCAAATCATTCAATTATCATTTCTTTTTTTGATAATGTTTATATTTTATAAGCATTAAATGTCGACATTAGGAAACAAATGATGAATTATTAAATGTGATGTATGTAACATTTATTTCTTATTAAATATAATCTACAAAAACATCTAAATATGACTACAAAAATTATAAAAATATATTATCTTGAAAATAAAAAAACATCATAAATATAATAAATAATTGAAAATGAAAATAATGTAACAAAATATTATAAATACAATTTTAATATTTTAAAACAATAATATATTATACAAGTAAAATTACTTTTCAATGAAATATTGATGAAGATGAACATTATAGATTGAAAATAACCCTAGATAGTGAACACCAATGAAATGATTAATTTCTACTCATGTTATCACATTTACTAGTATATTCTTATTATATAGAATCAACTAACATAATGTATACCAAAAAGGTGTAATATAGCATAATACTTGTCATGAACAGAATAAAAACGATTCTTTGATAAAATAACATCCAATCCTATTGAAATTTTAGATTTATAAAAAATTCATAGTTAAAATGTCCTTCATTCAATTCATTCATTGCTTTCTACGACATCATTTCAAATTATTCTTTAAAATAGCTTAATATAATAATAAGATTAAGTGATATGAAATAGATTCAGTTGGGGTATCTTGAATAGTAATTTTTATTGGTAAAATTACTCTCATTCATACGAGTTTCATTGAAATAAATAAAATTAAATATTAATAGAAACATGTATAGTAAGTATATTGTAAAAACATATCTATATTTTTATTTATAATTTAGATATTAATAAATAATAACAAAATAATAAATAAATACTAATGAAAAGGTAGTATTTATGTAAATGAAATGTAGAATAATACCATGTATAATTGGATTGTAACAACATAAATTATATCCTAAATGGTTAGATTTGTCAAATTAAAAAATAACGATACATATGGGAATGTGATTGAAAACAAACAAAATCATAAATATGATATTTATAAGATAATTTACATCTCAAAAAATTTATTGGTAAATGATTAATAATTTCACTATAAATATCAATGAAATAATTCAAAAAAAACATGATATATATTAATATTGTACAATGATATATATTTATAAATATAAAAACATTGATAATTAAAATAATTATTTTTTTTGTTGACTTAAGAGAAAGGTCGTAGGGCCCCTACCACCTTCTTGATACATTTTCCTATAAAATTTTGTCTATGATTTTTTAAATTTTTTATTTCAAAAAACACATAGAAATATAATTACAAGTCATATAATGAATACATGTTGTGTATTTCAACTATAGCAGTACTTTAGCCCCATTACTGATACCACTTCTATAAGAAAACCAGCTAGACTAATGTCTCGATCCCATATATCAAATACAAAAATAAATGGAAATGAGGTTTTTAGTTTAATTAAGAGAATATTAACCTCTTTGAAAATATAGAAGGATTCAAATCATTCCCAAATGGTTTTCAGGAATGTGTATTTGGATTTTCATATTCTGTACAAATTTCCTCTATTAATTTCTATTCAATTAGCTGAAAGATAAAATTTTATACCTAATTCACTTATTTGTTTACATGGTATATCCAATTTAAAATCTTTGGAACTGACATATCTATATTATTCATGGAGAAATTACAAATAATACATAATAATATCTAAGGATGTGAAGAGAGGATAATGTTTGTGATTAGTTATTTGGGCTGTATGTATTCCAAAATTTTAAAACATTAAATAAATCAATGAATCTTTATAATATAAGGTACAATATAAAATCCATCTCTTAAATCTACCAAAAGATAAATTTTTATATATTATACCTTTGTTTTCTTCTTTTCCCTTGATAGAGATCACATATACGAGAAAACATGACTTAAGAGTCCTTGTCGTAATAATGCTTCAGAAGATCACTAGTCAGGGATAATGACATGAGTAATTAGATATAAAATGAATCATATAAATTTTTTTATAATTTATTTATTTTATCCTCACAATACACCTTATATACATTAATAGGAATATGGGATTTATGCACAATAAAATTTATTATCCCTGCATAGTAAAATGTGCGATCACCTATATAATTCTTGGACGTTTTCATTAGTTTGTATATTTACTTTCACTAACATTGATCGAAGGGAAAGTGATATATGAGAGATACATGGTATTATCTAGAAAAAAGATATTAAAATTTTATATTGATTGTTGATTATAAAATAATTTAATATTTAATTATCCCCCCATTATAAAATTGATTCACAATTTCCCTCTCTAATCGATTATTAATATCTATTTTATTAAATGTTATAATTGAAATATATATATTTCCATTATTCTATGTGTAAATATTTCCAAAATAAATCAATCAAAATTATTTTGGTAGGATTTTCATTACAAATGAATTAACTCACTACTCCTTGATATATTCATTGGACTATGTAGTCGTGATATCATATATATTGATTTCCTCAACCCTTTCCTAAAAAAGTTATTAAGTATACTATATAAATTTCTCTTTTACCAGTATAATTATTCTAACCGATTATATTTGTTATTACTCCTAAATATAAAAATTTACCCTCAACTATGGCTTCATAGAAACATTAAAATTTGTTATACTATACTCAAAACAAGAAGGTGTTTTCTAAATTAATTTTTTAGTTAATCTATTTTCCTTGAGTTATGTGTGAAGGTTAAATGTCTTATTTTTCAGATTAATTATCATTTTACATGGAACATACTAAATAATTATCCCTATCTACAAAAATAATGTATTCCTATTAGTTTCATTTTTATACGATTTCTTGATTTTATCGAATATATAGTAATTAATTAAGTTGTATGGAAGCATATATAATTTATCAACTATACTTCATCATATAAATATAATAATTTTTTTATCTTATCTAATCTTGACTTAATCATCCAAAAAACCACTCACACTAAAAATTATGAAATAACCATTAATTGAAAAAAAATTAACTTAATGGCTTGCACATATCATGGGATTTTATGTATTTGATGTTTTATTAAGTATCATTAAATAAACAAAGTCTCTAGAGTAGAAAATCCATAATATTCATCTTGGATCAAGTATCAAAATTGCACATGTATTTATGTATCTCTTTGGTTGGATTCATCTCAGCTCGAGACACATAGGTGAGGTTACCAAGTTTATAGCATCCCATCATATAATGCATCTACATGAAAGACCATATATAATAAACTACAGAATGATGATAAATAAATACACATATTTAATTAAATAATTAATATAACATAAAAAATGAAATAAAAAATAAAAATGAATAAAAAACCAACCCAACAGATAATGGTCAATGATCATAATGAATTAAAACATGTAATGAATAATGAATCTTAGAATTCTAGCTTCCAAATCCAGTCTTTATCATGAAGATAATTTCTCCTGAATCTAAAAAATAAAAACTTATTTGAAAAATTAATTCTTTATTTTATATTCTACTGAATTAGAAGACATGGTTATGTTTTAAGAATTCAACGAATTATTTTTACAAAAATATAATAAATTAAATTAAAAAATTAAATATTATTTTTTTAATGGTGAGTATATAGAGTCTACATGTTTCATTTTACCAATACAACAGTAATTCGATTATAGAAAATTAATTTATAGTAATATGTACGTCTCATCTACCGAATACTACACGAAATGTTATTCTATATGATGTTATATGAATGGTTCATGTTTTTTCAATGTTGTAGATTTTCATAGTCTTCATGAAATATATAACAACATAATATTCTATAAATGTACAAAGTGAATATCGCTACAATTAACATACAGTACAGAACATGTAATTGACATTCAAACATCATCAAATATAGTTATAATGACACATGTAATGATTCCACATGATGAAATATACAAAAATTACAAAATTAATTAATGGGTATCTAGTGTGGTTTATCACATGTCACATGGTACATCCAAGATAGGTCAATAATTTGTTATTTATTTCTTATCATCTTCAATTGAGGGATGTCAATAAGAAGTAAGTAATTATGTCACATACAAACCCACATGGAGTTTAAAAAACTACATTGTGTGTAATTAGTGTGGGGTTACACATCATGTTTATCCCAAAGATGTATTTTATAGTCCCATTAAAAATGCATGATGCAAGGGTAGTCAGTAAATATCATATAATGATTCCACAAAATGACCCACAAGATACAACATGATTTATGTAGGAGGATCCTCATGTAGTGAAAAATTCCTTGCCCAAATGGAAATTTAGAACTACATATTATGTAACTATGTTAGGCATCAAATTTCCATGAATGATATAGATTTCATCTTTGAGTGTTATTTACATGTTATTTACCATTAATATCTTTGTGAACTATGTTTAATGCAGCACCTCAATTGATGGATTTAGAAAAAAAATTTACAGGAAAAATTGGAAACCTACCCAAGAAGTTGATAAAATAAATCATAAATAATTATATTTTAAAATTTCATTGCTCTGATACTATTTTATGGTTCTAAGGTGTAGTTCAGGCATCAAGCATGGGCACTATTTTTTGTCTTTCGTCTAAATAAATTCGTAATATTAGGCCAAAGTTATAAATTCACTCAAGAATATTAAAATATGATAATGGAAAATTAATTTATAATTATTATAAATATAAAATTATTTTTTAATTATAAATCTAATCGATCAATTATATTGTTGATATGGACATGTTGTTGTTCTTTTGAAAAATCTATGTGATGATTCCTATAGATGTTTCCACACCTGCTCCACGAATGTAGAACATGAGTTCAAATATCTTTTGGCGCTAGCATGGAAGGGTCAAGTGGTTCAAATAATTATACATTGGTAAAAAATATATATTTCTCTCCCTTAATTATAGATATCTATTAAGGAATTATATTTCAATTTGGGGATTGAAAACATTAAAGATAATTTTTCTGCATTATGTCAATAAAAAAGACATGAAAATTGACACAATTTAGAATATATATTTGTAGTGAAATATTGATAACTTTAAAAAGTACCGACTATATTATTTATTAATGTTATTCCCTAAAAAATATAATAACAATAATGTTATCGTTATATCCCAAGAATTGTTTAAATATTTTCACTTTATAAATAAATAAGTAATTATTTATTTATATTAAACTAAATAAAATATATCATTTCACTGGATCATGAAAATAGATCCATATCCTCCTAAAAAACACTATACTCCTTATACAAGTAAATGAATTTTTTTCCAAATATTAATGTAAGTAAAAATATTATTATATTAATATTTTCGCTATATTAGAGAATAAATAAATAAATATATATATTATATTTTTAATAACTATACAGGAGATTATATTCAATTTACATATTAAAATATAGATTAACATATGGTCGATTTTATATAACATACATTTTATTGAATAAATTATAATCTATAATCAGGGAGATAATTTATTCCAAACAATTATTCCAATAAAATTTATTGGTAACTTCTATGCACTTAGTATGTGAACCTATATGATTATTTCTTTATGTAAATAAGTGAACATAATGAAATTATTAAATGAGTATCTAGAAACTCATCAAGAAACCCATAGTGAAAAAAGTAAATATAGAGTCTATAACAAACACAATATGAATTTTATAATGTAATATATTCCATTTCTATCCTGATATCTCATCACGTAGGATACATACTATTGTTATCAGCATATATTCCAAACTTTTCTTCCATTGACTTCATGAAACATTCTTGTCTATAAAATACATTGTCCATAGATTTTAGCAGACAAATAAATTTTTAATAAAATTCATTGATATAATTACTTTAGTAAATACGCACGGTAAAAATCCATTCTCGATTTAATCTATAAATTTCATAAGAGATAAGTAAAACCCCATGTATACTACCTCAATATGACTATATTTCTAACATACCAATTCCAGAAGCCACCCAGAGGCACCCCGTACCCAGTTGGTCACATGGCCTAATGTGTATTTCCCTGAATGTCAGAGGCTACTGACTAGAAGTAAGGGACTTGGGTGTGATAGGGGAAAACTATGCCCTCATTGGTAGAGTAACATAGAAGAAGATAAAAAATATACAGTAGTGGCAGCAGTAGTATCCAACAACAGTAAATAGCAGATGACTGATAAGGAAACCACTTAAGCATATATATATATATATATATAAATGATGTCAGATGCATATATGTCTAGGAAAGTGGGGAAACATATCGCGATGCTGAATACGGTACTAAATCAAATTACAAAAGGAAAATAGATAAGCAACGCCTCAACATCGCAAGATTGAGACTCGTCCCATGCTCTCTAGCTCCAATGCAATCAAGTACCTGAAGTATAATGGCGCTTTCCCTTATCAATAACTGCAACAATATAATCTATTTAGGCCCAAAACCATGGCCCAAACATGGTGTGAGACAAATCCTAGTAGGGATCCACCATAAGATCTATGCCTAACAGTAATTGAATATATGGAAGGCAATGTAAAGAAAATGGTAAAAATGAAAGTACTCAGTAGTAAACAATACATAGTCCAAAAATCAAGCAACAACTAAAAAAAGCGGATAATCACAAACAGGTAACCCTCTAGTAATTACTCACAACCTATCATCTCTGGTCCTACCCAACAGATAATATAAACCCTCGGGGAATCACACACCATCTCTTCCCACTGGTTCAACTAAAGTATAGACTCTAAGAGGAAGCACTCACCATCAATACCCCCTATAGTCTCGTATCATTTTAATTGAGCTTTGGGGAATCACTCAACATCAATTCCCCTACGGCCTGCACAGAGCAGCTACCGACAATCTGAGAAAGTAGTCAATGTCAATTTCCCCTGTGGTCTCGTATCATAATTTATAAAGACACTCTATAGAATACCTCAAAGTCAATTCTTCCTATGGTCTATTACACCAGGTCCTCATGGACCTATTTAAATCAGAAAGTATAGCATCATGTAACACCCAATGTATACCTCAAGAACTAGTTAGCTAGCAGTCTAAAGCATAACAACATGTCATAAAAAAAGTCACAACATCCTACAATACTAGGAATGTCAACTGGAAATAGTCTAACAGACAAAACTAGACAAAACAGTCATAAACATGAAAAAATTCATTGGAAATAAATCCCAAGCTTAGTAAATTACCCTATTCCCAAACAAAAACCTCTACTCCGGCATACAAGAAAATCAAGAAAACAATATGGCTAAAATCATAAATGCGCAATACACCGTGGAAGGGTATTGTGAAAATTTGCATATAAAACTCAAAGACTTCTACAGAAAGGCACATAAACACCTACCTCGGGGTTAGGATATCAATATACTTGAACCAAGTGGCTTGAATCACCTTATAACACCGTAGATCTACGAAAAATCATCAAACGTTCAACTAATGATAACATAGAAAAGAGGAGAAATTGGAAAACAATGCTCTATAAGAAGAGAGAACTGAAAGGCGAAATTCCAATGCAATAGACAATGTTTGATTCAGAGGACAGATGGAGGCTGGGGGGTTTGTCGAAGATCCGAGACCGTGCGGGTTCTCTCGGACATAGAAATCCTAGAAGAAGACGGTTTTGTCCATCTGACATGACCTCGGTGTGTTTAATGAAAAAAAATCAAAGTACACGGCGTGTAATTTTGGTGTACATGACATGTACTCACCTTTTCCGAACTTTTCATTAAGCGGCATCAAAACACCCTTACACGGCCGTGTGTGTGGCCCCTACAAGGCCAGCACATGACCTTCAGCGGTAAGGATGTATACGGTGTGTACTAATAAATTACACAGTGTTTACATAGAAATTTCTAGAAACTCCACTTTTCTCAAAATCTCTAGAAAAATGAAAAACATACCTCGAAAGAGATATATGTTCATAAAAACTTCCCCCCTTAAAGTAATTAGTCCCCGAATTTCCCTAGCATGGCATAGAATAAGAAACCCCAAAAAACTACGACCACTGTGATCATACATCATCCTCCCTCTCCCAAGTCTCGTCATGTACTCTCTCGTGCTTCCATAGCACCCATAATAGAGGAACATACTGTCCACAGAGAACCTTCGTACTATGATTGAAAATCCAGATAGGATGCTCCTCAAAAGATGCATAAACCTCCAACTCGACTTCCTTAGGTTGGAAAACATGAGACGGGTCTGAAAAGTAAGGTCAGAGCTGAGAAACATGGAAACCGTTGTGCATAGCCCAGTTCTTCTGAGGTAACTTCAACTAATAGGAAACCTGGATAACTCTCTACAACACCTAAAATGGCCCGATGTACCTCGGAAAAAGCTTGCCATGCCTCCTAATACCCCTGTGTCCCAACCTCAGTGTGACACGTAGAAAAACCTGATCCCCGAACTCAAACTCCAGAGGTCATCTATGCTGATCAACATAATACTTTTGAAGAGACAGTGCAGTATCCATCCTCTTTCTAATCCACTATATCTTCTCCATGGTCTCCTGAACAAGACGAGGTCCTGACAAATCTACTTCTCATGCCTCCATCCCACATAAGGGTGATCGGCATTACCTATCATACAAAGCCTCACAAGGTGCCATATGAATAGTTTCTTGAAAACCAATTTTATAAGAAAACTCCAAAAGAGGTATATGTTTCTCCCATGAACCTCAAAAATTTAGAATACATGCTCGGAGCTTGTCCTCAAGCACTTGAATTATACACTCAGATTGGCCATCTATCTGGGGGTGATAAGCTAGTATCTGAAGCACCTGTGTACCCAAAGCCGTCTATATCCCCTTCTAGACCCAAGAAGTAAAACAGACATCCCTGTATGAGACTATGGAGTGTGGAAATCCATGCATACGTACAATATCTAGTATATAATACCTCCCCAGATCATCAACACTAATGGTCTCCTTTATCTGCAAGAAGTGAGAAACATTCCTGAGCCTATAAATTAAAAACCAAACTGCATCATTCCCTCAAGGTGACCTCAGCAAAACAGTCACGAAGTCCATCGTGAAATCGTTCGACTTCCACATGGGAATGGGTAACTGCTGTAAAACCCATGCAGGTCGATGATGCTCAGCCTTCACATGCTGACTGGTGGAACACCTCATGAAGAAACCAGAAAAATCCATCTTCATACCTGGACACCAATACTAATGGTGTGTATATCGATACATCTTGGTGATTCCAGGATGAACTTAACAAACTGATGAATTGAAATCTCGAATATGCTCCTCGCGTATATCTGCTAGCACCGAAATGGACCCCTAGAAACAGAAGATATCATCCTCAATTATGGTCCACTCAGAAACTGGGTCCTCTCTTGACACACTCTCTTATAGGACTAGGCCTTCATAATCTGATAGTTGCCTCATTCGAACTCGATTAATAAGTGTAGACATAACAGCTTCAGAAGAATGGAATGTCTGCCCCTGTCTATCATGCACCTCCAGATGCATCTCAGAGAACAGATCCATAAACATACACTCAATGTTATCCTCCTGAACTGCCTATATCTGAGTCATCCTACTCAATGCATCATCCAACGTGTTTCCCTTCCCCATCATATAGGCAAGCTTAGAGTCAAAGGAATGAAGGTACTCAACCCACCTTCATTGTCTCAAATTCAGACCACGCTGAGTGACGATGTAGTTGAGACTTTTGAGGTCGATGAAAACCACATAATGCTATCCCAGAATAAAATGTCTCCAACACCATAAGTCATGAACAACGACTACCAACTCAATATTGTGCGTCGGGTAATTCCTCTCATGTGGCCTCAACGACTGAGACCCGTACACCATGACTCCATCTACCTACATAAGCACAATTCCCAGAACAATTCTCGAAGCATCACAATAGACCTTGTATCTCCTTTCTACCTCTATAAAGACTAGTATTAGTGCCGAATTAAACCTCCCGTTTAGCTTTTGAAAGGCTGAATCACAAAAATCTGACCACAGGAACTTCGCATCCTTCATAGTCAGTTCCGTCAGCAGTGTAGCTAAGCTAGAAATGTCCTGAATGAAGCATCTGTAGTATCCAGCCAGCCCTAGAAAACTCTGCACTACAAAGACATTATTCGGCTGATCCCAGGAAACTACTACTCTCACTTTCTATAGGTCTACTGATACTCCTATCTCTGATATAACATGACCCAAGAAGTGAATCTGGTCCATCCAGAGGGGATATTTTGAGATCTAATCTCATAACTAAAGCTCTCTTGGTGTACTCAGAACAATATCAAGATGTTTTGCATGGTCGTGTCGAGTGTAAGAGTACACCAAGATATCGTCCATGAAAACCACCACGAAGGAATAAATGTAAAGATGGAACACTTGGTTCATCAGTTCCATTAAAACTGCAGGCGCGTTCCTGAGACCAAATGGAATAACCATACACTCGTATAGACCATACCTTCTCTGAAAGGCTTTTAGAGGTATATCAGATGGTCTAATGTGCAACTGATGATAACCGGACATCAATTAAATCTTCAAGAACAACCAGTATCCTTGAAGCTGATCAAAGAGATCATCAATCATTGGTAAAGGATATCAGTTCTTGACCGTTAACTGGTTCAACATTCGAAAATCCACACAAAGCTTGAGGGTACCGTCTGCCTTCTTCACAAACTGAATAGAAGAACCCCATAGATAAATACCGGGTCATAGGAAACCCTTTTCCTGCAACTCCTCCACCTTCTTTTTGAGAACCTTCAACTCATGTGTAGCAATCCTATAAGGAGTAATGGACACTTGTGCTGCTCTTGGCACAAGATCAATCGAAAAGTCAACATCTCACTCCAGAGGCAAACCCGAAAATTCCTATGGAAAGACATCCCTGAAACGAGCAACCACTAGAGTAAAGTCTAATTGTGAAGTCCCCTGATCATCCAGATATAGAATAGCTATCATGGATGTAACTCCTCATAAAACATAATTCTCTGGACCCACTCTACTTGCCTGGACTTCCCAATATCCCTTCTGAAGAAAATATCAACCCTTTGGTGATATGAAACTCACCTTGCGGTGATAACAGTCGAAAACTACTTAGGAGGGAACAAGACATTCCATTCTAAGAATGACATCATATCCTGTCTTCTCTAGGACATTGAGATCCCATACGAAGTGACACCCCTAACCTTTAGAGGGAACTCCTTGCAATGACGTACACTAGCCATTCTAGTCCCCAAAGTATTTTCTAGCATCAAGATATCAACAGAAGAAAAGATGTAGAGCCTAAGGGTCTCCATAATAGAAACAAAGTTAAAGTTATGGGAAGCCCCTGTATCGAAAATAATTGAAGATAAAACTAAGGCAACTAGGATTGTACCTCAAATTGTAGAAGGTCTGGGATCCTGCTCCGGCTAGGTCTGCTCCACTACAATGGTCTGTCCTGATCTGTGGCCCTATGACCTTGCCTAACCACTCTGAGATAATCCACTATGATATACCTGAAATAATGAAAACTGACCACCACAACCATGACCTCCTCCTCAGCTTGAAAGGCTGGAATAACTCTAGTTCAAAAACTTGTGATAAACTAGTAGAGCTTCTCCTGTATGAGGAGTCCTAGAAGAAACCCTGTCACCAACATCTTGTGAGAAGACATAACAAAAATGCTGAAGGTGTCCCATGTTTCTGCATGATCGGCACTCCACCAGGTCTTTGTAGCAGTGCAGACTTGTATTCCCGATCTTCCCGCACTGGTATCATACCACCTGGCTACTAGATGATCTGTCTCACCTCCTCGAATCACCACGAGAAGACTCCCGGTGGAGCTTCCTACTATCAGTATGAGGGATGCTAACTCCTTATTTCGAGCCACCCTAGCTCAAAACTCAAGAATCCCTCAAAATTTTCTCCGTGATTAGTTCCTGGTTGATGATATATGTGATAAAAGTTGTAAGATCCCGATTTTTTAGAATGGGTCAAAATACCAACCCTGTTTGAAATTTCGAAACATTTTGGAGGAAACTAGAGAAAAATATAATTTTTTGGAAATTTCAAGACCACATGCCATGTACATTAAGTACATGTCGTGAATATTTTAAGCGATAACCGGCCTTGTGCTCGCCGAGTACATGTCGTGTGATGATCGTGTCAAAAATTTCATACCTCATGGCATTTAGTTTTTGACATTTCGTGTACCCTTGACCATGTGGAGGCCACACATGGCGTGTGGGCCTGTTGGTTGGGTAGATTTGTATAGGCAAGTACATGTCATGTCCCTCCTAGACACGCCGTATAGTATGGCTGTGTATGAGAGAAATACCTGGAATGTGGGTAAGTCAGTGAGGATGAGAAGGATATCCAAGTACACATCGTTTACCCCTAGGTACACACAATGTACTCATGTCAGCAGGTTCTGGAATGTATATCAGCAGAATTCCAGCCACCAAATGAACAGTTAAATGATATACATGGCGTATAGTCATGAAGCACATTCCTTTTACATTCTTTTTTACACTAAAATGGGAAGTAGCATTGTTTTGAGGCAGAAACACATTAGATTAATCAGGTTTCACAAACCAAGCCGGCTAGACCTTTTTTTTCCTCCCGGTCATCTCTCCGAGACCAGATTTGAACACTGATTGATGCATTGAAACCCCCATCGGTAAGGCCTTTATTCACACTGTGCCATTTTGTTTGATTTCTGTTCTATAACATGTTATAGGGTATTTAATGGTTTTGATTCCTATATCGATATATAGTGATATATACCTAATTGGAGGCTATTATCGAATGAGTATAATCGTACAAGTATCAGGTAGGTGTTTCATACCTTTTTCTATGTTTTCATGATCAATTAGGTTGCGTGGTCTATGACGCGTTTTTTGTTATTCTATGTGGGAACCATTTTTATCCGATATTTCATATAACATTGTTTATGGACCTATGGGATGCCTTTGGGTATGCCCGGTTACATGTTTTTCTTGAGCGGGGACAGGTGAGAGGTTGTTGCTCATCGGGGAATTTTGGACGGTGGATGCCTAAATGGTTATATTTGATATATATTTTACTCAACTGATAATTTTAACTTATTAAGCCTTATATAAATTATTGGAGGCATTAAAGACATCAGTGTTGTTATGGGACAACACCTTGTATAGGGTAATTCAACTGTTTATAATGTTTTTCCTAATTATCTTTTCTGTTTTAATATGCTGTATATTTTCAATTGATAAATTGGATATGCTGGACCCTTTGGTTGGTGTTGGTCATGGCCTGAATATTGCTGAGTGATGCCGATCATGGGTTGGGCATGTACTGGGTTACTATGGGTGGTTTTGACCATGGGAATGGGCATCTTGGACGTCGTCTTGAGGCAGTACGACTTTCAAGTTGGGAATTTCCTGGGTTACTTGGTTGGCGAGGCCATCAGACTTGATCGGCATGGTCTCAGGGACATGAGGTGTCATATGTGTGGTGTCATAGGTACTATTTTGGTTAATACCACACACCAGAAACACTTAGTAGTGTGCACAAAGAGATATTCCATGATGAGGGGGATTTGACCACTCATGTGGGCAGAGGCCCCTGTAGATGTTGTTTAGGTACTTTGGTTGGGGGTGCTAGCCGTATAAATCCATGTGGAAGGTGAGGAGCCTTCAAAGTATATCATTGAGGCCATTGGGTTGGAGGATAAGCCTTGACATTATTAGAGGGCAGATATCATCGTCCCTCTGGATACGTAATTTGAGGGCAGACATCGCTATTCCTCTGGGTTACTTCTTGGGCGTGCATTCTGGACATCAGTACTTGAGGCACGAGGTGTCAGGAGGCACAAGGTGGTAGGTTACTATTCATGGGTGTTCTTCAAAATGTCGGTACTTGAGACATGTGGTGTTAGGTGGCACATTGTGTCAGGTTACATGACATAGATTCAGGTGTTGACCAAAGCAGGTGACACTCCATGGTGGCTGCTGAGCACTGGTGGAGTTTGTGTTTTTTTCATTGTTCTGTTACTTGTTTTCTTATTAATTCATTACATCTTAAACACTTATATTAGGTACGCACCGTTGGGTGGTATCCTACTGAGATTTTTCTCACACCCTGCACTGGCACTTAGGGACGTGTACAGACTTTATGGATTTATGTGTAGGAAATCGGCCAGCTTCAGGATCTTTGTTGTCTTAGTTGTTTCCTAGAGATGGTATGGACCTTGAGGTCTTACCTACCTGGAGTTACTTGTTTTATTTTATTTTCTATATCAGCAGGCTTATTTGTTGTAGCTACAGTTGGATATCCATTTGCACCTTTTATATTCAGATATGTATGACCTTGCCTTGGATGCATGTTTTATTGTTCAGTAGTAGTTACATGTTATCAGCATATTGTTGTGTTCATTTCTCATATTGTTGATACCTCTATTGCTTTCGCTTTTTATTGAGATTGAATGTGGTTCTGCTTTGCGGGGCTAGTTCGAGTTTATTGAGTCATTTATTCGGCAACATATCAACTGTTATACATGGACCAGTACCATTATTATTATCCTCTGAGAGGGTATATCCTCCTCACTACACCTATTAGATCCTCACTTCTAGTTGGGAACCTTTGGAATTCAGGGAGGTCACCTTATTTCATATCACCCGACCCGTTCAGCACTGGTCGGGTGGCTGTTCGGGTCTGGGTCATTACAAAGTGGTATCAGAGGAGTTCTTGAAAGGGATTTAGTAGTTGTGCTATAATGGAAACTTATGAGATTGAGTCTTCTATTTTATTTCTACTGATTTTACTATTTGGGATATGGTATACTAGAGATAGGTTGTCACTGGAACTGGGTTTCTAGCTTGTTCTAGGGTGCCTGTAGCCTAGGTATGAGGGATGGACAAAGTTGCCTTTGGTGGGAATTGATGTTTTCATTTTTCTCAGATTACAGTTTATATGATATGCACCTTTGTGGTATACATGGTGTGTGAGGTTATTGACAGTGATATATGACCCTTGACCTGGAGTGGTAAGGGAGAATTGGACCTTGGTCCAGTATGGAAAGGCTTGTTTTCTTGGATTTTGATAGGCATAATGATCGGGTATTTCAATTTCATAATTGCATGTATGCATTGTGAAGTTATAATACCATGTGAATAAAAATCAATTGCCTTGTTTTATATTGTCTGAAATGTGAATTGGTGAAATTCCTGATAGAATTGATTTTTGTTGCAATGAGTATGCATTTATTTATATGTGTAGAATTTCATGTGGATGGATATTTGGGTCTAGATCTTATTAGAAAAAGGCAGGTACTATTTGTTCAGTTGATTTTGATCACCAGTATTGGGCGACTCGGTCGTCGGTATGAGGCAATGTTAGTTGTCAAGAAAGGGAATGGTTCAATGTACTTTTGATACATGGCCCTGATAGGGGAAGGTATGGAGGCCAGGAATCCGGGATGCCGTTGGGCTTGGGATGCGGTGGGGGAGAGTAAGATAGTAGTTATGAACTGCCTTTTACTGCTTTATTTATCTACGTTGAATATATATATATATATATATATGTGGGCTATCTGATCATTTAAGGTGTTCAGAAGGTTCCTTTTAGCTGACTCAGATGGAGCATCAGGCGAGTGAGGATTCAATGCCGCAGGTACCGGATCAGGTTCAGGATTTGTTGCTGGAAGAGCATGAGCCACAGGTACAGGCTCAGGGAAAGGATTAGGTCTAGGATCTAGTGTAGATAGGACAGTAGCTGGGTTTGATAGCATTCGGACCATGGCTTGATGAGAAGCTCCGAGATATCCTGGTACGTGTCTTGCAGGGGATCAACAGTGGTGCGATGGGTACAAAGCCTTCTATGGAATATCTGATGTGGGAGTCCCAGTCGTAGAACCCACCACTTTTTCCTGGTGTGGGTGGTCCACAGGAGGCTGAGAACTGGATTGAATGCATACAGATGATCTTCGAGTAGCTCGAGACGCCTCCAGGGTGGATGGTCATGTGTGCGATGTATATGCTGAGAGGACCGGCGAAACGTAGGCACATTGTGGAGGGTCAGGCTTGTAGGCATGATAGACTGGCATGAAAGGACTTTGAGGTTAGGTTCTTCGAGCACTTTTACCCAGATACACTGAGGGAAGAGAGAGCTCGGGAGTTCTTCTGTCTTCTGGAGGGAGACATGTTCCCCATGTACTATGCATCTACCTTCACAGAGTTGTCTTGCTTTGTACCTGGTATGGTAATCGATGGCGTAGCTAGGCTGAGGAACATAGAGGATGGATTATGGCACACCATTCAGGTCAAAGTGAATATCATTAAGCTGGGTTCTTTCTCAGAGGTAGTGAATCAGGTGCTCATAGCAGAGGGAAACCAGAGGGATATGCACCAGGTTGGCCGGAAGATGGCTTTAGGTGACAATTTGGATAGTAGGAAGCAAGGATGGGATGAGTTCCAGCAGGTCATTCAGGCCAAGAAATTTTCTAGACAGCCTCGTAGTAGTTCTTCAGTAATTTTCTTTTAGTGTGGAAAGCAGGGACATGTTCAGACTCAATGCGATAGGCCTCCAAAGGAGTGACGGGCATATAGACAGGTCAAGCATCTAGAGAGGTTTTACAGGTAGTCTTCTCAGACATCCGGAAGAGAGGGAGCAGGAAAAATGGTGGCATCCGGAGTTGGTTTGGGATAGTTACCAGGAAAGTTTAGTTGAGGTTTGGATACACACAGAGGACGCGATAGAGAGAGGAGGATCCAGTTGATGAGTCAGTGTCCGGTGATTTGGGATGCACCATAGGGAGTTCAGGAATCAGGCAGTCGTGCTTCAGGCCAGGTGCACACAGTGGAACTTCCAGAGGTGGAGCATGATAGTGAGTCAACGACCGTTTTAGGTACACAACGGTGTGGCCATGATTCCCAAGTTTCATTTTTGGCATGACCTGTAAAGGAATGTCTGTTTTGAGTGCACGTCAAGCACATGATCTATTTGGACTGACTAATTGGTATTCAGTGGGATTGTCACCATATCGGGTGTGTGATATATTGATATATATATATATATATATATGTATGATAAGCATAGCATCATGGAATCAGGGATGTGGGATACTTGAGGTGCCTTGGGCATCGTGGTATCATGGATGTGGGTTAATGGAGGTGCCTTGGGAATCAGGGAATCAAGGATGTGGGTTACATGAGGTTCTAGCCCACAGGACCTCATGGAGTCAGACACCAATGCGGTGCAAGATATGTTGGGTGTTGGGAACGACACAAGAGGACCTATGTGGTGCAGGGGTGACGATGCATCACAGAAGGACTGTGCGTCTAGAAAATGGGTTAGTAAACCTTGTTTGCTATGAGTTTTTTTTGGGTTGAGTCCAGGTTAAGAGATTCATAATGTGGGGATCCCGTTGAGGAATTTAGCTAGGACCATTGAGACCGGGGAAGTCCGGGTTACTTTGATCGGGGTGGAGTGTTTGGTGTTATCTCCATGTTTCATTTGATAGCTCGGGGGCACCCTATGTTATGTCCGGGAGATTAAAAGAACTCATGTTTTTAGAACGGGTTAATATCCTGATTGTGTTTGAATTTTTGACTTGTTTCTAAGGACACCAGAGAAAATTAGCAGTTTCTCGAAATTTCCAGACTACACGCCAAGTAAATTAAGTACATGAAATGTATTTGTTAAGCGAGAACCAGTCATTTTCTCGATGAGTACATGTCGTGTGATGACCTTGTAGAAATTTTCTTACTACAAGGCATGTAGTTTTTGACACACCGTGTACCCTTGACTGTGTGTAGGACACACATTGCGTATAGGCCTGTTGGCCAGGTATATTTGTTTAACCAAGTACACATCGTGTCCCTCCTGGACACGCCATGTAGTCTAGCTGTGTATGAGAAAAATACAAGGCGTGTGGGTTAGTTGGTGAGGAAGAGAAGGAAAATGATGTACATGCCATTTAACCCTATGTACTTGCCGTGTACTCATGTCGGCAGGTGGTGGAAAGTACGTCCGTGGAATTCCATTTGCCAAATGAATAGTTAAATGATCTACACAGAGTGTAGTCATGAAGTACATGCCATGTACGTTATTTTTTTCACTAAAATGGGAAGTAACCTCGTTTTGATGCAGAAACACATTATCTCCGCCGGGTTCCGCGAACCAAACTAGACAGACCATGTTTCATCTCTTGATCATCCGTTCCAGACCCGATTCGAACACTGATTGATGTGTTGGAACCCCCTCTGTAAGGCCTCGATTACCCTTTGGACTTTTTGATTGATTTATGTTCTAGAAAGAGTTATATGAGTTTGATAGGTTTTTATTATTTTCTATATCTACTGAGTTATAGACCTAATTAGAGGTTGTTATCGAAGGAGTATCATCCTACGAGTCATAGTTAGGTGGTGCATACCACATTCTGTGTTTTCGTGGTCATTTGGGTGGCGCGATATTTGGCGCATTTTAGGGTAGTTTGAGCGGGACCAAGTTTATCTGATATTTCATATTACATTTTTTATGGACCTATGGGATGCCTTTGAGTATGCCTTGTTTATTGTTTTTCTTGATCTGGGCTGGGCGATAGGCCCTATATCATCGGGGAATTTTGGCGGGGGGATGCCAAAATGGTTATATTTGATTTATATTGTTATTAAATGTTACGTTTAATTTATTATGCCTGATATAAATTATTGGAGGCATTCAAGAACTCAGTGCTAGTATGGGACCCCACCTTATATATGGAAATTCAACTCTTTATAATTTTTTCATGTTTATGTTTTCTGTTTAAATATGTTATATATATGCAATTTCTGAATTGCATATGCTGGACCCTTTGGGATGTGTTGGGCGTGGCCCGGATATTGATGAGTGATGCCGATCACGGGCTGGGATTGGCCCAGTTTACTTTGGGTGGTTTTTACCATGGGATTGGGTGTCATGGATGTCAGCTTGAGGCAGTACGATAGTCATGTTGGGTATGGCCTAGGTTACATAGATGGCGAGGCCATCAGACTTGAGCGGCATGTTTGTAAGGACATGAGGTGTTATATGTGTGGTGTCTTGGGTACTTTTTTGGTGAATACCGCTCACTTGGATCCTTGAGTTATGTGCACAAAGAGATACTCAATGATGAGGTGGTTTTGGACACTCGTGTGGGTAGAGGCCCCAGTAGATGCAGTTTATATACTTTGGTTGGGGGTCCATGCTATAGAAATCCATGTGGGAGGGGAGGAGCCTTAAGAGGATAGAATTGAGGATAATGGGTTAAGGGATATGTCTCACAGTTATATGAGGGAAGATATCATTGTCCCTCTGGATACGTTATTTGAGTGAATACAACACTATTCCCCTAGGTTACTTCTTGTGCGTGCCTTTGGAAAATTAGTACTTGAGGCATGAGGTGTTAAGAGGCACAAGGTTCTGGGTTTATATTCATGGGCATGGCTTCAGGTGGTTGATACTTGAGACATGCTGTGTTAGGTGGAACATGTTGTTGGGTTATATGACAGAGATTATGGCATTGGCCGAAGCAGGTGACACTCCATGGTTGCTGCTGAGCACCGGTGGAATTTTTTTTATTTCTTCATTGTTCTATTACTACTTTTCTGATAAATGCAGGCATTCTTAAACACTTATATTAGGTATGCACCATTGGGTGATATCCTAATGAGATTTGTCTCACAACCAGCATAGGCCCTTTGGGACGCCTGCAGATTTTATGGATTTACGTGCAGGAAAGAGGCCAGCTTTAGGAGCAGGGCTGTGTTAGTTGTTTCATGGAGATTGTATGGAACTTGAGGTCTTACCTACCTGGAGTTACTCTATTTTTCCTTTTCTATATCATCATGATTATTTTGTTGTATCTACAGTTGGTTATCCATTGAATCATTTTATATTCAGATATGTATGACCTGATTTGGATGCATGTTATATTATTTTATAGTAGCTACATGTTATCATGATGTTGTTGTATTTATTTCCACTACTATTGATATATTAATTTCTTCTGCTGTTTATTGCTATTGAATGTGCTTCCGCTCTATGGGTCTGGTTCATGTCTACTATGTTGTTTATTCAACTGCATATCTATTGATATATTTGGACCAGTACCATTACTATTATCCTCTGAGATGGTATAGCCTCCTCAATATACCTATCAGACCCTTGCTGCTTGTTGGAATCCTTTGGCATTCGGGGAGGTGCACCTAAGGTCATACCTCTCGACCCGTTAAACACTATTCGGGTAGATGTTCGGGTTCGGGTCATTACAGACGTCAACCGAAAGATGTTCACCTGGGAACATATGTCATTCCTGAGACCATCCTCGAGCATCCTTCCCAGGAATAATCCATCTCCTCATAAGAAGGGTGTAAACAGCGAAGGCTCGGTGAAGCATGAGGAATAAACCAAAACAAAAAGAGTATCCTGCTCCAGACTCGTACACTCCTTGTCTCGGTCGGCCCTCAGGGTCTCTAGATAGAAGTTGTCATAGAAGATGCACTGGAACTCCTCCCATGCCATCTCCTACTGATGACCCTCCGGTGAGATTATGTCCCACCATATTTAGAGTAATCACGTATCATATATGTATCAATCTTGAATCTCCTCTATGGAGGCGTCTCTAGATTCTCAAAGATCGTCAGCATGGTTTCTAGTCCTAACACTACAACTTGAGGTCCTACTTCCCCTAAGAAAATGGGAGGATGTTGATGCTGGATGACCCGTGTCAAATCATCCATAAATGGGGAATGAGGCGGTGCTCCTTGAATGGTATGCACCATCCTCATGAAGCCCTATCTAATTATAGAATCAGCTCTTGTGTCAGGTATAACGACTGGTGCCAAGACTAGCACGACACGGGGATCTGCTGGAAGTCCCTGATCAGCCATATTCGGCGTCTGATCACAACCTAGAATCTGGGGTACAACTAGAGGACGTCTCAGTGACATGACTCTCTAAGGACAAACACACACTTTAGTTCAAAATTAAGAGGAACTGAAACAAGGACATGTAAGATGAGAAAAAGATGAAGAAGGCATTAATGTTTTACAAAACCTAAGTACACAGATTGTACAATCCCTACAGGGTGTGTTCCCTGATGTCTTTCATATGGTCCTGTAATTTTTTCTAAACAGGTCATGTAACACCCCACACACACAGCGTGTTATCCAAACACATGGCGTGTAATTGAATTCTCTTACCATGCCTAGGTTTTTCTACACGGTTAAGCCACACATCTCTACTAATACAATACTACACTATGTTTTCAAGGTAGACTCGGTGTGTACTTGACAAGCTTCACCTGGCCCCTGTTGTTAGTGACACAGTCAGACACATGGCTCAAACTACATGGTGTTTTTCTGAAAGACATGGTGTGTACTAAGAAGTCCCTTATGACTTTGTGGTTAGATACACGACCGACTACATGGTTGTGACTACACAGAGTGATGCAGACGGACATGGTTTGTATGGGAAAGGACAACACTGATCCGTTTTGTTCGTGACACGGCCAGGTACCTGGGTTAGACTACACGTCGAGGATAAAACTCACATGCCGTGTATAAGAAGAGACTCCACCGACCCTTGTTGTAAGCTACACGATAGGGTTCCTAGGATTACACTACACGTCGTGCACAACCGGTACATGACATGTTCCTACCAGCCTTTCTCCATCCTATGTCTCTTCCCACACAGCCAATGACATGGTTAGATACTACACGGCGTGTACAAAAAGTACACAGTGTGTACTTAAGAAAAATTGTTTGTTCCTAAACAGAAGAACACATGGCATGTAATTAATATTACACATCATTTATTTTGGGTTTTTCTGGAGAGTAAGCCTCAGAAACTACTCTAGAACCTAGAAAACACTGAAACGAACACTCAAGGTTCCAAATTCCAATCTGTGAGGGGCCATGCTCCCTGCAAATCAATGTTTGGCATCTCAAACATGTTATAAACAAGGTAAACAAGTCAATGATCCACCAAATTTCGGTCTATGAGGGGCCATAACACCTCAAGAACCAATGTTTGGCATTCATTAAAACAAAACATCACACAATCAAATCTTTAACAAGAAGTAGATATTTTTATCAAGACATCTATCACAACAGTATAAATATTCTACACAACATCTATCACAACAGTATGCATATTCTACACAACATCTATCACAACAACAAGAAATTGCTAATCCACCCTAGATGGAATGGAATGAATGAATGACATGTGATTTCTAGCAAGTTCTTATATGATACATGAGATGGAATACCCTCACCTCATCGAGTTTCAATGGAAATAGAACCTCAATAACTTAAATAATAACCAACACAAAACTTGTGAGTCACCAATGGTGAAAATCAAGGAAACCATAAACTTGAAAAACCAGAAAATGTATTTAACAAGGTAGATTGGATATTCCCTGTACATAGGTTAGCTACTCCCAGAAACAACTTAATACCAAGTACATATTCCTTCCTACGCCTGGCTAAAGGATCCAAACAGTAAATCATGAAAAATGAATTTCTCTGATACAACTTTGTAACATCCCGGTTCTGGAAGCCACCTAGAGACACCTCGTACCCTATTGGTCACATGGCCTCAAGTGCATTTACCTTAATGCCAGAGGTTTCCGACTAGAAGCGAGGGCCTTGGGTGTGATAGTGGGGAAACAATGCCCTCATTGGAAGAGTAATATAGTGGAATATAAACAAATATACAATATCGGAAGTAGTAATATCCAACAACATTAAACATCATATGACTGATAAGGAAACAACTAGAGCATATATATATATATATATAAATGATGCATGATACAAATATGTCAAGGAAAGAAGCAAAAAAATTCACAATCCTGAATACAATACTAAATAAAAGTACAAAATGAAAAAATATAAGTAACTCTTCCGCATTGCAAGACTCAACATGGTATCATGCTCTCCAGCTCCAATGCAATCATGTACCTGATGTAGAAGGGGGCTTGACCTTATCTATAACCGCAACAATATAATCTGTTTGGGCCCTAAAGCATGGTCCAAACAGGGTGTGAGGAGAATCCTAGTAGGAATCCACCACAAGATCTATTCCTAAGAGTCAGTGAATACATGGCTGGAAAAGTACATAAAACAGTAACCATGAATGTACTCAGCAGTAAACAATCCACAATACAAAAATAAAGCGACAAATAATCAAAGAAGATAAACAAAAATAGGTAACCCTCTGGGATGTACTCACAACCTATCCCCTCTTGTTCTACCTAACAGATACTAGCAACCCTATGGGAAGCAGACACAGTCTTTCCCCTCGGGTTCAGCTAAAGTATAGACTATATGAGGAACCACTCACCATGAATTCTGCATATAGTCTTGTATCATAATAAAGGCGCTCTGGGTAAGCACTCAACATCAATACCCTTGTGGCTCACATCGAGGAACTATGGACACTCTAAGGAAGCACTCAACTTCAATTACACATGTGGCCTCTCATCGCAAATTATTAAGACAATCTGTAGAAGCCCTCAATGTCAATTATCACTAATGTCTATTACACAAGGATCTCACGACACTTTTTAAATTAGTTTGTATAGCATCTCGTAACGTACAATGTATACCTCAAGAACTACTTGGCTAGAAGTCTATATCATAATAGCATGGTAGAACAAAAGTCACACCATCCTACAATACTAGTCATGGCAACTGGAAATAGCCTATCAATCCAAACTAGACCAAACAATCATAAACAGTAAAGACATGCATGGGAAATAAATCCAAAGCATAGTAAATTACCTTATTCATAAAAAATTGTCTACTCATGCATACATGAAAATAAGGAAAACAATATGGAAAAATGGTAAACGCACAATACCCTTTTCATGGTTATTGGGATAATTTTCAAAAAAAAACTCAATAACTTTCTACAAAAAGTCTCAAACCACCTACCTTGGGGTTAGGAGATAAATATACATGAACCAAGAGGATTGAATTGCCTTATAATGTCATAGATCTATGAAAATGCATCAAATGTTCAACCCACGATAACTTTGAAAAGAGGAGGAATAAGAAAACGATGCTTTAGAAGAAGATAGAACTCACCGTTGTGATCCCAACACAATCAACATAGTTCGATTCAGAGGATTGGAGGAGGCTCAAGGGTTCATCCAAGATCCGTGGCCGTGCAGGTTATCTCAGACAAAGAAATCCAAGAAGAAGACAGTTATGTCCGTTAGACGTGACCCCGATGCATTTAATGAAAAAACAAAGTACACGACATGTACTTTTGATGTACACGGTGTGTAATCACCTTTCTTGAACTCCGCATTTTGCGGCCTCCAAACACCCTTACACGACCATGTGTATGGACACTACATGTACAACACACAACCTTTAGCGAAAAGGATGTACATGGAATGTACACATAAAGTACATGATGTGTACTTAGAAAATTTCTAGAAACTCCACTTTTCTCAAAAACTCCAGAAAAGGGAAAAACACACTTGAAAAGAAGATCTGTGTTCTTACAATATATTATCATGATTTTATCCATGCATCAAAGTGCATGATTCATGACACACATTAATAATATTTTCATGTCTAGCCACCAATAAACACATTCATAGATAGGGATTTATAATGAAATATAATACATATGTAATCTGTATGATTAGCATTGTCCTTAGGACCGCCTCATATATATTACTAGGTGAAAACTTCACAATAAGGGGTACCAATATCTTTCAGAGCCTCAAAAACCTAATTGTTATACATAATATATTCCCTATAAGATTTATTTATTGATAATATCATACTTATTTAAGGATATTTTCATTCCATATTTAGGTTTTCATTATTTTAGATAACCATTTCAACCCTTCAATGAGACGAACACTTTAAGGACAATATGAGATTAATTGATGGAAAATAAATATTATCATGGGATAAGTTAATTATTTATATTTTGTTTAGTATAATGTTATAAATGTATTTTTCCCTTAAAAACAACTCCATCATGGACTGCCTACAACTGTTCAACTGTAGTTTGTCATTCCTAATTCAATGGGGGAGGCTTAGATTATAGAAACAACTACATTCATTAACACCCCTTCTCTTCATTTTTCACTAGTTTTAGGGAAACCAATATACGAATGTATTTATCTTATCTTCATGTATAATATTTGTCTTATAAACTTCTATAAGCCTAAAAATCTTAAATGGGTTATCTAAATTTTCATCATCTTGAGGTGTCATTGACACAAGTGAAATATTATATATGATAAAATATGTGTTTTATTCTTCATTGGGTTAAATAAATGACTATTGATTGATATAAATTTTTTAGAATCATCGTCATATGAAATAGTGAAATGCTAAACAATCTATCCCATTTTCACATTATACAAAACTAATTCCACAATGACCTTATTTTTTTATTTTCTAAGGAAAATAGGAAAAGTGTTCTGTATATATATATTTAAAAACATATTCAATTTTAAAATTTATTTATGTAATTGTAAAAAAGGTGAAGAACTAGTTATGTAATATCCCTTTTGTTTTGAATATTTTATCACTTATTTCACACTAAATTCCTAAATAAATTACCTTTTTCGGTTGGGATGTGGGAAATATTTTAGTATAGCCTCCCACTTATGAATTTAATTTTCATTAATGAGATGGAATTGATGTGGATTATTTTATTTATATTCCCCATATTGGGATTCAATATACGACTCTATGTGTTTTTCAATCTCATTGGCTATAATATCATAATACTAGAGTCCAAGGACTTATTTTATATCATCAATAAACACTTTAAATACTTACTCCTTTCATTTCAATCATTAGTCTTAACTTATTTTTTGGCAACAGAATGTCACTATACCACTAAATACATCATTTGAGTCCAATATAATTTTTTTTATTTTATGTTAATAAATTTTTTTATATTTTGTTAACATCGATGAACAAGATAAAATAAGTGAAATTTCCCCAATAATGTTACCAATGGGATGTGCCCAAACCCTGTATAAAGTTTTAGTGACAATTTAGAATTTATATCCCTATAAAAGAATTACAGTTTTAAATAAAAGTTTTCTTCATGATAAGGAACTCATTTTATCTATTATAATCCTCTCACATGATATTATTAAAAAAATAATGACAATTCTCAAGTGAAAAGGTTGGCTCATGGTAGAATACAAAATATAATTGAAATATAAAAATATAGTTCACACATAATGACTTTAGGAAGAAATGAAAAAACATTGAATTCATCATCATTCTATCAATTTTAATTTTAATAATCCCTTTCCATATTCAATATCACTAGATATACCCCATAATATGAAAAACATACCCCACATTCGAAAATCTGTGTATAAGAAGCTCACCTGGGAATTGTTATGTGCAATTCCCATGACTATATTCAACAACAAAGAGAGGGAGGCACCAAAATAGTGTAGGATTTCATCACCGCCTCAGTAAAATGAAATAATGAATCCACTTGAAACTAATTCCTTGATTCAATCGTAATCTATAAGCTCAAGTGCGGGTTGATTGAATGTCTATGACACTAGGAATGAAAATGAGAGAAGAAAATATATAAACATTAATCACATACCCTTAAACTCCAGCTCCCTTATATTACAAAATACTAAAATTGAGATATTTAATTCATTAATATATATTTTAGAATCATTTGATTTCATCTAGGGATTAATTATTATGGTAGATTCCAACCCTCATGCGACTTATTGAGATCACAATTAAATATATAAACCAATGTTGATATGAAAAAAAACATATATTATGGTAAAATAGAATAATGACATAAAAAATAAAATCAGAGTACTAGAAATCCTGATTATATTGGACTCCCTCTACTACATACAAAATAATCCACTTTATTATACTTTAAATATTTTCTCCATATGATTTATTTCACATGATACAATATATTTCTTTGCCTCACATTTTAACAATGTAACCATCACGTTACTAAATTAACCTTATTTGTTATCAAATTGATTCATTTATATTAGATGATTCCCTTGGGACATGTATGCCACCCATGTGGATCCCCATCATCTTAAATTATCAATTTTAGTTTATTATTCGTTTCTCCTCTCAATCCAATATGGAGGCCTTTAGAGGATTCAATGACATGGTATTATTTTATTACAAACATAAGTTTTATTAGATTATAGGAATATATTTATTGAATGAAATATCAAGAAAAAACAGTTGTGAGTGTATTTTTGGACTGAATTAAAATAAATAGGGTAGGCATAGGTGACATGGAAATGATTTGTATTTTAAAGGATCACAATTTTCATTACATTGTGTGATATTTATATTACATATTGGAATTTAAGACAATTTTTAGTGGATGATGTTGTGCTTTTTTGAAAAGTACATAATTATGTTATCATAAAAATTACTTATCAAATTATTATTCCATGATATATTCAGCTATAAAGTTTTCCACACAGGTCTATACAACATCTATTAGATTATAGATTAACCATAATCTTTAGTGTTGAGAAATTATAGAGATATGAACATTTTTGGGAATTTATGGGAGGTTTTTATTTTAGGAAATAATGTATATTTCCAACTTCAAAGAATAATAGAACAAAAATAGAAATGTAGAATATATTCCAACCTAATTTAGTTTAATAATAATTTAATATTTCTAGTTTATACCAGGATTAGGTGGTGATATGTTTAAAAAAATGGGTATGTGTTCAAGAAGTGGACAATAAATATTAAGAAAAATTTAATGGAGTTTTAGTACATTTCATAGTTTATTGTTATTTATTGTAACACGCTACTGTTTTAAAAATGAATTGATATTATTTAATCTTAGTTTTAATTAGTTATATATAACTAGCCATATTCCATCAATTTTCTTATTCTATGTTTTGAATTTCGAATAATGGCCATCTAAAAATGTGATAAGTACGCTATATGAAGTCTAATGGAACCAATTTGATTTTTTGGGGAATAGTAACATACCTTAATGAATAGTTATATGACCCTAATGAATAGTAAATTGAATTATTATTTTATGATCTCATGGATTTATGATAATGAAAATTTGATTACTTTTTCAAGGAGATAATATATGAGTTATATATTTAAATTTTTTATTTTTGAACAAATTATAATTTTATTCAAAAAATAAATTAATAATATGAATACATATATTTTCAAAAAATTTAATTTCAATTCTTATGTCTACACATCAAAAATTGGATAGGGTTGATTTTTTTGATTTTTCTAAAATAATAGATTTTTTCATGAAAAGTAAAATGAGACAAAATATTATAAATGAAAAATATATATTTTACTACATCATTGGTGAAGAAAGGCTAATGTATGCCCTCATGTTTTGAAATTATAAGAAATTTAAAACTTTTGGATCACATGAATCAAGTATATTCAAAGTCCTGAGCAAATATATTAATATGATGATTGTAGAAATATAATATCCCGCCTCTCCACAACTATAAATACCACCCTCATTCCTGTCTTCCTCTCACACATCTTAGGCCTTGAGAATTGTCTATGTTATGTCAAATCCCCTCCCCTTGGGTTGTACCCATTTCTTAGAGATATTGGTCTCACTAAAAGGCCAAGACTAATGGCCTTTAAGAGGATGTTATGGAAAAGAGATGAATAGGTAAGAATAATCTTCCATTTTCATATGTCATCATTCCAATTCATTTTTTTATGATACTCTCATTCCATCCACATATCCATGTGGTATGAAATTAAATAATCTTATTTAATCTATATGTAACCGTGTTATTGTAAATTATTAATAATTTTTATTCCTCCTCTATATTGTTCTTAAAATAAAAACATCATCCACACAATGTAGACTTACCAAAATTATGGACGATGTGTTTTAAATATCCATTACAACCTTTAAATATGATCATAAAACCCATTTATTGGATGTAAAAGATTGTAATGTTTATTTTGTAACAAATTATATGATCTATAATGAACTTATATTCTTGAAATTAAAATATATAATGAAATAATTTCTTGATTTTGAAGGAACCACAAAAAATGATCTAAACAAATTCCATTATTTTTTCATTTAAGGATTTATATGCATATATGTTAAAAATGATTTATGGTAACATTATATATTTTGGAAACATATTAATACCATTTCATTCATAATATTGCATTTAATTTCCATAAGAATATAAAATCAAACACATACCATCCATATAAATCATGTGAAGAATGAACTGAAAAAAATGGAATGAACAAAATTATTATAATTAAAGGGTTAAATGGTGTTATGAAATGATCATATATGGTGTTATAAAATCAATATGATTTTATGATATTAATAACACTATTTTAACCATTATAATTTTCTTTTAAATGAGAAGTAACATAAACCTAATGTATGGGAATTCATAACCTGATTTTCATTCTTTGAGTTAAAATTTTACATAGTAATTTATGTGGTATTAAATTTTTTCGTGTGATGATTTTTCTTTATATTATGTAAAATATTGTTTATTTATAATGTATATACATGTTCCATACACTCTATTATATATCACTTCAATTATATGATATTTGTAAGGGTCTATTCATTAAAACTCGTATTTTAATATTTTGTTTTGCAAAATTTAAAAGAAATGTTTTTAGGTACTTTTTAATGTTGTATGATTGTGTTACGGTTCATTGAAATTGTTTTTGATTAAGTGTGGTACTTATATATCCCTCAAATTTATGGGGTATGTGTATGATGGAGGTCGGCTCTATGGTTACTACATGTGTAACTACAATGGTTAAAAATATTATAAAGTATTCACGAGTGATACAAATTATATGGTAGATGAGAGGGTAACAAGATTATGTATTTAATGCATGAATATAATTTCATGGTTCTGTATATTTTCCTTAGGTTTTTTTGGAATCATGTTTTTCACAATGTAAGTATATATGGATAACAATAATGTTTTTTAAATGATTTCATGTGTTTACTAGTATTCATGGACTAATGTTTTCTTTTAAACTTTTTATATGCCTTACTGAGATTTTTGTGCTCATCCAATGTTTTTAAATTATTTTCGTCTGTTATTAGGATTTGTAAGACAATGAATTAATCCATGTCAAATGTTATAATGATTTGTCAAGGAAATCATATTTTATTTGAAAATTATTATATTTTAGACGAAATGTATATTGTTTATGTGATATCTTCTATATAATAATGTGGGATTATATTTATTTATCATATACCAATTCACTAAAAAATGAAACTTCAAAATATTTTCAATATTAAATAAAGTGAGTTATTGACTAAAAGTCAAGATTATTTAATGTAATAAGGTCGGCTCCTTATAGTTGTTATCAGAGGATGGGTTAGGTAATAATAGGAGTTATGATAATGATAATAGAATATTATAATTTTTTTTAATTTTTTATTAAATTGATATGATATAGAATTTAATGATAAATATGTTTCTTCGACTAAGATATGTTTTATCATAATGATTTTCCGTAGAAGAAACAAGGAAGGTGAAGAAGAGAGGCACCGAAAAAATGATATCCTTCTTAATCTGAATCCTGAAATTGTAGGGATGTAAATTGAGTAGTTTATGACAGTAGTGGATCAGCTAACACATGCAATAAATATTGGTGGAATCTATGCATGAGAACAAAAGAGGAATCAAAAAGGAACATGAAGACAATTTTATATTTTATCAGACAAATCCCCCTGTATTAAATGGATATTCTAACCCTATAGAGTTTGAAGGATGGATTAAATCACATGACTAGATATTCAATGTTATTGATTGTTCACATAATCAAATGGTATGACTTTCCATTTATCATTTTGATGATGAAGATGATCAGTGGTGGTCAATGGTCAACAATATAATGTATAGAGAGAAGAATATTGCCATTGAGTGTGACGAATTTAAATGTATTTTTAGTGAAAAATATTTTCATATAGTGGTGAGACATAATATGGAGAGGAAGTTCCTCGAATTGATGGAAATAGAAAATGATTCGGAGGCTTTGTATGAAGGAAAAATCACCCGACTAGAGAGGTATTCTCCAAATATTATTCTGGATCATGATAGTAAAATTAACTTCTTTTAATCCGGATTAAATCAAAGGTATCAAAGTGTATTGGCCTACATAGAATTCAAAATTTATGATAAAATATAATGGTGTGCTGAGAGGGTAGAGATGGAGTTATCTGATGATCACTTCCAATTAGAAAATATGGATAGGAAGAGGTATATATTGAATGTAATGGGTATGAATCAACCAAATATATCCGATGGTATGAAATTCATGTTTCTAATTTTTGAAATGTGTGGTAAAATCCACCATGGGGAATGCCTTACCAAAACTAAGAAGTGTTATTGATGTGGTGAGTATGGATATATTGTCTGAGGTTTTAATGGAAATGATCATAAGATTAATTTTGATAAGTATACTATAATGTTTTTTAAATGTGGAGAGACATGTCATTATGAAATGTCATCACAATGAAAGATATGAATGATTAAAAGAAGCCTGAATACAAACAGAAGGAGTAGTGAGATCCTTTGCGACTATGTCATCATATTTTGGGCCATCCAACGTTGTTTTATCAGGTACCTTGTCTATTTACTCATTATTTCTAATGATTTTTTTTGATATGGGGTCTACACATTGCTTAATTTTTGATGATTTTTTAGGTAAATTGGAAATATAACCTCATCAAATGAGACCTGAACAATTTCTTTAAACACAGGGGGAAAGAATTTTAGAAAAGAGGAATTATAAAAATATTTCTATTATGATTTGTGGAAATAATTTACCTGCAGTCCTTTTTTCCCTTAGTATAGTTTTATGTCATTCTCGGAATGCAGTGGATTTCTGTTTATCATGATATGATTGACTATAGTGATAAAGAATTTGTTTGTTCAAAAAATTTTTCATTTTGTATACAAGAACGAACCCATACTTTATATTACAGATTAGGAAGCAAAGAAACTATTTAAATATGGAAATGATTGTAATATTGATCATATAGTTGAAAACATTGTAACAATTCTAATTAATGATGTGATAGTGTTAAATGTATACCTTGATGTTTTTAATGAGTTACATATTTTCATACCTTATTGGGAAGTTGAAATCACAATTTTTATCTTTCATGATGCTATGTCAATTTTAAATTCCTCGTATTGAATGTCTCATATAGTTCTTCATGAATTCAAAAAAAGTTATATGATTTTCTTGACAAAGGCTTCATTCATCTTATAACATCACCATGGGGTTCCCATATTTTATTTGTTAAAAATAAAAATTGTTCCATGAGACATTTTAGAGTTTATAGAGCATTGAATAACATCACTGTTAAAAACAAGTATCCTTTTCCTCATATCAATTACTTATTTGATCAACTTCAAGAAGATCAGTGTTTTTTCAAGATCGACATGTGATCTGAATACCATCAGTTAATGATGAAGGAGTATGAAATCCCAAAAATATATTTTTCTACTACATATGGGCATTATGATTTTATTTTTATGTCATTTGGGTTAACTATTGAACCTGCGGTATTCATGAATATTATAAAAAGAATAATTCATGAGTACATGGATAAAGTTTTTATTGTCTTTATTGAGGACATTCTATTATTTTCTAATAATAAAGAGTGTCATGAAAAACAACTAAGGGATTTTATGAAGTCCTTACAAGAAATTAAATAGTATGGAAAATTCATCAAGTGTGATTTTTGGTTTCCCCAAATTTCATTTCATGGGAACAATAAAAATAAGAATGGAATACTAGATGATCATAAAAATAAAAAAGTGGTTGATGATTTGAAAATAACTACAAATGTTTCAAAGATTAATTTTTTTATTTGATTAGCTATTTATTACAAAGGATTTTTTAAAAACATTTCACAGTTTTCGAGCCCGCTAACTTTGTTAATTAAAAATATGGTTAAATTTTTATTAGACAAAAGAATGTGATGTTTTTACACAAACTAATGAAGATATTGTTGAATGCTCTAGTTTTGGACCTGCTTTCATGAAATGGTAAGATTTTCATCAATTACGATTCTTTATTTAAGGGAATTGGTTGTGTTCTGATATAGAATGATCAAGTAATTACTAATGCTTCAAGATAACTAAAACCTCATGATTTAAATAATCCCACACAATATTTGGAATTTTAGGATGCGGTTTTTGCTACAAAAATATGGTGGAACCATTAATATAAATCCAAATGTCAAATATATACTGGCTATAAAATACTGATGTATATATTCACACATAAGGAATTAAACATGAGGTAGAAAATATGGCTTGAACTGATAAAGGATTAGGATTGCACGATAAATTACAATTTGTGAAAAGCTATCAAAGCCGAGGATTCATTGAGTCTAAAACATAATGCATCATTAATAATGTTAAGTTTATAACATGATCCCATGACAATGGATTTGTAGAATATTGGCTTATATGTTTTTTATGCAAGAAATTAATCTGTTTTACTTCAAGATTTTGTGAATTCATCATTATTAGATAGAATATGGAAAGCATATAAGGAAGACTGTGAGCTGAAAAAAAATGGTAGAATTAGTTAAAATGGGTATGTTTCCAAAATTAACATTGAAAAATATTGTGTTTTCATATTTGGTAAAAGGTAGTGTGTTCTTTGGTAATCCCATTTGAAGAATTATTTTATCTCTGAATCTCATTGTTCTCTATTTTTAGTTCATTATAGAAGTACAAAGATATACAGAGACATTCTAGAGTATTAATAGTGGGATGGAATGAAAATGGATATTTCTGTTTTTACCATGAAATGACTGACCTATCAATAGGTTTAATCAGAGTTGAAATTAATAAAGGTGAGGCTTTATACTTTTCTAGGGACATAGTAAAAATGGGAGAATGTGTCTAAGGAATTTGTGGTAGGACTACCAAATAATTCTCTAGGAAATAATGAGATTTTGGTTGTCGTGGATCAGATGAAAAAATAAGAACATTTTCTTTCTTTTTGGGATATATTATCTTTATATCATCTTTCTTTATTGCACCTCAATGGGATAGTTGGGTTACATGGAGTCCCTATTTCCATTGTATCTAAACGAGAACACATGTTAACATATAACTTTTGGAAGGGCCATTAGATGTCATTGGGAATATAATTAAATTTCATTTCAACTTTTCATCCACAATTAAATGGGTACTAAGAAAAAAAATGATTGGGAATATGGAGGATATAAATTAATATTGTTCATTGTAAAACCATGGATGTTGGGATCAAAATAATTTCTTAGTTGAGTTTTCTTGTAATAATATGTTTCATTCTAGTATAAATATGACACCTTTTGAGGCATTTTATAGGGAAGTGTGTCAATATCTAGCTTTTTGTGATGAAGTTTGGGAAATAAAGATTATGGGAATAGAATTAGTTGATGATTTGGATGAGAAAGTGAATATGTTCTAGAAACACAAGAGGACAGCTCATATCCAATAGAATTGTCACACATACTAAAGGGAGAAATGATTTTCTTTTGAGGTAGGTGATCATAATTTTCTTAGAATCTCCCAATGGAAGAGTGTTATGTGTTATGGTAATTAAGAAAAGCTAATCCCATAGTTCATTGGACTTTAGTGAATCCTGGAGATGGTTGGAACAGTCACCTACTTAGGAGATCTGCCTCAGATTATATCAATACAACATTATGTTTTTAATGTTTCGATATTGAGAATGTATGTTCCAGATTCTTATAATGTCTTCAACCCAGATGTTGTTCAGTTGGAAGAGAACCTCTCTTATGAAGAGAAACCAGGTCAGATTCTTGATCACAGGGAACATGTATTATAGAATAAGTTATCCCACTAGGTAATGTTTTTTTTGAAGAAACAACACGGTTGAATAATCAACATGGTTTATAAAGATTCTATCAGGTGAAGGTACCCTCACTTGTTTAATTAGTAAATAAAATTTTTAGGACAAAATATCTATAATGTGGGTATAATGTAAAACCCAATGTTTTTAAAAATATATTGAAATGAATGAATCTATGTTTTAAATAGATAATATAACTATTATTTAATCATTATTTTTCCTCTTCTAGGTTTTGAAATTCGAATAATGGTCATCTACAATTGTGATTAGTAATTTATTTGATGTTAGATTTAACCAAATTGATTTGTGATGAAGAGTAACATACCCTTATAAATTGTAATATGAATAGTAATATGACCCTAATAAAGAGTAAATTTTATTATTTTTTTGGTTTTTATGAAATTAATATAATGAAAACATGATTAATTTTTCCTACTATTAAAAAATGAGTTATATATTTAATATTGTTAATTTTTAATAAATAGTGATTTTATTTAAAAATTGAATAAACAATAATTTGAAAATTATTCCAATAAATGGAGGCCATTATTGAATTATACATGCTGAAAAATGGTTAGGTTGAATTTTTGGGATTTTTCTGAAATTATTGAATTTATGATGAATAGTAAAATACGATAAAGTACGATAAATGAATAATAATTATTTTACTGAATCATAGGTGATGCAAGGATAATGTAATCCCAATTCTGTCAAACTCACATTAATGTTTTAATATTTTGGGTCAAATGAATAATGAATATTCATAGTCTTGTGGAAAAATAATAAAATAATGATTAAAACATTGTAAAACCCCCTCTCTCTTCCACTATAAACACCACCACATTCTCTTCTTCCTCTCTCACATCTCAGGCCTTGAGCATTGTATAGGTTCTACCAAATCCCCTACCCAAGGCTCTTCCAAACGTACTAGATTTACTAGTCTTATCAAAATTCCAAAAACAAATTCCATAATGAGGATCTTTATGATAAAAGATCTAGCGGTAATAGTCATCTTCCTTTTTCATGTGTTTTCATTCAAATTCATTGATTTTCTTATACTCTAAGTCCCTCAACTTATCTATGAGTTATGTAATCTCCAGAATCATATATATTCTATATGTTATGATGTTCATGTAAAATATTCATCATCTTCTTTCCTCTCCTAACCCTCTTTTTCAAAAAATAAAAACATTTTCCACGACGTATTGATTTACCAAAATCGTGGACGATGTGTTGACAATATCCATTACATCATTCAATACTGATCATAAAACACTTTTAATGGTATAAACATAATGTAAAGTGAAATTTATCACATATTTTATGTTACGTAATAAACATTTAGGCTTGAAATTAAATTATATAATGAAACATGTTCCTAATTATCGAGGAAGCACAAAAAAATGATATAAACATATATAATTAATGTTTCCTATAATTATCCATCTTATTATATGTTAAAAAAATGATTCATTGTATCATTTTATATTTTGGAAACATATTAATACCAATTCATTCCATTTTTGGAATTTCATTTCTATATGAAACGAAAATCAAATACCAACTACCCCTGAAAATCATGTAATGAATGCACCAAAAACAATGGAAGGATCAAAATACAAAAAATTAAAGGGTGATATGTATTTATGAAATGATCATATAAGGTGTTATAAAAATTAATATATTAATGTAAGATTCTAATAACATTGTTTGAAAAATTATATGTGAGGTGTAAACATGTTTTATGTAAGACAAAGTTGAGGTAAGCGAATTCATAAGTTGATTTCCATTCTTTGGGTAAACGTTATTATTTATTATTATTGTTGTATTAAAATTGTTTGTGTGATTAATTTTGTTTCTATTATGTTTAATTATGGGTATTTACTGTGTCTATAAATGTTCTATCCACAATATTATGTATCACGTCAATTATATGATATTTTTAGGGCCTTTTCTTTTAAATTACTCTTTAAAATTATTTTTTTCAAAATTCAATATAAATATCTTCTACAATTTTTCATGTTATTGGATTATGTTTTGATTCATGGTAATTTCTTATGATGAAGGTTGAGACAGATATCTCCCTTCAATACATTGTGTATGTGTAATTTGGAGGTCACCCATATGGTTAATCCAAGTATAACTATAATGTTTTGTCAAATTGTAAGGTAGCTGGGAGGGTTACAAATTATAAGGTAGCTGAGAGGGTTACCTGATTATGTTTGTAATACCCTAAGATACGTTTATGGATCTATTTATTTTCATTATGTTTTGATGGAATATCATGTTTCACAATGTATGTATACCTGGGTGTCTAGTATGTTTTTTTAAATGATTTCAGGCATTTAATTGTATTCATGGACTAATGTATTTTTTATTCCTTTTTATATCCTTTAATGATATTTTTGAGCTCATACAATGTTTTTAAATGGGTTTCAATGTTTATAAGGTTGTGTAAGAATAAAATGTAATCCAAGTTAAATGTTATGAATATTTTTCTTGTAATTAATTTTTTATTTGAAATGTATTATAGTTTGGAAAAAATGGATCCTATTATATGGTATTTTATCTATATGAATGTAGCGTTTTATTTTTTTATTATATCCCAATTCACTAAATCTCTATACTTAATGGATTTAATGACTAATATTCATGATTATGCTATGTAATAAGTTCGGGTCCTTATATTTTTTTGTTATGTATTAAAAGAAATACAAGGTTATAGGTGACTACTTTTAATAAGGATTATTATTTTTTCATCTTTAATGGGGGTGAAAACATTAGATAAACATGGGTCCACTACATAAGTATATTGGGGTCTGTATTACAATAGTGAATGTGGCATGTGAAATTTAAAATATTATCATAAAATAAATCCAATTGAGTTTGAAAAAACTATACCACTTGAGTAAATAATGAATTATAATTTTTATCATAAGGATGTGGAACTGAAGTCAAAATCACATAAAATGAATTTGTTAATTTTATTATTTATTATTTATTCTTGTGATGACTATTTTCATTGAGTTGTTTTGTATAGGTTGTGTGTGACGTAGTGTGCTAAATAGAGAGTGTGATACTCCCATTTTCTAGTACACCACATTTTGTGGGGTATAACATTATAAATGGTTCCTTTTATGATTGAATTATTTCTATTTATCGAATCTAGGAGGTGCATCTAGTGGATAAGTTGTGCAATCTAACCACAACAAAGCGGATCAAAGTGTCTTTTAGGGAAAAAATAATGACCTTTATAAAATTTAATTATCTATAAAATATATATATTAAGTGGGATATATTTAATTTTAATTATTTTAGAGTGTCATAAAAATTTAGTTTAAAATAATAATATGCTTGACTTCTTTCTTACAACGCAACATTGATCATCAAAAGAATTGAGATATTCTCCTAAAATAATATTATTTAAATGTGACCATTTTAAGATGGAAATTGAATTAGTGGTATGAATATGAATAACAAAATTAACATTTATGTTTAATATAGTTGAACTCAATTCAAATGTATAGATTAATTATTATGAAATAGGTACCCAATTTTTAATTAAGTCATTTAATCATTAAAAATTATTTTTATTATTTTATATGAGAAAATATTATAATAAATTAATGATAAATTTAAAAATTATAATTTATAAAAGAATATCATTTTTTAAATTATCATATCAAAATTAAATTGAGCTAAATTTCTGTGAATTTTCAAGAAAAATTTATTTTTCATTGAATTTTGAAAGAATGATGATTTCATAGAAAATTATATTATCCATTGAACTACTGAGAATGTAAAATATTTTGAATATATTTTAATTTTTAATTTGTCACATTTTTCTATAACAAATCCAATTAGTTTCATTGGAACCATCATTATGGTAAATTGTTATATAAAACACGTTTGTAAATAAAAATGTATTTAATGAAAAATTGTGATTCATCACCTTTTTTGGTTTTATTTTAACCATAATTTCTTCATCTTATATAGAATTAATTTTAGAAAACAAATTCTTTATTCTTAATGTTATTTCTAAATCATTGAAAAGACTTTAAATTTAATTTTGGTCATACTAATTAAAAATCATGGTAAATATTTATAAACCCGGTAAGGGTAAATCATGTAATTTATGTAAAAATAATTTAATATGGATTTAGAAATATATCATAAAACTGAGTTATTTCTATTTACTGAGAATAGTTTAGATATACTCATTGAAACATCATTGATATGGGAAAATAGTGACATTTTAATTTAATAATTACATTAATATTATTTTAAATAATAAATAAATTAAAATTTTCAGTCTTTTGTTTTAATAACTCGAATATTATTTTCATGGGGATGAAAGGATAGTATTGTTTTTTTATAAAAGTTTATTTGAAATATATATTTTTTTATAATGTAAAATCATTTTAACAATTTATTTTTTGATTAATTACATAAAATTATTAAACAGAACTGATACGGTACTTGTTATGTAAAAAACAAATTAACAAATGATTTAAAAATATTAAAAATCAATAAATTTAGTCAGATTATAGTATTCCAAATTTTTGGACAAATATATCATATTATTGGTGTGTTGAGGATCCGTTTTCGAATTGCATTACTATATGGATGTAGTTAATGACATACTATGTGAATAGTTTGAAAATGGGTTTATTGAAATATTATATTAAATAATATTTTATTAAATGACTTACATTTCAAAAAATAAATACTATCTTTTGAAAATTTAATGGGATATGGTAATTCAAAAAAAAATTTCAATTTATTGGTCTTATTTCATTTAATAATAATTTTCATAATTCCTAAAATAAAAAAATCTTTTATATACTAGAAAAAATCAAAAAAGTTAACAAGGTTTGATAAAAATAATTGAATGTTAAAAAAACTAAATATGTCTAAAATTAATTATATGTGTTGATTTAGAGTCATAGTCATACTATCATCTAAATATTTTAATTTTAATCCATTTAGGTTGAAAATTAATTGATAATAATTTATTACAGTAAGGGATTCTGATTACCCCTCCCATCCCTAATAAAGGGGAACCACCCATCACCTCCTACTCACATTTCCATTTGCACTTAACTCTATAAAATTAAACCAAAAAATCTTCTTAACTTCAATAAATACACTATATAGGTGTACTTATTCTTATAATACCATCCCTGGGGTCTTTAGAGAGAGATACTATTTATTTTTATCAAAAAAAAGATATAGATATTAACAAATCATTTTCTTTTTACATATTCTTCTACCTCCAAAAATTACTTAACAACCACTAAAATAATAATAAAATAAGTATCTACACTATAAATAGTTGTCATTATTTTGATTTCAACAAATTCACCATTCTCCTTTCCATCAAATGGTAAATTAATGTTTTAATCGTGTGTAAGTGGGGACTACCACCTCCAAATAGTGATATGATTCATTATCCATTAGAAATTCAATAATTTGTAATTATGAAATATTTAATGTGTATAATTAATAATTAGTGAATAATTATTCTTTATGAATTATATTATCTTATATGTCTTATTACATTTCTACTTATTATGAAACGATCTTGTCAGTTGTGGTTATATATGGTGGGCCACCTCTCTGAGGTGGTGAAAATCATTATTAATTTATTATTAACATGAATGATAATAAGGATATATTTAATGAATATATGTGAAAAATATTATAATATTTTTAATCAATAAATTTTAATTATTATATAAATTTATTTGATTCTATCCAAGAAAAAAATGAAGCATCACTATAATGTCTGTATTAATTATTGTCTCCATGAGGTGTTGTGATTCATTTTTTCTTCAGCACATAATATGAATAGTAATAAAATTTTATATAATGAATATATTATTTTCTTTTTTCATTATTAATATTTTATATATTTTGAAAACATGACCAAGGTTCTTTTACCAGAACCATGGAACTAAAAAATGGATTCAAAAAAGATCATTTTTAAACGATTGTCTAATTTAGAGAATAATTATTAATTAAAGGTTAACTATAAATTATAACGGAACATTAAATTGAAATTTATATATAAATAGTTTTATATATATATTAAATATATATTTTTTACAACATATGTTTCAATGTTTTAGATGCATGATGAGGCATGAGGATAGGGTTTCCCATCCCATGTTTATTCATATGATACATATTCAATATTCACTAGTTGTTTCTTTTATGTGTTGTATATAATAACAATGAATGTAATTTAATATTATTTTGATATATAGTATGGGGATTCACCAATCCATTAGTGGTTCTATCTTAAATTAAGTGATTACTAATGTTTTTTTTTCTTTATGTTAAATTCAAAATTCTTTCTGAGATTATTTATGATATTGGTATGATGAGGTAAATTTTCTAAAAATTATACATAAAGAACAAATATTTTTATATACTATAGTTATTCATGGAATTATCATGTTTGAGTAATGTTTTCTAAACTATTGTTCTTAAATGTATTATGAAAACACATTTTTATATTGAATTTATTTTTCCATAATGTTCATATTTTCATTAAAATCATTTCAATAATGTATTGATATTATTGCACGATTAAAAAAATACATTATTTCTAAAATATTACTTTATATTAAATATTTTAAAATGAATCATATTATCATTTTAAAAATGATTTATATATCACTAAAGGGGTGACATAAATCATTGTTTTAACACATACCACATGAAAAATACTTCCCATTATCATAAATACTCATTTTCATGAGTCTTAATTTTAAATATTCCATATTTGTTTAAGATAATTATCCTTTAGTAATTTTAATATTTAGATTTTAAATATCTAATTTCAAAATGAAAATGATATTTTTATCATGTAATATTTTGTGATCTGTTAAAGAGATTTTAAATCTATGATGACATCCATGGATATAACAGATGATTCATTGGGTATATGATCTAATTATACCATCCAATTATATTATATGGATGTATTAAGATGAATAAATATTATGGATGAGTCTATTAAACTTGTTTCATTTCTAGGGGAAAATAATGTTAAGATTCAATCATTCTAAATACCACATCATTCCCTTAATAGTGTTTGATGTCATCCTAGGAATATATTAGATTTCAATTTATCATGCTATTATTGACTGTAGAATAATGATTTTTTTTATAGATTATTTATGTTTTTATACCATAATAGACCAATAAAATTTATAACATATTTGGAAGCTAATAATATTGTTAAATATGTAGATATAAGTAATCTTTTTCATATTGTTGAAAATAAGGTAACTATTTATATTAATGATCTTCTAATGGGAAATTAATGCCTTTATGTTTTTCCTAATTTGTTACCAAGTGTCATACCTGATCAGGAAGTCTAATTGACCATTTACTTAGTCCTTGATTCTAAGAAAATTTCATAATCCTCAAATCAAATGGCTCAAATGGATCTTAATAAATTTGAAAATCAGTTTTTGGATTTTCTTGATAATGGATTCTTTCATCCCAGCACTTCATCATGGGGTGCTCCTGTTTTGTTCGTTATAAATAATTATTGTTACATGAGATATTTCATTTATTATAAATAATTAAATATGTTCATAGTAAAAATCAAGTATCCTTCTCCTCATATTGAGTACTTTTTCTATGTTCTCTAGAGATCTCACAATTTTCCATGATTGACTTCAAATGTGGATTCGAACAGCTAAATGTTAAGGATGATGACATCCCAAAAATATCATTTTATACTAGATATGGGAAATATGAGTTTTTTATTTAATTTATGTTAACTAATGAACCTTTTGTATTCATGAATCATATGAATATTATTTTTCATGAGTTCATAGAAAAAATTTTGGGTGGGATTATTGATAAAATTTATATATTTTTTAAGAGTAAATAAAATCTTGAAAAACATCTAAGCGTTGTTTTAATATCCTTAATGGCAAATAAATAGTGTGGAAAATTCACCAAATGTGATATTTTGTTGAAACATATTTAATCTCTTGGGAACATTGTAAATAAGGATTGAATAATATTTGATACTTCAAAAAAACTAGTTGATGAATAGACATGAACTATAAATGTAATAGAGATTTGTAGGTTTTTTAGATCAGCTGGTTATTTCCAACAGTTTGTAAAAATATTTTCACAGTTTTCTATCTGAGTAACTATGTTAATGCAAAAGGGGTAAATTTTATTTGGTCAAAACTATGTGGTGTTTGTTTTTAGGGCCTGAATAATAGATTGGTTAATTCTCTAGTTTTCGTGTTGCCTTACTGAAATAGTGAGTTTTTCATTAATGATGATGCTTCATTGTAGGAAAATGGTTGTGTTTAGATTCATAATGATAAGGTAATTTCTTGTTTTTCAAGACAACTAAAACCTCATGTGTTAAATTATACCACAAATTCATTGGAATTTGAATATGATGTTTTTTCTTTGAATAGTTTGAGGCTACATTTATATGGTTCCAATTTTCATATATATAATAACCATAAAATTCAGAAATATATATACACTTAGAAGGAATTAAACAAGAGGCAAAGAAGATGGATTTAATTGATAAATGATTATGATTGCACGATTAATTACCATCCAAGAAAAGAAAACATTGTGGTCGATTCCTTGACTCAAAAACATCATGTATCATTGACCATGATGTGTCTAGAACATGGTCCCTTGTTTAATTAATTGATTATTTTTGGCTTATATGTTGTTGCTGATGGAAATTCAACTGTTTTGTTTCAGGTTTTAATGTACTCATTTTTATCAGAAAGAATAAGGCATGCACATAAAGAAGACCATGAGCTACAGAAAAGGTAGAATTAGTTAAAATGGGTAGGTTTCAAAATTTAATCCTTGAATGTAGTTTGTTTTATGATTTTTTAAAAGGATGTGTCTGCCTTTTTATTCACATTTAAAGAATGCTTTTTTTGGTGAAGCATAAAGGTTATAATTTTATGTTCATCAGATAAGTAATATGATGTGCAGAGAACTTTGTTTGTATTATTGGTCGGATAGAATGAAAAAATATATTGTTGATTTTTCGATGAAATGATTGACATGTTAATAGGTCAATTCCGAGTGAAAATTACCAAATTGGATGATTTATCCTTTTCAGTGCAAGAGTGGAAATGCGATAATGTATCCCAGGACTTCATGGTGGGACTACGTAATAATTCTCGAGGTAACAAATCTATTTGGGTTGTTGTTCATCGGATGATAAAATATGAACATTTTCTTTCTATTCGAGATATAATGTCTTTAGATTATATTTCTCGACAGTTCCTCAAAGAGATTGTTAGGTTACATGGATTACCTCTTTCTATTGTATCTGACTGAGATCACATTTTTACTAATTGCGTTTGGAAGGTCCTTCAAGAGTCAATGGTCCTTAAAATTAAATTCAGTATAGCCTTTCATCCTCAATATTATAGGAAATAAGAACAAACAATTTATAATTTTGAGGATATCCTTCAAGCTTGTTCATTGGAATACTAGGTAATTTGGGATTAGTATCTTTCATTAGTTGAGATTTATTATTATAACAGTTTTCATTCCTGTATACTGATGGAACCTTTTGAGGCATTGTATAGGTAGTGGTGTCGAACTCCAGTTTTTTTAATGAAGTTTGGGAAAGGAAGATTATGGGACTATAATTAGTAAAGGATGTTGTAGAGAAAGTGATGATGATCCAGCAACACATGAAGACAAATCATAGATGAAAGAATATATATGATTAAAACAAGAAGAAATAATTTTATTTTGAGGTATTTGATCATGTTTTTCTTATAATATATCCATGGATGAGTGTTATTCATTTTTTTATGAAAGAATAGCTAATCCCACAGATCATTGTACATTGTGAAAACTCGTTGATTGTTGGAAAAGTCACCTACTAAGTATATTTGGCTTGGACTTTATCTCAGGTGCATAATTTTTTTCATGTTTTAATACTGAGAATTTATGTTCTACATTCATCTCATGTATTAGGCCCAGAAGTAGTTCAGCATTAAGAGAACCTTTCATATAAAGTGAAACTAGGTCAAATTCATGATCAATGGGAACTTGTTTTGTGGAATAAGGTTACCCACCGGGTAAAGGAATTTTTGAGAATCCACATGGTTGAGGAATCAACATGGGATTCTAAAAATTCTATGAGGGAATGGAACCTTCACTTGTTTAGTATGTAAATAAAATTGTTGGGATGTAATTCCTAAAAGGTAGGGAATATGTAAAACCAAAAGGATTAAAACATGAATTAAAATGCATGAATCTTTATTTTAATCAGATATATATAACTATATTTTAAAAATATTTTTTCTTCTTCTGTGTTTTTGAATTTAAAATAATGGCCATATAGAGTTGTGATCTGTATGTTATTTAAAGTATAATTAAAGCTACCTATTTTTTTTGGTAAATAGAAACATACCCTTACAAATTCCAATATGACCCTAATTAATTGTAAATTTTATTACTATTTTTTTGGATGTAAGATAACAAAAACTAGATTAGTTTTTCAAGGTGTTAAAAAATGAGCTATAGATTTAAAATTTTTATATTTTAAAGAATTTGGATTTTCATTAAAAATTAAATTAACAATATTTTGAAAAATATTTTCATAAAATGGAGATTATATTTTATTTTTGAGTGTTTAAAAATGGTTATGGTGAATTTTTGGGATTTTTCTAAATTTTTTGAATTGTTCGTAAAAATAAACATACAATAAAATACAATAAGTGGAGAATACAACTTTTATTGAATCCAAGGTGATTCAAGGCTAATTTATGAACATATGTTTCCATATCACATGAAATATTAACTATTTCTGCTCACCTGAATCATGAATATTTATATTCATGAGAAAACATATTGAAATAATGATTAAAATAATGTAAAATACATCCCCTCCTCCAATATAAATATTCCCCAAATTCACCTCTTTCTCTAACACCTCTCAATCCTTAATAATTGTCTATTATCTACCAAATCCCCTCACCAAGGCACCTCCCAAAGCCTTAGAGCTACTGTTCTCACTAAAAGGTCCAAACCAATGGCCTTAAAGAGGATCTCAAGAAGTAGAGATCAAGAGGTAAGAATCCTATTCTCGTTTTCATGTAGTTTCCTTCCAATTCAATTATTTTCATATATTATCTTTCGCATAACATATCAAGGAGGAATGAAAGCTAAAAAATATTATATATTCTGTATGATAAAAGTTTCATTTAAATGATACATCAAAATCCTTCCTATTATGTCCATCTTGTTCATAAAATAAAAATATCATCCACGACGTTCTGATTTACCAAAATCACGGATGTTGTGATTGAAATATCCATTACATTCAACAATTCTGATCATAAAACCCATTTAAAGGTTGAAAAATAATGGAAAATTTATTTTGTAAACTATTTTATGTCATGAAATGTAATTATATTCATGAAATTATATTATATAATTGAACATTCTCTTGATTATCGAGGAACCTCCAAAAATGATCTAAAAAATCATTAATGTTTCTTCTAATGATCCATCAGAATATATGATATAAAAAGATTAATGGTATAATTATATATTCTAAAATAATATTAATACTAATTTATTCCACTTATATAATTTCATTTCCATATGATGCGAAAATAAAATAAAAACCGACAACATAAATCATGTAATGGATGCAACCAAAACAATGGAAGGAACAAAATAATAATAATTAAAGGGTGAAATGGTGTAATGAAATATTCATATAAGGTGTTATAAATATGAATATGATTTTTTAATATATTAATAACAGTATTTTAACCATTAAAATTTTGGTTTAAATGAGTTTTATTTAAGAAAAACCTGTTGTATGGGAATTTATAGCCCGATTCCCATTTTTGTGTTTACATTCTATGTCATTTTTTGTATTTAAATTGATTGTTTGGTTAATTGTTTTATATTATGTTAAATTAATAGTATTTATAGTATATATACATGTTACATACTCTTTATTAATTATCACATTAATTACATGATATTTTTATGGGGGTTTTCATTTAAAATCATCTTTTAAATGTTTTTTTACAAAACTCAAAAGAAATGTTTTTATGAGATTTTCCATGTTGATTGATTATATTTGTGTTCATGTGAAATGATTATGAGGCTGATTTTGACCTATATATCCCTCAAATGCATTGGCTATGAGTATGTTGGAGGTCAACTATTGTTTTATACCAAGCATAACTATGATTGTAAAAAAAATTATAAGGTAGCTGGGAGGGTTAAAAATTATAATATAGGTGAGAGGGTTACAATATTATGTATGTAATGCCCCAAGATACACGTAATGAACTATATATTTTCATTATGTATTGTGACAATATCATTTTTTCGTAATATATGTATATATGGGAGACATGTATTTATTTTTGAATGACATCAATGGATTGCATGATTTCATGGACTAATGTCGATTTTCTTCTTTTTATATCCCATACTATGATTTTTGTGATAATAACCTATTTTTAAATGGTTCTCATAGAATATAAGGATGTATAAGACCAAGAAGGAATCCATGTTAAATTTTATAATGATTTTAAAAGAAATACATATTTTATTTTGTTGTATTATAGTTTGGAAAATTGGATTATGTTTTTGTGGTATCATCTCAATATGAATGTGGAATGTTATTTATGTATTATATCTCAATTTTCTAAATCTGTAAACATTGAAGGATCATAAATATTAAGTTATGTGAGTTCTTGACTAAAATTCAAAAGTGTATAATGTAATATGGCATGGTCCCTATATTTTTTCTTATCTGTTAAATGTACTCTAAGATTTGATGTCACTAATTGTAATAGGATTATTATTTTTTCATATCAAATGATGTCGAAACCATTAGATTAACATGGTTCCACTACATATGTATATTTGGTCCATTATTACACATGCGAATGTGGTAGGGTAAATTTAAAATATAATCATAATATAAAACCAATTGATATTGAAAACAAAATAACATTTGAGTAAATAATGAACATACAATTATTTTCCTATGGATGGTGAAATAATGTCCAAATTCCATAAAATTAATTTGTTCATTTCATGATTTTTTTATAGTAATGAAAGTTTTATTTGAGTTTTTTATAAAGGATATGTGTGACTTACTATTCTGAATAGAGAATGGGAGCTTCATATGTTCATGAACACCACATTTTGTAGGGAAACATTTGATAAATGGTTCTTTTTATGATTGATTTTTTTATTTATCAAATCTAGAGTGTTACATCCAGTGGATCAGTTGTGCAATCCAACCCCTACATGGAGGATCATAGATTCTATTAGGCCTAGATTAATGACCTACATTATATATTATTGTCTAGAACAAATATCCATTAAGTGGGGTCTATTTAATTATAGTTATTTTTTAATATAAAAAATAGTTTGAAATAATAACATGCTTGATATATTTCTTAACATGGAACATCAACCATTAAAAGAATTGAGATATTATATTAAATTATTTTTATTTAAATGTGACCATTTTAACTGGTTTATTGACTTGGTTGTATGAATATGAGTAACTAAATTAATACATATGTTTATAATAGTTTCACTTAATACGAATGAATTGATAAATTATTAAGAAATAGGAAACTAATTTTTAATTAAGACATTTTATTCATACAAATTATCATTTTATTGAAAAATGATATTTATTATTTTTTATGAGAGAATACTATAATATATTAAGGAAAAATTTACAAATTTTATTTTATAAAATGATAATAAATTTTCAAATCATCATATCAAATATAATTTTAGGAGAATTGTTTTTATTTTCCAGTAGGATTAAATTTTTAATGAATTGTGAAAAATGTTGATTTTATAGAAAATTATTTTTTCTATTCATGTATTTACAAACTATAATTTTGTTAAGTGGTTTTAAACATACATTATGTTTTCACTATAAATATTCCAATTAATTTCATTATAATCAACAATATATTAATTATTTTTTATGAAAACTCATTTAGACATAAAAATTCATTTAATGGAAAATTGTTATTCCTCGAATTTTGTGGTTTTAATTTTAATGTAATTTCTTCACCTTATAGAGATTTTATTTTATAAAATACATTATTTATATTTAATTTGATTTTTTAAACATTAAAAATGGTTAAAATTTATTTTTATTCAAACTGATTAAAAATCAGGGAAAATATTTGTAACCCATATATGGGTATATAATGAAATTAAGGTTAACAATAATGAGATAATGATTTAAAAATATATCTGAAAACAGAATTATTTATATTGGATGACATTATTTTAGCTATACTCATTGAATATTCATTGATATGTCAACATTGTGGCATTTTTCATTGATAATTTCATTAATATTATTTTTAAAAAATAATAAATAAAAAATTTAACTTTTTAGTTTTTATAACTCAAATACTTATTTCATGGTGATGAAAGGAGTGTATGTTTGGTTATAAATTTTAATTTTTAATAGAATTTATTTTTTAAACGATGAAATTTATTTTATTATTTTTTTGGTGGAATTATTACCTAAAATTATTAAATAGCAATGACATGGTTCATGATAAGTAATAAAAAAAATTATGAAAATGATTTAAAAACAGTAAAAATAAATCAATTTGTGCGGATTACAGTGTTCTGATTTTTTTGAAAAATATAACAAATTAGTGGTGTGTTAATAATGTATATTCTAAATAAATTTCTCTATGGTTGTAATTAATGTCATAATCGATGAATAGTCCAAAAAATGATTTAATAAAATCTTATGTTAAATAATATTTAATTAAATGATTTAAAATTCAGAAAACATATTATCTTTGGAAACTTTTATGGGATATTATAACTCATATAAATCATTTTCAATTTAGTTGCCACATTTAATTTAATTTTAATTTTCTTAATCTATAAAGAGAAAAAAAATTAATATCCCAAAAATCATAAAAATTGTTAGCATTGATTAAAACCAAGATCTAAGGGTTAAAATATCAACTAAAAATGTCTAAAATGTATTATATGAGTTGAATTAAAGTAATCCAAATAGTATAATCTATATATCCAAATTTTGATCCATTTTATTTGAAAATTTAATGATATTATTTTTATATAATAGTAGATTCCAAGGACCCCTCCCTCACTTATAAATGGGTTCCACCACTCTTCTATTACTCACATTTTGTTAGCCAATTATCTCTACCAAAACCAAACAAATATGTTTATTAACTTATATGCACTAATATGTGCATTTATTATTAAAATACCACCCCTAGGGTCTTTATAATGAGATAAAAATAGTTTTCATCAAAAATAAGATAAACATTTTAAAAAATAAATTACATTTTATTTATTCTTCTACATCCTTAAATTACATTCTAACAATTGAAATATAACAAAATAAGTATATATTTTATAAATATTTTTTATTATTTTTATTTCAACACCTTTACCAATCTCATTTCCATCAAATGGTAAATGAATGTATCACTCATGTGGATGTGGGGATTACCACGTCCACATAGTGATATGATTCATTATCCATCAGAATCATACATTATTGGTTATTATTATATATTTAATGTCTATAATTCATAATTTCAAATTAATTATTCTTCTTGAATTATACAATATTATCTATATTATTAACATCCCATCTATTGTGAATTGATTACATCACTCATCGTTACGTTTGGTCGACCAACACTATAATGTGACAAGAATTATTTTTCATTTATTATTAACATGAATGATAATGAGGAGATATTTAATTAATATATGTAAATATTATTGTATAAATATTATTTTATAAATTTTAATTATTATATAACTTTATATAATTCTATCCAAGAAAAAATAAAAAATCAGTCTTATGTATGTTCTAATTATTGTCTCCATGAGGTGTTAGGATTCATTTTTCATAAATCCATTATATTAATGACTATAAAATTTTATATAACGAATAAATATTTTACATATTTCATTAATAATATTCTTTATAATATGAAAACATGACAAATATTCTTCTACTGGAAACATTGAACTAAAATATTGATTGAGAAAAAGATCAATTTTCAAACGAATATCTATTTTATCGACGAATTATTAATTTAATGATAACTAAAAATTATAAAGTATTGATAAAGAGTTATTTATATATAAAAATTGATATTTAATTAATATATATATATATATATATTAAATATATATTTTTATACATGATATTTCAAAGCATAAGATGCATGATGAGGCATGAGGATCGAGTTTCCCATCTCACTTTTGTTCCAATGAGGTATATAAAATATTCACCACTTTTTCTATTATGTTGTGTATATAATAACAATTAATATAATTTAACTGTATTTTATTATATAATATGATAATTTACAAATCCAATAAAGGTTCTATCAAATATGATATTTCTATTCAGTAATTACTATATATGTAGGGCAATATGATACATTCTCAAATATTTTTGAGATTATTTATTATATTGTTATGATGATTTAAATTTTACAAATATTATCCATATCACACATATATTTTATTTTACTATGTTTACTCATGTAATTTTCATGTTATAGTACTTTTTTCCACTTTTGGTACTTAAAAGGATTATGAAAACATATTTTAAATTTGAATTTATTTTCTATTTTGTTGTTATTATTTTTCTATATTGTCCATTTTTTCATTAAAATGATTCCAATAATGATTTTACTCTTATTGAATGATTTACTCAATCAATTATTACAAAAAATTTACTTCATATTAATTATTTTAAACTGAATAATAATATCATTTTATAAATGTTATATATTTCACTAAATCCATGATAAAATTCATTTTTTTAACACATACCACATGAACAATTATATCTATATTAATGAATACTCTTATCATTGAGTATTAATTTAAAATATTAATAACTATTTTCTATGATATTTTTCCATTATTATATTTGATTTTTTTAGATTATAAATATATGATTTCAAAATGAAAAGGATATTTTCATAATGTAATATATTTGTAATCCATTGAATACATTTTTCATCGATGATAACATCCTTCAATTTAACATATTTTTTATTGGGGATATGATAAAATCATACCAACAACTAATTTTATATGGATGTATTATGATGGATAATGTTTATTGATGAGTGTATCAAACTCATTAATTTTCTATGGGTTAATAATGCTGAGATAAAATCATTCTGAATACCCCTTCATTCACATGAGATACATGATGATAGAAAAAGGAATGTTTTTATAATCCCATGGAACTTTTCTGTTATATTTTACTTTGTAGAGTGGGTCCATTGTATCCCTCCAATGCATTTAATAATGATGGATAACACATGAGACAACTATGTTATAAATGATCAGGTTTTTCTATTCAAAACATATTTATTTAACAATGTTTTATATCTATATATTATGATTGGATGTGGTTTCATGATGAAAAGTATATATGTATACATGGTTTCATGTATTGAACTTTTGGATTAATCCTATTACTATTTATACATGTTAACAATGTTTCAATCGTATTTTTGGTACACATTCTTATGTTTTGGATATGCCCTCAAGGATTGTGATTATATATTGAAGGAACATTATTATTATGGATTGGTGTGTCCAAACTCAAACCATGTTGGTTGGGTATTGTGACAAAAATTTTTTTTTGTGGGTTTAGTGTTTATTTTTAGGGTTTATAGATCATTTCAACTCTCAGGTCAAAAAATCAGTGAGACAAACCAACCTATTAACATAAAAATATTATGAAATTAAAAAAAATATGACTGTTTTTCATTACACATTCACCACCATGGTTCCATTACATTGAGACCATTCCTTAATCTCCATGTCCCCCAAATCAATCCCTCTTCATCCCACCCATAGAGAATTTCCAGCCCAAACAATCTTCCTTCGATCTCTCTTTTTCTCCCACTCTCCCACTTACTCACTCCCCCAAATCATTCTCTCTCACTCTATCTATATATCCTTCCATATTTCACCCATACCCCTATCAATCATATCAAAAATTTAATTATTTATACCTATCCATCCATTCTATGTGTGTCACACATTAACCACCATGAGAAAGATTCATATCCCTTCTCTTCCTTCCCTCACACTTTTTCCCTCCCTGCGTCACTTCATTCCCTTTCAATTCCTAGGAATTGACAGACATATATCCCCTCCTCCATTATTTATATATAGAGCCATAGGACTCTCAGTGAGTCGTGGTATTTCACTGCCTCAACCTAGAAAATGATCCATGGAATCTTCTATTTTTATATCAATGTCCCTCGTATTTAAACAAATTATTAAAATTGTATGTGTAGTGAACTTTTATTCATTATGTATTTCCTATATTCTTGGTATTTTATCCTTATTTGGATATTATTTAATATAGAATGTTAATATTTTATATGTTTATTGTAAAAATAAGATATAATTATTTGTATCCATTTTATGAATGTGTGATTGTTTTTCTTAAAATTGATATTGGCCATAAAATGTTTAATTGGAAATTTATAACATAATATAGATGAATGGGAATATTGAAAATAAAAACTAAATACAGAATTATAATCAAATATGGTAATGATATATAAACTTAAAAAGGATAGGCAATGGGAAAAAACTATTTTTAGTTTAATTAGAAATGTACACACCAAAAATATTATTCAAATATTTACTATAACCAATATAAAATTGTTTTTTTCAACTATAATTGTTTTATATAATTGAAATTTTATTTTCTATTTGGTATGTAGTTTTTCATACATTTTTTAGAGTATAAAATATGTATTCTAATTTTTTATGGGAAAACAAATCCATATGAAATTTTATTGGATGAAATGTACATAAAAATGTTCAATATGTATTTTATATATAGTCTTATAAAATGAAATATGTTCTATATCAATGTTTTTTGGATAATTTATTATACAATTGGGTATATTGATGAAAATTTATATGAATTTTTCATCTAAACTATAATTTTTAATATTTATTGATGAAAATATTTTCTAAGTATGCATATTACAAACTGTATTTGTTTGTAAAAATAGTTTCTTTCAGAATTTATTTTTTAAATAAATTTCTCTGCTATATTAAAAACATAATTTCATCATATTCTCTAATACATTTTTTTTATTATTTATGAAAATACATATGAATTTTTTTCCAAAGTATTATTTTTTATTTTTAAAAATATATATATAAAATGATAAATGAATATGTATTTATCAATATGTTGAAATCAACATATAGTCTTCATTATAGAATATATGAATACTACACATTGTATCTAAAAAATGTGGGTATTTGACAAACTATATTTTGAAAATATTATTATAGGCATTATGAATATAGTTTTCATAAAATATTATTTTGAGATGAGTGTAAAATATATTTATTATTCATAAAACAAGAGTGTATACTAATTTACATGTATTTTTATTCTATTTTTTATACCAAATCGACATGAACACACCAATTATGTGTCTGATCAGGTTGAGTTTTTATTATAGAATTCTTGTAATCAGATCTAACCGAACCTATCGTATTTTTATTAGGTTAGGTCAAAAAACCTCAAAAACCTAAACTAATATTTTGATAGACACGCCTATTAATGACTCATTTTATTGACTAAATAACATTAAAACATTGTACAAATTTAGTTTTTCTTCATGTATGTACCACTTGTGATTTTGTGGAACATATTTTAGTTGTGTTTTCCATCTTGTTTAAACCATGGTGGTTAAGTCCATTTTTACAAATGTAGATAATTTTATGGGGAACATTATTTAGAGGATATATATGTATATTTTGAGTTAATAGAATCATAGTATACAAGTTTCATAGTAATATAAGGATTCTGCATGATATTAGTGGGTTTCCTTGGTGGTTAGATATAATTTATTTATGATAGACTGTGATCTTTCTCTTTGACATTTTCACACTATATACATGTCACATGATTTGAAAATGTTTCTAGTTAGACTTCCATAATTGGTTCAGTATGTGAAAATAGTTAATGATGTAAAATGGTTTGTTGATGAAATTTTAGTCATGGAAACACATTTTTCTACCTATCTCAAAAGTCTATAATTTCATATCAAGAAAGGTTTAATGTAGTTAATTTCAAATAATGAATGCTTTTTGACCCCCATAACGCATATAATTATATTTCATTCATGTAAAATATATATACCATCGTTCCTAGGGAGAATCTATGTGATATTGAATATACTTACTCCCTTGAAGACATCTATATCAAACATTTGATTCCCAAAGAGTTACATTTCTTTGATTTTCCCTTATATTCTATTTATTATCTATTATCATAGTATAAATTCCCTGATTGATGTTGAACTGGGATTTCATATTTTATGATGTTGTTTTTTTCTTGTTATATACTATTACTTGTATCATAATTAGTCATTTATATATTGGACCGATGTTTGAATATTTATGGTAATGGTTGTTAGTCTAGAATAGTTCCAGATAGTTTCTTTTTATTTGTCTAAGTATGAAAACTATTATTCTATTCCAATGACTTACTATGTGAATTAAAAAAACTAATATTTGGTGGAGGTAATCATATGATTATATTACCCATTAAATCCATTTGGATCCAATTTTTTTGAATCATATCATACAACTACCCATTGGTTGAGGCAAAACTCATATTTAAATTAACTGGAAAATCAAATAATGATTTTTTAGATAAGTAAAATCTGGTGATATCTTATGATAGATTCAATATTGAAAATTGTTTAATTTTTAATTTAATTTCTTGTGATTATTTTATTTAAAATATGTGTGAAAACAGGCATGATAATGACTTATTTTATAAATTCAAGAATGAATATATAATTGATTGAAATATGGTAATTGGCTAAATTGACCATTGTGACTTTTGTTGTTGGTTTGTTTTATTCATTCTATTATAACATGGGTAATTATTTATAATTAAAATCTTATATAAATTGATATTCCCTCTGATTTTGAAATGATTATATAATTTTATATTACCGGTGATGTTGAAAGGATCATATAAAGGAACTATTCTCGATGATGCTGAAATGATTACATAATGGAATTTTATTTGTGAACCTAAAACTCCAATGTAATGGGATTTCATAAAAGTCACTTATAAATGTATTTTTACTAGTTATGTTGTAATTATTATTAGGCATGACCTGGTTATGTGATTATTCTATATTCTTATGGTTGTGGTTTGGTTAGTTGTGCTATATGCTCAGAGAAAATCTATGATGATTCAAAAGGACATTGATTGTTGTATTGAATTTATCGATTAATTTATATACCTTTTTATTTCATTATTATGTCCAATTATTCTTAGAATATTTTTTCATAGAAATGGTGTTGGTGACCTAGTGAGGTTTTCCCAATATATTTGTAGGTTATTGTTAACGTACATAAGTAGATGACATGGATACATGTTTTGATAGGGGAAAATGGAATTGTTTTCGACTATTCTTACTATATGGATTGGAGTTTTGAGATAGGGTTGACATAGGTTTTTGGAAAAGGGTCTTTTTAGTTTTTTTTAAGATATGAATTATATTTTCATTAATTTCTTTGATATATAGATACATTTAAAACTATCATTACATGAATCATTATTATATGGTGTTCATGGTTTATCCATTTTCATTCTGAAAAATGATAAACAATTTTTTCTATATTCATTACTATAATATTTTTTACCACATTTGTAATATAAATCTATTCCAATAGGTATAGAATCCATAACATTTTCTCTACACCACCCAAATATAATGAAAATATTCATCTATATTGGAAGGTACACATAAGGTTTAGTAACCCACATGATCATTCCATGTATGGGAGTTCCAAATAGGGTGATGTTATAAGATGTATAGGAGTGATATTTATGTTTTTATATTTTATTCTTTAATATATTTTAATATTGAATGATTATTCAGTGGTGTTGAAAGTTGGTAATTAGAATATGAATGAGAGTAACTAACCCATGTATTGTGGACAATCAGAGTGCACATAGATGGGATTTTTCATGATGTTCAATTATTACGACAGATATTATTTAACAATGGGTGATTCACATTTCATGTGAGGTAATGTTTTCATGATATTTATACTTGTAGCCTGATATGGTGTGGTGTGATTGTACATTCATCATGCTAGGATAGAAGGGATATATCATGCCATTTATTATTAATAAAGGATCATATTTATTAAATGTGATATATTTCCAGTATGAACTATTAAATAACATACATGTTATATCAGATAAATTTAATGATGGAACATTTATGTCATTATTATTCACTTTTTATCCTTGTTTAGAGAGATCATGGGACAATGCTACTCTATTTTTGCAACCTATTGAGGTAGATAATGTAGATATCCAGTGTTATAGGGAGTGTCTTTATCCATCATAGAAAATGCATTCTTGTCATCTCTGAGTCAAGCGTCTGGATACTCGTAGTTAGCTTGATTCTAATAGATCTAAACATGAGATTCCTATAGTTCCTAAGGATCATATTGGTGTTCCTCTTTGTGAATTTTTCTTGAGGGTCAGGAAAACTGTGGAAATGAAGAATTTATCACTATAAATTCAATTTTTAAGATGAACATAGATTTTCAAGTGATGTCTCTAACTATTTTTATTTCGGATATAGGACAATAGGAATCATAATTATAGATTGAGTCTCCCTAGATGATCTCCAAAAACCTCAATACACCCAAACATATAATGGTTATAATTTCCATATAGATTTTTATTAATCATCCAAGAATTGTAGGGACGTGGTAGAGAATGCTGGCATGTATGTGGAGTTATCCTAGAAGGGTTTGAAAGAGAAATTTATATGTAACATATATCATGAAATGTGGAGAGATTATAAGGATCATTAGTGTTTGAACATGAATTAATAGATAATTTTAATGACGGTACACACTGGAAGCTTCACCACTTTTCAATTATATTAACCATATAATGTTTATTATGAATTGTATAGGTAGAGGCATTTACAGGATGGGAATCACTATGTCACCATGTCATATGTGAATGTTTTTTCATCAGTGTCTTTTGGATCTGATAAACGAGGATATCATCATGAAATTTAAATTCAAAGAGTCTACAAGTTATGTTTATAATATTTAAATTGGATGAACATGGATATTTTCCTTTGGATTTATAAATAATAACAAAGATTTTTATTAGTAAGGTAACATTGGAATGATCATCCATGGGTGGGGGAAACCATCTCATGGTCATGTTATTTTATAGTGATATAAATGTGTACATTTTGGTCAAATTTTTTCTCAATTTCCCTAACCAATATTGCAGTTATTTATTTATGGTCTTATGGGCCCCATAAAAATGTTTTGTGGGAGAATTAGCCATTAGAGCCTTTTTTGGGATCAAGAAAGGTATAAGAGTCTGGTAAGGATACAACTAACCCATAGAAGAATGGTAGTCATAATTCTACTGCATGTTGAGGATGAGTCAAGGGACATGATATCCCAATGAAATATTGGTAATACCATTTTTTTGGGAATATCATAGTGGGTCAGAATGGGTCTTAGGAATAAGTAAAATTTAAATGCATCATTTGTAGGCTTGATTTGATTAAAGACCTTATAATTTCAAATGTATGATTGTTTTATATTATACATTACGAAATGTTTTCAATGATATTGAAGCATAACATCACTTTATATATTCAATCTCTGAAAAACAAATGGCCTTGGTTGTGTAAATTTGGATGGTATTTATACAATCAAAACATCATTGGGAGTGTGGTCAGAGAATATTAAGAATTGCAAGGTTTGTTTTCTACATATTTTTTGTTACTATTTATTGTTGGAACCATTTTTTTGGAAATTATAGGTTTCTACTGGATTTTTATTATGGATAGGATAGTTCATACCATATTAATATCTATTTATATAGGATGAGTGTCATGATCTGTACCCCGGGGCCTGCATCGTGACTACCCCAAACCCACCTTCCATAGGCCAGGGGCTGGTGACTAGCACCGAAGGCTTAATTTTCTAGAACTGGGATGGAAATGCCTTTATAAAACGTAAACACACACAACCAATGTACAAGCGGATGAAATCACTAAGAAAAGATATATAAAAAGTGTGCTGAAAATATAATGGGGCCAGAATAGAAGCCCAAATATAAAGTAAAAATACAACTGAAAGAAAGTACAACTAAAAATGGACAAATAGCTGGAAGGTGAAAGAAGCTCTTGGATCATCATCCGGGTTTCCTACCTAAATGGTAGGAATAGATAGATTCCATAGTGCTCCATCTCTGCCCGTCTCCTCTGGGTAACGTCTTGTGTGAGGTCCACCTCTAGGTACCATCTTGTCCTCATACACTCCACCTCGGTCAGCATTTTCCATCTTCTACATCCAACACAATGAGGTGCGGGCATAGCCTGTGCATGTGTGAGTATAACGATACTTAGTAGGGACCCTGATTCCCTCAAGGCCTCACAAAATCCAACAAGGATAATCCACAAAGTAAAATTTCAACAGATAGCCATTACTTAGGTATATATCCATACATATACCTATGTTATCAAGTAACTCATCTAAATCCTGAGGAAAACACAAAGGTCAATGACTCAGCTCAAACCAGGATTTTTATTCACGAATTCGAAACCACGGCTGCTAGAGAACTCCTCCTGTGTCGAGTATAGTGGGTCTGCCGCTACAACCAAGCACTTCCCGCAAGCCTTGGACTGCTGATGTACTCCACCTTTCAAGTACTGTGGGCATGCTGCTACAACCAAGCGCTTCCCACCATGGGTCTACCGCTACAACCAAGCGCTCCCCCTCATAGCCTACAGAGTTACTCCTTCTGTCAAGTACCACAGGTCTGCCGCTACAACCAAGCACTCCTCTGCTGAAGATCTGCTTCTACAACCAAGAGCTCCCCATTGGGCCATCTGAATCACTCCAAGTCGATCGATCAACAATCGTCAAGTCTCAGCCAACTACTAGGTCTCTAAAATCTGCTCACTCATCACTAGGAGGGTCTGCTCCATGAGCTACTGGTCATTACTTCCAAGTCGCATGAGAACTCATGTGGAATTATCTCAAAGAACCGCCACATCAAAGAGGTCTCAATGCAACTGACGATGCATCAATCATACGCCTAGTCTTAGAGTTATTGGCATTTCTGTTCCAGGGGCCCGGTTGTGTTTTAGGCTCAAAAAAACCCTACCGAACTCCAAAAACCTCTAAACCTCAAGTGGATTATTCCAAAATAACCATCTCATCAAAAGGAAACCAACGTAGTTGACAACACATCAATCGGACGTCCGTTCCATATGATATAAGTGTTTATGCTCTGAGGGCCCGATTGGTTTCGATTTTGAACCAACCTATCCGTTTTTTCAAAGTCATCCAAAACATAATTAGAGTAACGAAAAATGACTGCCTCGTTGCGAGAATCCCAGTGCCGCAAACGATGCATCAATCGGATGCACGGTCATGAAGTTATCGCATTTAAGAGAAACGGGCCCGACCGGTCAAGCCCGATGGGTTGGTGGGTCGGCCCGTCCTGGCTTGTCGGGTCTGACCTGACTATGGGGTCGGCCCAACCCGATAATGCACGGCCCGGCTGGTAATGCATGGATCGGCCCAACCCAATGGGGTGTGGCCAAGACTGGATGGGCGCGGCTCGGCCCGACTGTCGTGGCGTGGCCTGGTGGGGTGCGGCCCAGCCGACTATTGTCTGCAGCTCAGCCAGCTGGCCGAGCGACGCTGAACGGGGGGGGGGGGGGGGGACTTCCCGAACCGGCAGTGCCGAGTGGCGTCTCCCTCCTGCACAACCGTTCGACTTCTCAAGTGCGAGTGGCACGCATGGGCGGTCCGCTGACCTCCGCACGCGGCGCCATGTGGTGCTGTGGCCTCCTCCAACCCGGGCGGCTAACGAGCCGGCCGGTTCATCCAATGAAGCGGTCCTCCCTGTGTGAGTTGTGGTTCTCCATAGTGCGGCACTGAGAGGCGCTGCGCTTATCCTGTCCGGCCGGCTACGGCCGGCCGGTCCTTCTTCAGCTGAGTGGCCCGGTAGAGGGCCGCACTCTCTTCCACCCACGCGGCACCCAGAGCCGCAGTTCTCTAACGAGCTGTCGCACGACTGCCGTTGTCGCCTCTGCCTCCGATCATCGTCACCAAAACAAAAAATAATTCTTCAGAGGGTCTTCGGGCTGTGTTTGTTCAGCCTGTTCCTTCAGCATTAGGCATTATCAATTGTCCATAAACTATCACTTACTTTCATAAATGACAATGGTATAATTTATTCAAATTAAATTATACAAACACCCAACATCGTAATTGACGTCGAACATTGATGAGCGGCAAAAGTTGATCGTCGTAGAGAATAGTGTCATCCTATCAATGTTGGAAGAAGAGTCATTTTCATGACATGGAAATAGAATTCGAAGATGACGTAGATTCTTTGACTTCGGAGTGTGTCCGAGGAGGAACCATCGTTGGAAGAGGTTCTTTGCGTTCCTCATCGGAGTTGTTCTTTATTGAAGAACAGTGTTCTTTGTCGGAGAGGAACACCTTCTTCTATTTCCCCAGAGCTTCCCCCACCAAAATATTTTCCATGGAAAATATTATAATAAGGCTTCCCATTATATTAAAATTTCCATGAAATTCAAAAAAAATCAAAAATAATTGTTGACACCCAAGTTAATTAATTAGGCATTAATTATTTGGGTTGGCACAATTTATGAGAGAAGAGGTGGCCTCATTAATTCATGGGAAATCCAAGAGTATAAAAAAAGGGGGTTGAAGAGAGTTAAAGAGGGGAGTTGAAGGGGTTAGGGCTCATGTGGGCCCCACCCCCATTATCCTCCCATTGGGTGTTATGTGGAGTGTGGGCCCCACATCCAACTCTTCTTTGGATGAAATAACCACCATCAAATAAAAATTATGTACACATAATTTTTATTTTTATTTTTAAGGAATCTTGAAAAAAATTAACTTCTCCTCCTGATCAAACGCAACTGTGGTAAAGGTCCCCTTAAGAGAATACCGGTGCTGCGAGTTCATCGATGTCCTCAGATTTTAATTTTGAGCACTGGTTCAAAAGATAGAAAAACATGCATGTACGTTCACTGAAAGTACCAGAACAAAACTTCAGAAACTGATTCCGGGCACCTTGGGCATCAGAATCAAGCGCCTTCAGAAACTTCGTACTCATAAAATTCTATAGAAATTACGAAAAAAAAATTCCTTAAAATTTTCAGATCTTTTCATTACCCCACCTCAAGGCTTTACATCCCCATGAAATTACAACACACACTAGGGAAACTAAATGGGTATTGAGCACACATCATAGCCTCCTTCTCCCATGTGCTCTCCTAGATGATCTTATGCTGCCAGTGAATGCGCACCGGAGGAATCGACTGTCCACGCAGGACCTGCTCCTATCAATCCTCAATCTCCACTAGAACCTTCATGAAAGTCGCTTCGTCATCGATTTCCATCTCCCCATGGTCGATGATGTGGGACGGGTCATGCACAAATCTCCTTAGCTGGGATACGTGGAATACTCATGCACTTGGTGCAACTGAGGTGGAAGGGTAGGGTAGTAAGCCACCATGCCTACTCTGCTGAAGAATTGGAGGAGTGAATGCAGATAGGCTGCACCATCCTTATCCAGAAAGGATATCAGCAATGTGGCCAGCTGATCCATCACCTCTCCAAGAAGCTAAATGCCTGAACTCCTACAGAGAGCAACTAATACTATGTTCCCCTTCCCAGGAGTACAAACTCTCTCGAAGTCATAGTCCTGGAGAAACTCAAGCCATTGATATTGTCTCAGGTACATGTCCTTCAGAGTGAAGATACACCTGATACTATTGAGATTAGAGTAAACCGTAAAATGTTCTCCCGACGAACTATGGGTGATACTAGACCATTCTAATAACTCGACTTCACCCTTCATGACCTACGTTCTACAAGAGCTGCAAGATTTCTCCTTTGTCGAAAAAGTAAAATATGGTCTCATCCCCAGGATGAACCACATAATTTCCCTAGTACAAACAATCATGACATGAACAGTACAAATTCATTCCATGAACGACGTCGTAAGGCCTCAACGCTACTACTAAGAGATCCAACCATCACTCTTGGATCCAAGGGTTGAGTCACACTTTCGGAATCAATGTGTGGTTACTGGGAATCCTCTAGTAGAAATCTCAAAAGTGCGGGTTAATTCAACAGTTTTAGCTGGAACCTCTTAGTATTAACCACACAAAAAGGAAGTAAAGAAAACACCACAAGGACAAGTGACTTTTATTACTACAGCTCAAAGTACAAAGACACATAAAAACTTTAAAAAAAGACCTCAAAGAAGCTAGAAGCACCAAGAACAAAGGCCTCCATGCCTGGAACTTGCCTCGCTCTTATCCACCTGCATCCGGAGCTCTATAGTCATATGCTTCAACTGCCTAAATCTGTGTTCTCCCATGTCCACCCATTCCCTACGATCAGGGTTGACCTCCTAGTGGTGGTGGTGCCAACCCCTCGAAGCGTCATCCACCACCAGGTGCATGACCATCTCTTCTACCATGGTCACATACTCCTTGTGGTCCGTCTCGATCAAACCTCTATCTCTTCGTGGGAGGTCCTTCAACTATATATTGATCGTCGGTACAGTGGGTTGGATAGTCACGTGCCATGAGGCCGAGCCCGTCGTAGGAGTAACACTATCTGCTCGTGGTAAATCATTCCTCACCCAATGTTCCTCACACATATGATCCCGATCCATGCGGTCGACCACCTGTGGGTCTGGTCCTCTTAGACCTCTGTGTCATCTGTCTACTACAAGATGCAAAAGAATCTACTGCATGTCGACAAGTAGTGGGTCCCACTATTGGAGATTTATCAGCAAGGAAACTCTCCACTAGGAGGGCTCGCTCTAACACCCCAGTCTGCGTCGGGATGCTGTGAGAAACAACTGATGCTCTAATATCTCACCCGATCCCCTACTCGAAGGTCCAGGACCTGAATAATGGGTCCAATACCACATCTGTAGAGTAGCGTGAGAGGTATTTGATCCTCACTCAGTACTATGATACTATCATGCTGCCCTCCTGCAGATGCAATAACTCTTGTATACACACCACTCGAAGGGTGGCTAGTATAAACTCTATCCAGAACAGACTCTTGAAGTCTACCCAGAGAAGGGTTGCCTCATCGTGGACTTGGAGAATCAGGCTCCAACATCTCCCTGATGCTTCCTGAAGGAAGACGGCCGGAAGGATCACCATAATGTCTGCTAGTGTCCCTACCAGTCTGAAGACTCTCGCCACAGCCTCCAGCAAATCCTTAGCTGCCTATGGGTCCGTCTCTCCCCGGAACCTGGGTGGCCTCTTGCACTGGAACTCGTGCAGTGCGCTCAAGCAGCGTGCATCGCCAGCTGTTGGGGCTGGTGGCATCGGTGGCCCAACAAGAAGTGGTACCAATGGTGCCTCTGCTGGTGACTGAACTGGAAGAGGGTCCTGTACCGAGGCCTTGTCGCTCGGTAGCATGTCAGTACGTACAAATCTCAAGGCTCTAGATTTTCATCCGTAGGGAGGCATCTTAAAAAAATACAGATGTGACACAATCAAAAGACTATACCTAGTGAGATGACCAGGTTTGAGCTGACATAAAAGAAAATTTTGAAAACACACATGCAATTAGTGTTTTCGTGCACTGAGTTAGAAATAAGAATTTAGGGACCTTGTGTATGGATACGTCGCCCGCTCGCACCAATACTGGACTCCCTGAACTGATAACCACACTTAGTACCCTTAACACCATTGCTTCACAGAAATAAAATATCAGAGTCCTAAGTTCTGTGGTAGAATCGACGTCCTCTAATACTAATTTTTGACCACCCATCCCCCAGGGCCTGCATTGTGACTACCCCAAGCCCGCCTTCCATAGGCCAGTGGCAGACGACTAGCACCAAAGGCGTAATTCTCTAGAACTGGGAAGGCATTGCCTTTATAAAATGCAAACACACACAAACAGAGTAAAGAAGAAGCAATCACTATGAAAAGTTTTATAACAAGTGTGCTGAAAGTAAAAAGGGGCCCGAATACAAGCCCAACTGTAAAGTACAAATACAACTGAATGCATGTACAACTAAATAAGGAAAAACAGCTGGAAGGTTAAAGAAGATCCTGGATCATCCTCCGCGGTTCCTACCTGATGTGAAGGTAAATATAGCCTCCTCAGTGCTCCACATCATTCCATATCCTCTGGGTACTGTCACATCATGAGGTCTATCTCTAGGGATCGTCCAGTCCTCGTACACTCCGCCTCGGACATCGTTGTATGTTATCTGCATCCAACACAACAAGGTGCGGGCATATCTTGTGCAGGTGTGAGTATAATGATACTCAGTAGGGACCCTGAGACACAAAGGTCTCACAAAATCCAACAAAGATAATCCAAAAAGAAATATTTAAAGGGATAACACATAGTTAGGTATATTCCCATAAATATACATAAGTTATCATTTAACCCATCTCAAACATGTGGAAAACAAAAAGGTCAATGACTCATCTCAAACCAGGATTATTATTCATGATGTTGAAAACATGACTACTGGAGAACTCTTCGTCTGTTGAGTACAATGGGCCTACTCTACAACGAAGTGCTTCCCCCTAACCTTGGACTGCTAAAGTATGCCACCTGTCGAGTTCTGTGGGCATGCTGCTACAACCATGCGCTTCCCACCATGGGTCTGCCTCTATAACCAAGCACTACCACTCATATCCTACAAAGGTACTCCTTCTATCATGTACCGTAGGTCTACCACTACAAAAAAAGTGCTCCTATGCTGTGGGTTTGCTCCTATAACCAAGTGGTCTCCACTGGATCATCTAAATAACTCCGAGTCGATCGATTAGTAGTCATCAAGTATTATCCAGCTACTAGGCCTCTGCAATCTGCTCATTCTTCACCGGGAGGGTCCGCTCCATGAGGTACTGGTCCTTACATACAAGTGTCAATAAATATCACGTGGAAGTATCACAACAATCAACCATGTCAATGGGGTCTCAACGCAACTAACGGCATGTCAATCGGACGCCCGGTTTGAGAGTTATTGGAATTTCCGTTATAGGGGCCCGGTGGGTTTTTAGGCTCAAACCAACCTGACCATACTCCAAAAACCTTGGAACCACATGTGGAGTATTCCAAAAGAACCGTATAATTAAAAGGAAACAAACATAGTTGATGACACATCAATTAGACGTCTGGTCCTAATGTTATATGTGTTTTCGCTCCGAGGGTCCGGTTGGTTTCGGTTTCGAACCTACCCGGTCATTTTTCCAAAGTCGTCCAAAGCTCACTTATAGTAATGAAAAAGGACCGTCTCGTCGCTAGAATCCCAGTGCCGCAAATTGCGTGTCGATCAGACGCATGGTCGTGAAGGTATTCGCATTTAAGGGAAACAGGCCCGACCCATCAAGCCCGGTGGGCTGGCGGGTCAGCCCGTCCGGGCTCGGCAGGTCCGACCCGGCTAAAGGGTTGGCTCGACCTGATAATGCGCGGTTCGGCCCGGTAATGCATGGCCTGTCCCAGTGGGGCACAGACCGACCCATGACAGGCGGCCCAGCCTGCTATTGTCCGCCGATCGCCCATCTTGCCAAGCGACGCGGAGTGGGGGGGGGGGGACTTCCCAAACCGTCGGTGCCAAGTGGCACTGCTCTCCTGCTCGGACGACCGAAGTCGGCTGGCTTCTCCAACATGAGATCCCCACTTGGGTGGGCTATTGACCTTTGCACGTAGCACCAGGTGGCGCCGCGGCCTCCTCCAACCCGACCGATTGATGAGCTGGCATGTTCCCCTGCCAATGCGGCCCGCCCTGTGCGGGCCACGGTTCTCCGCAGCGTGGCACCGCAGTTTTCCTGTCCGGCCGTCTACGGCTAGCCAGTTCTTCTTCAGCCGAGAAACACGGTTGTAGGCCACAGTCTCTTCTTCCCATATAGCACCTGAAGCCACAGTTCTCTAAAATGACGGCGCACGACTTCCGTTATCGCCATCGCCTCCAATCATCATTGCCAAAACAAACTAGAATTTTTAGGTGGGTTGTCCGGTGGAGTTTGTTCGGCCCACACCCTCCATGTTAGGCGTTATCAATTGTCCATAAATGATCACTTTCGTTCATCAATGACAAGGGTATAATTTATTCAAATTAAATTATACAAACACCCTACCTTGTAATTGACGTCGAACGTCAACAAGCCGCGGAAGACGAGCGTCGAGGAGAACGATGTCATCCCGTCAACATTGGAGGAAGAGTCATTGTTGTGATGCAGAAAGAGAATTCAAAGAGGACATAGATTCCTTGATGTTGGGGTGCATCTGAGGAGGAAGCTTCATTGGAAGAGGTTATTCGCGTTATTTATTAGATTTGTTCTTTGTTGAAGAACGATGTTCTTATTCAGAGAGGAACACCTTCTTCTAATTCTGCAGAGCCTCCTCCACCAAAATATTTTCCACGGAAAATATTATAATAAGGATTCCCATTATATTAAAAGTGTCATTAAATTAAAAAAAATTCAAAAAGAATTTTTGAAACCCATGTTAATTTAATTTGGCATTAATTATTTGGATTGGCACAATTTATGAGAGAAGATGTGGCCTCATTAATTCATTGGAAATCCAAGAGTTTCAAAATGGGGGGGGGTGAAGAAAGTTAAAGAAAATAGTAGAAGGGTTTAGGGCTCGTGTGGGCTCCACCACCATTATCCTCCCATGAGAGGTTATGTGAGATGTTTCCCCAACAATCAACTCCTCTTTGGAGGAAATAACCACCATCAAATAAAAATTATGTACACGTAATTTGTATTATTTTTTTAATGATTTTTTATAAAAAATTACTTCTCTCTTGATCAAACAAAACTGTGGTAAAGGTCCCTTTAAGTGAATACATGTGCTGTGAGTTCATCTGTGTCCTCAGATTTCACTTCCGAGCACCTATTCAAATTATAGAAAAACCCGCATATACGTTAACTGAACATAACCAGATAAAATATCCCATATTGATTCCCGACACATCGGGCCTCAGAATCAGCCGCCGTCAAAAACTGTGGACTCATAAAATTCCAAATAAATTAAGAAAAAATATTTTCCTTCAAATTTTTGGGTCATTACAATTAGAGTTACATTTTATCCCCCAAAGTAGGATAATATTACCACCAAGATGAGTTAGATTACTAATAAGTTCATCCATGATTTTTTTTGTATATTATATTGCCACATGGATTAAATAGAATTCCGTTATCTAAAAGAATATTGAATGAAGTAGTATAAATTTACTCTTTTGGTAGAACATTTTTAGTTTTTATTTCATTATGTGAATTATTCCTTGACATTAGAGTGGGTGATCATGTTAATGATAGAGTTGGTCTTGGGAGTAGATCAAATTCTATTTGGCCTTATAGGATGAAACAAACTAAGATTTCTGAGTTTATTGTTCATTTGGATGATATTGAAGATATATGTGTCACACATACTTAAACATATCTCATGCGGTTCTCCTGTTATCTTTATATTGATGGCTATGGGGAGTCTGTGCAAACGGTGGAATTATAAGAGATGGAAAGAGATGAACATCAAGAACCGACATCACAATCCACACATGGATGAAATCACTGATTATAAGTGAGGGTCCATGATTTTCTCTAATATTCAATTGATATGAAGCATACATGAGTTGAAATTTAGGCACTGTACATACCTTAGAAAACATTAACGAGTTGTTATATCTTGTATGAGTTCATGGTGATGTGGTTTGTTCAAATGAATGTGTTGTCTGTAGAAATGTATTTGATGAATTAGACCATTAATACATTTATTTACCAGTTTTTCATTTTTTTTCATGACATGTTAGATCATTTATAGTTATAAATCATTAATGATATACATATTGACATCATCTTGAGTACATTGAGAGAGAATCATATTTACATCAAACCAACAAAATTCAGTTTCTATATGGATGATGTATACATCATGGATCGTTTCAATAATGAATATTGATGTTTGATGTACCAAGATAAGGTTTTATCCTTCCTATAATTGGAGTGTCAAATTAACATCATAATGATTCAGATATTTCTATGGTTATCATGTTATTATCAGTGTTTTTTCAAGGACTTATCAAATCAAGAAGCACTGATATTTTGGATTACCAAGAAAGGGGATAGGTTATTAGGGTCATATGATTATGATAGATATTTTTAAGAGTTGAAGGTTCGGATAACCTCATCAATGATCATAAAATTATCTATGATATTAATGTAATATGACATGTACAATGATAGATTTGATGTTTGAATATGAGAAGTTATAGTGTTGGAGGATCAAGTAGTTTTATACGGCTTTATACATGTGAGACTATCTAATATGAATTATCCAAATCTTGGTATGGATTTATCTATAATGGTGCATGACCATATATACTGAAGACACTATCTTTTTGGAGAAATGTTTTTTGGGTACAAGCACCATAACTGCATCATGTCCTAATTTTATTATAAATACTTGATCCCTTTGTAGTGGATATGTGTAGATTATATGGATGTTTATTACGTTTTGTTATCTTATACAGTAAAAAATGTTAACGCCATTGATGAATACCTACGATAGAAAATGAGGTTGAAGGATGTCTGAGAGTGAAGAAATAAGTGGATGCTGATAAAACTATTTGTAGTTATACATATAGTTGGTCAAGGAGACATAGGAATGAGTATCTCTAACATCATCATATGTTATAAACAAGATTCTTGATCAGATGAATAAAATTATGTTATCTAATATATAGTTAATATATCCAAGATACAAATTATAAGGTGGTGAGATTTGAGAATAGTCACTTGGAAGAATAAATGTTCTTATTTTCTGTGGTGTTTTTGGGTTCCTAAGATCTTGATTGATTTGTTGGTGTGGGTGTTTCAAGATTTTTCATGGGTTTTATAACTATGAATAAAAACAATGTATCATGATCTTGTTCGATATTAATTGTGTTCTAGAATGAGGAAATTTGTAGCAGCCTTTATGGAGAGTTGTTCTACCTATATGTTGGTGAAGGACGAGCATAAAAGAACTATGGGAATGTTTAATCCTCAACCCATTCCATAATGAAAATGTTATTAATTCACAAAACATTTTGAAAAGATTACCCTGTAAACCACATAAGAATGATGATTGTATGTGATCATAGTTTGACTGATGATGTAATCCATCTTCTTATCTATCAAGGAGACCTTCAAAATTTATGATAATCATAGTCTCAATATGTGTGATATAGTTTGATTTCAGGGATTTTTGAGAAGTATAATTTATGATGGAGATTCTCATTTAACCTATAAATTCTGGAAGGGTATTTTAATGGATCTAGGATCACAGGTTCACCATAGCACAATCAATCATCCATCGACTAAATGCTAATCTAAATTAACTATTTATATTTTTTAGGATATGTTTAGAGCCTATGTTTTGTATTTCTAAGGATCATGGGAGGTACATTTTTCACACATCAAGATATCATATAATAATAACTTCTACACATTAATAAAAATTGATCCTATTAAGGATTTGTATGATATGGCACTTTTTCACATCTTTGTTTGTTGAATGAAGGTAGGTCATTAATTTTTTGACATAGTCTTATATAAGAGCATATGAGTAGGTTTCACTTATCATATATAATATTGTAATAATGTAGAGAAGGAAAACATATTATACATATTTTCATTGATGAACATTTGAGTTTGAGGTTTTTCATCATTTTTTCAAATTTGTGTCTCCATGGATAGGGAAATACTATATCTGGATGTAAGAAAATCTAGAAAATAGTTTTTTTCAGTCCATTTGAGAATGTGGAAATTTTAATTCTAGTTGCGTGATAACTACTATTCAATAGAACTATAGTACCAAGAATGATGTGATTCACATATCTCATCATCAGAGACATAAACATATCATTTATCATAGGATAGTTTTCAATTACATCGATCTTGGTGTAGAAGAATCCTTTTTCTAGAATCTAAAAAGTTAAAAAATAATTATTTAAACACTACTCACGAAAAAATTACCGAATAGTTTTTTCTATCTTCAATTATTTAAATTATTTTATATAAATGTATTTGACTGGTTTTAGAGCTCAAATAAAGTTACAAACCAAATGTTATGTCTTTTGGAAGATTAAAATATCAATGTTTCTATATATACAACCCATTTCAAGAAAAAACTTATGAAACATGAATGAAGATCACACACAAAAAATTAAAAAATTGAACATAATTTAGAAAACATTTTTAAATTATTTTAAGAATTTTTATAAAAATATAATTCTGTTTTTCATCATATCTCTTAGATTTATGGTGTAATTCTTGGGACCATGAAAACAGTTTTTGGTAATGAACTTTTCACCTCAGTTGGTAAATAATTTCTAGATGTTTTATATTTTTAAGTCGATGATATGAAAACATCTTCATTATAAGAAATATAATTATGTTTTTTTAAATAATGGAAAATAATAATAATGATATTAATAGAATGGAATAAATACCATGTTCAAATCATATATTGAAGGTACATTGAAAATTTTATATAATACAAGAGGTTGTAAAAGATAAAATAAATATAAAATATATTTATATATAGAAAAAGAATAATTTTAAATGTCTTTGTATTAAAATTTGGTGTGGTTTTTAAAATTTGAAATGTATTCTGTAAAAAAATTGAAATTCATTTCCCGTGTATTTGAGAATACTTTTTGGCATCTGTTTTGAATATAATCGATGGAAAAGTGTATATAAATTTTCTTTTTGGAGTATGTTTTTTAAGAAACCGATTTAATAAAGCGCATCAATATCATTTTTTGGTTATTTTTTTAAAAACAAATTCCAAAAATTAAAATAATTATTTCTTTCATCAGTTTAAATTTAATATACACCAAAATAAAATAAAAAAATTAGTGTTGGTCTTTAAAAAATAATGCTTAAAATTAAATATATCGTGTATAATGTTTTATAGTAATTCATCAATAATAATTAGATTGGTAAGAGGGAAAAAATGGACATATGGATTAAAAGTTATATCCTTTAAAAGATAAAATTGTTTAAAACATCTTTAAGATATGTTGAACTTTCTATATCCATAACATTCAATTGGTAACTCTATTTATGTTCCATGACCAATTTAATTGAATAATATGAAATAATCAGAAAATGGATGTAGTATTTTTGATGTACAAGAAAAATTTTCTACTAGTTGATGTTTGATTTTATACATATCAATTCCTTAATCGAAGGATTAACTCCAATCCAAAATATGTGACATTAATATGCTATCAATTTATATGATATTATTGAAGTTTATATTTATTATTATTAAATAATTAGGTTTTCAAAGGGTTTTATCAGTGATATTAGGCTTATTAGAATCATAGAACATATATATATTTTTATAGTATTTATTATTTTAATATTTTGAATCATATGTAAAATTATATAGGTAACCTAGAAATGCGATTTAATGCTAATGTGATATTTTTAGGAAACACGTGATAAGGATATAAATATCTTAGTGTTGAGATAATTTGAGTTAGTTTTGATAAAAAGTTTAATGATGATGATAAATTAAATTGGACAGTATTTGAGACCATTAAATTGATTAGTGATTATAGGAAAATGTGATTTTTAAAGTATGTAACATTTTTATCTTTATAGAATACATTGTATTGGGTATGATTTTTATTTATTAATAATGGTAAAGATAATTGTAGAAAGAATATATGAAAATATTATTATTATATAGAGATTCATTATATTTATGGAAGTAATTAAAACAATTTTTAGAATATAAACTTTTTTTATAAGTATTTTTGGTACATATACTTATTATAAATTGAAATTATTTTGTTAATATTTTAATACTATTTGTGGGAGAATATATGATCCAAAAATTTAATCTTCAAGAATAAATATTGGTCTAAAATATTCTGAAATGTGTTAAGGTTATTTATATTTGGAATAATATAAGTGGTTATTTTGGTGTTATTATAGATATTTTGGAGATTGTTGTGCGGTGATTTACTCATAATTGATTTCATATGCTAAACATTTTTTTTAAATATCAACAGACAAAAGAAATTTATTTTTATTATTTCATGGATTAAATTATAAATTTAATTTTAATTTTAGTTCAATATAAATATGAGTTCTTCTATAGTATTTATTTCATAGTGTAATAGAGGAGAAAGAACTATAAATTGATCAAAGGAAAACTAAATAGTGAAACCATGCTTATGAAATGAAAATAAATACTTTTATTTTAGTTTCTACATCTTCTCTATCTTAATATATAATATAATAAATCAATGTTATGAAAATTAACTCGAAATAAAAAATTTCCTTATAACCTTATTTCTTATGAATCGATGGTTTTTATTTTCCCTTACTAATTTAAGGTTTCATGGTCATTAAAATCTTATATCACTCTATAATTACTAGGTTGTTATTTTTATAATATATAACAATATTATAACTTATTGATACTATTTTCCTTATCTATACTCCCAATTATGTGTTATTTTAGGTAACATTAATATTTTACACTTCACCTTTTTAAAGGGTGTTTTATTTCCCATTCATATGATCTGGGTTTTCAGAAAATGTATCCAAAAATGTTAAACCTTCGATGTCCGAGATGAAATTTTAAGGATAAAATTTATTTAATTACGAGGTGAAATAGAATAGTAAAAAAATATAGTTTTAAATAATAATAAGACTAATAGCTTTCTTAACACAAAACACTTATCAAAATGAAAATTTTCCTTTACTGTAACATAACAATAATTAAATGTGGACATTATAAACAAAATGTTTAATTAGAGACTATTAATAGGATTAAAAAAAAGATGAAAAAAATTTATAATTTTCATACCTAATACATTTTTATTTATTTATAATTACAAAATAAGATATCCATTTTTAGTGATGTCATTTTTTGACTGAAAAAAACTTTTTATTCAAATAAGGTTTTATTTAATTTTAATGAGAAACTATTATAATCAATTTATGGAAAAAACTGTATTTTATTTTATCACATTTATATAATATTTTATATAGATAAATAAAAACTAAATTAAGGGGAAAATTTTAGAATATATTGAATTGATTAATTTTTTAATAATTAGTGTAAAACACTAATTTTATAGAAAACTTCTGTTCCATTCATGTATTTAAAAAGTAGTTGTTTTTTAAAATTAAATATTTTTTATTACATACTAATTAATAAAAATTATTAATTTGATGTTATTTTAGTGTATATTATGATTAAATTTTTATAAAAAATTTTTTATACCTAAATAATTATTTATCTATAAATCTACATTTCATCGCATTTTGGGAGTTCATATTACACATAAATTTTAGAAACATATAAATATTTAATTTAATAAAATAGATCAATAATTTAATCATAATTAACTTTTTTAAATAAATAATATTTTTTCATAATGAACATTGACTATTGTAAATATTTGTCACCATGGTAAGAGTAAATCAGGTAGTTAAGTTTAGAAATATTGTTGTTTGGCTCTTAAAAATATTTATAAATACAATTTTTTTCAAGTATATAATTTTAGTTCGATCATTCTCATCTAATATTCAAGTATATCCAATATCAATGGTATTTTGCATCGATAATGACCATATATGTTTTAGTAAGGAATAATATAAAATATCAATATCTTTGTTTTAATAAATTTAACAATTTATGGTAGGTATAAAATGAGATGGTGTATAGTTATGTATCACTATTTGGAATATACATTAATATGATTTATCAAATGAATTTATTTTTAATTTCTAATTTTGATATATTAAATTATATTCTTAAGAAATAACTATATAGTTTTTGTTTATATAATATAAATACAATGTAAATGAATTTAAAAACACTAAAATTTTAAAAGAAAATTGATAGATTACCTTGTTACAATAATGTTTTTATAATTATAAAAACTTATCGATATGTTAGATATTTATATTCTAATTACATAACTATGTTGATTCCATTAAATTCAAATTATCTGAATAGTCCCTGAAATGACATTAATGATATCTTAATTTACATAATATTTTAATAAATTGTTATAAATTCATATAATTTAAAATAATTTTAGAAGTAAATTATATATGTTCTATAATATCCAAAAAATTATACTTATTGGTCACTTTTCATTTTATAGTATCATTCCTTTCCCAAAAAGAGTAAAATAATTGATATCACAATTATTGTCATAATGGGTAACATGGAGTTAAACCAAAAATAAAAGGGTTAAAATTTCCCCTAATATTTTATAAATTTTATTGGACGAAATATTTTATACTAATAATAATCAAATATTATAAATATTTCAATTTTTTCCACAGTTAAATGAAATCAAAATTATGTTATTTTAAAAATCTATGTGATTCAATGGATACACCTCACCTCACTTATATAATGATACCACACCTTATCTCTTCCTCACACTTCTTAAGCAACTTTTCTTGAAAAAATATATATCTAAAATATACTATAACTCTATAATATTAAATTAATATTGTATGGTATTCTTAAAATACCATATAGGGTCCTTAAGGATACATAAAAATAATTTCATCCAAGAGAATTTAATCACCATAATCAAGTATTTTAAGATTACTACTTCATATACCTTATTTTTTTATTTAATAACTATTCTAATATAATAAAATTAATTTTTAAAATATATGTTTATATTATTCTATTTATTTCATAACCTTTAACAATTTCCTTTTAAATCAAATGGGAAATTAATGTACCGCCCGCGCTTATGTGGGGACTAATGTCTCCAAGTAGCGATATGATTTATTTTCCATCACCATCACTAATGGATAGTAATTAGGTTGAACTACATATTTAAATTATATATTTGTGTAATTTTAGTTATTATTATTTCATTAAAATTTATTATCTAGCTTCTTACCTCCATATCATTTACAAACTGATAATTTCACTTTGGTATACTTGTGGACAATCCCCTCCAAGAAGAGATGTGATTTGTCTATCATTTTTAAAATACATGGATGGTAATAAAGATATATTAAATTCATAAATATCATATTTAAAATATATTAATTATTTTATAATGTTGAATTATTATTTACCTTTAATTTGTTCCATCCATTATAATAATATATATATCACATTTGAAAACACCCTAATTACTGTCTCTATAAAGTGTGGTAATTAAAATTCCATCAATAATTTATATTAATGGTTATAAAAGCCTATAAAAATAATAAATAGAATACTTTCTTCATGAATTATATTCTTTATATGGATAAAACATTAAAAAAGTGTATGTCCCCGAACAATTTAACTGAAAAAATCATGGAAAACTAACGGATTTTATCCTGAATGATTGTATTAAGGAAAGATTATTAATAAAAGTATAAATGGAAAATATACAGAAATGATACATAGTATTTTATTAATGTAAATGTTTTTGTAATATATTTATAATAAATATTTATTTATTATATAGTATTTTAATGTGTACAAATCAATATGATACTTGATATAAGGTTTTCCCTACACATTTTATTCCTGGGAAATATGAAATATTCACCACGTTCTTATGTGCAGGGTATATAATAACCATTAATTTATTTTACGATATCTTTGGGAGAAATTTTATGTATTTAAAAAACAATAAAGTTTATCACATATATGATATATTGGTTTATAAACTACCAAATATGTGAATGTTTCTTTTACAACCTCATTTACTTTCAGGAATTCTATTCCAAATTTTTATTTTGGGAAATTTTATCAATAATGTATTTTAAAAAGAATATAATTTCTTCTCCTATGGGTTTTAATTTAATTCTCATGTAATATTTATGTTTTAACTCTCTTTGGATTTATAATTATTAAGAAAATTAATTTATGAAAATCTATCAATATTATCTCTTTGGTTGATAATATGTTTCTTATATGCCATTATTTCAATATTCGTATTTACAAGTATATTTTTAATATTCTTCAATGATTTAATAATTTCATTGTTTATTCATATTTTACTTTCTGAAGAATTTTTTAAAAATTATATTCTTATCATTTTTCTAATGACGTACTTTTTAGAATCATTTTGAGAAAAATATTTATTTTGACAAAAAACAAACGAAAAATTTCTCCTACCATCAGACCAATCTTTTCATTGTTCCCCCTTTACAATATAACAATGTTATTTTTAAAGTGTATTTTCCCCAAATATTTTATATTTTTTAAAAATCAATTAATTTCTCAATTAAAATGACATATTCCTCAATAAATATTATAGTGATATTTTTAATCATTTTTCATCAATGTGAAGCTACTTTGATGTTACTTATGTTTCACTAAGTATATGAACCAATGATGATATCCAAATTTTTATCTATACAGTCTATGATGGATATTTTTTTTGATTACATTAAATCATTTAATTTTATATGGGTTAATAAGGATACTATAAAATTATTATGAAAACAATTTATTTTTCATGTTTTATATAATGATCAAATAATGATTATTTTTATGATATTATCGAACATTTATGGATTAATTGTATTTTATGGGTGGTTCTATCATATCCCATTAATCCATTTGGAAAATTTTTATAACTCATGATAAATCTATGTTATCCATCAAAATGATTTTTTATTCATAAATATTTTTTTGGAGAATATTTTATGTTTATAATTTATAGTGTGGACCTAGTTCGACACACGTACATTTGTGGGTTGATTTGGTTTTAGTTAAATTTGTTTATATGAGGACTTGGAATCATGTATTTAACTTTTTGAGATAACTATTTTCTTTTTATGGATTTTCATAGTGTTGTAAGACTATGTAATAATTATATTCCTAAATTCATTATATGAAATCATGTATAATGATTGATTATTGATGATTCCAAACTATTATGGAATATTTATTTTGATTGAGAAAACATATTATATGATTCATGATTAAATATCATTGAATAATATTTTATTATTATTGAAAGGTATGATCATGTCATCAAACCATTATTCTAATCATAATTCCACTTATGAACATTCATTGATATATCATATTTTCACCCTTATTAAGAATATGACCTCAATATTTGATTTGTTTCTTTTCCACATGTAATTATGAATTGTTTTTATTATGATATTTCTAATATATTCACTATGTGAGAATATCTTTTATTGAGATATTGATGAATATTCATGATATAAGTTGATTATGTATCTAGTATCTAAATACAGTAAACCTTTACACTCTATGAGAATTTTCTATTACGAAATGTGTCGAATTTTTATGTAAAATGATGTAATATTTTATGTAGTTTATGAAAGGGTTACCTAAAAATGACATTATATGGTGAAAAATTATGTATTTAATTATTATATATGGAAGGACATAAACTTTTGAAGGTTTCATATAAATAAAGAAAAATTATAAGGGATAAATTGAATTGTACTCATACATATTAAATTACATTCAATTTTAAAGTTTCCTTCATCCTCCAGTAAGTAAATATATCAGTAGAATTAATAAAGACTCTCATGAATATGTAATAGTATACATCTGCATCGAAAAAAATATTTATGATGTACAAACTACTTAGTATGAGGATATTTAATGATACATTTAAATTGAATTATATAAATGAATTTAATATGATTTATAGTGATATTGAATATACTAAAGTAAATTTTATTGAATATATCGTTGATTTTTTGTTATTAACATCACTTATGAAAATTTGGGAAATTTTTCGTAACATCAAGAAAAAATTCATAACGGTCATCTAAATTGGTTTTGATATTTCTTGGTGATGAATACTAGATAAGAGAACATATGGATTTTGGTATATAAAGTAGTTAGATATTATCTTATTATTGATATATGAGGATGGGAACCTCATCTAAATATAATGTAGCAGAAGTCCTACACAAAATAATTTTAAAGAATCCATGGAAATAAATAATCGGTTTCGAGGAAATTAGGAATTATGGTATGATAGAAAACCACAGGACGGAATATAGGGAAATAAGAGGAATTTTTTTAAAGGAATCTTATAGAACCATAAGTTCTATTAATTACATGTTATCATAAAGTGGTAGTCATTTTCACTATGTGTTCTTGTTCTGTTCGATTCATAAATCATTGACTATAGATCATCAATTCACTAAACAATATGGAATGGGTTTTAGAAAATTATGTGATTAAAATACTATAAAGGTACACTTGTTCGATGAAAATTGAATATTTATTTTTTTGGATGGAAAATGTAGAATTCAATATGAATAATAGAATATACCATGTTGTTAATAGAGTACTACACATTTGAGATCCACAAAAGAATTTAATTTCCATGGAACAGAATTTCTAATTTGGGTTTTGAAAAGAAAAATTATTATATAGTGTGTAAGATAACCTAGGGTTCCATGGTTATGGATAGTGGAATAAAGGAAAAAACCTTATATCTAATGAAACAGTCTGATAAATTGAAACCCATCACAGCTTAAATGTTGAATAGATAATAGCTTTGTCATTTTTTCTCAGAAATCTCACTAAGAATAACATGAATTTTCTTGAAAAAAAGGGCATATCAAATCTAAGTTATATATAATTCACAATTTTCAATATTTATATAATTTATAATAAATTAAATATGTTATTTAATATAAGTTGATGTAAATCAAAGAGTTGAAAACTAGAACTAGATGACATGTATGTGTGGGGACCTACACATGTTTGATATTAGATAGGGTCACAAAATATTATGACATTTATTGAATATTACATGAGGAATGTATGATTTTACATTATTAAAAATAAATAAGTTGTATTTTAATTCTCTATTCAGTGGAATGAAAATCTGAATTGTGAGAAAAACAGCCCGATATTTTAGTCCCTTTCAAATTAATTATATCATAAATACATTGTCTCACTTGATACGCAAATCTAACAAAACATCTGACTAAAAATAAATATGAAATAATAAAATATAAAATATGAATATAATCCATATTAAATTAAAAAAAATTATCAATTTAAATTATATCATTTTATTAGTTTTCATTAATTTAATTTTGAAAGAGGATTAATTTTAAATAACACTTTAAAAATAGTTGTACTTTATTTAACCTTAAATCTCTATATTAATCATAGATTAAAGTTTATTATATATTTTAATATTTAGATTTTGGAACTATTATTTCAATATTAAAATAATTAATAATTTATTTGAAAAATATTAATGTAATTTGATGTTTAATAATTCATTTTAAAATAAAATCATGTTTTAGTTTTAGTTTGTATTTGGATATAAATAACTAAATATATAAATTTTTAAATAATATTTTGACAAATTAAAATCCTTATTTAATTTAAAATTAAAAAATTATTTTAGGGTTAACATATTATATTCTTTTGAAAATTTGTATTTTTAGGTGAATAATGATAATTTTCAATAGGGCTATAACTGTTGCTTTTTTTATATTACCACAACAAAATAATTACATAAATATAATTGAATTTTTTATAATATATAAATATAAGTATATAAATCATTTAAAATAAATATGTGATATTTATAAAACATATGTATCACTTATTAGACTCAAAACTACTATTTTACTCTAAAAATTAATTTATTCAATTATATGTAAAATTTTGAAATCATCACATTAAAAAATTTAATAAAAAAAATTTATTTCATATTTCATATAAAAATGACCTTATTTTTTTAACAATTCTTATTTTATTTATTTTTTTATAAAATATGTATACCTAATATTAATGGCAATAAACAAGATAATGTTAAAAATATTATTTTCAAAGTAGTTTTTAATTAATATTGTGTATTATTTATCTAATAAAATAAATTAATCTCATATTAATTTTGAATTTAATATAATTTGTGCACATTTAATTAAAGAAATTATAATAAATTAAAAAGTTAATGAATTCATAATAATATTAATAACACTAAATGGAGAATTCAATACTTTTCTCCATAAATGTTTTTTAGATATAAAATGTTTTAATGTAATAGATAATTGTTTCTTAATTTGTAATTGTATTAGATTAAAAGTGGATACATACAAACCACTATGATTCAAAAATTATTTTAAATTTATTCTGTAAAATATTACATTTTCCCCTTTTATAAACCTATATCAGTTCCATTAATCCTTTGTTTTTTTTATTTTTCCTCATCCATTTATTTAAATGTAAAATTCGAAGAGAATGTACAATATCCCATACTATGTATTATTTAATCCTTATCTTGTTAATATCAACATTTTCCATTTATTAATATATGAATCATTTCTATATAATTATCTAATTATTTTTTATATTCACATTTTTTATTATATTAATGAAATAAAAATGATTAATTTCATTCCATCCATATAGAAAAACAAACGAATATCGACCATGTTTTGTGAAAACTAATTCCTTCACAAAGAAACATATTCAAATTTTCACCACCACATAAAATCGCTGGTTAGAAAGTAATAATTAGAAATTTAAATTGATGTATATAATATAATTAACCATCTATATATATGTAATATAATCCACCATTGTTTCATCTAATTTATGGGAAATGAAAATGTTAATTGTGTGTTGTGTAGACTACCACCTATATGAAGTAATGTTTATTCCAATAATTTTCATTATTTAACAAAATCATAGAAATTATTATTAAAAAACAAAAAAATTATAAATAATATCATTATGAATAATTTCAATTTAAATTATTTAAAAATAGAAAATAACATTAGAATATTCTTCCATTGAGATATATCAGTTTCATGTTTGGGTTTGGCTTAACTAGATTCATGAACAATGATATAAAAATCTGTCATATATTTGTATGGGAACATATATAATAATTTTATTATATCTTAATAATACATTCATGTTTATTTTATTTATATGGAAATATTATATTAATTATTTATATTAATTTTTAAATATAATATTTGATCACAACAATTACCAAAATAATCATACAGTAATTCAGTTTTCATGAAAAAATAACATAAAATATTATGTAATGATGAATTTTATTTTGTAAATAAATATATGTTATCTATAAAATTACCTTTATTTATAATGTATTTTTTTACATGGTATCAATGACTCTATATTTATGTCGAAATCAAAAATATTTTATAAAACAATTAATGTTATTTAAAATATACAAAAAACATAACATATAAATTACTAATATATTAATATAAAATGACCTTAATTGAATTATGTAAAATATAATTTATATGAATATATATAAGAAATATAATATTAATATATTTAATTTTTTATTGGTTGTTTTAGTTAATTCAAAAAAGGGGGGAAACAAATTAGTGAATTTTCTTGAATCAATTTTCTTCTATTGAGTTAATAACATTATAATTATAATCTATTGTTAAAACATATATTTATTATAAATAATGAATAAATTTAATTATATTTAATAATTATTTTATATTTTGACTTCTTATATATAATCTCATTATAAAATTATCTTTAACTCGAGGATAATGTTAATGGTAAAGGATTATTATGTGAATTTATCACCCCTTGAGACAAATATGTTTTTATAAACCATTATTTATATCATACAATGTATCTAATACCCCTTTATTATTTTAAACCATGATCCTATAAGTACTTATTGAATTAAATGTTCCATTTTAACTCTATTCATCAAGGGGTTTCAATTCAAAATCATCATTAGTCTTAAGTGTAATTTTTATGCAAGTTCAATTCCGTGAGACATGTTTAATATTGTGCTCCATATTTTTTTTATAGTGTACTCCTAAAAAAATATTTGTTATAAAATATATATATTTCACTATACTATATATTAATATCATGGTATCCATCTCATGTTATTATGATTCTTACATTTCCATTATCATAACTCTGCCCGAATCTCAATAATGTTTCATTGAAATATGATATGTATTCATCACAAATTTCATATTTATTGTTTATGTATTGGACTTAAATTAATTAATAAATCCCTTAATACTGTTTTCTGATATTTTATAGAAAATTCAAAAACCCATCCCTACCCATTTCTTTCCAAAACATCCTCTATTATGGCAAAAATTATTCTTCAAATGTCTTTCCTTTGTAAATAGTCTGTATTTCAATACTTTTTACTAAGGGTGTTCACCTATGTGTCATAAATATATTGATATGTAAATTATTGACATTACCATATAACCATTCCTATATAATTTTTTCGTTTTCATTATTCTTACATAAAACTATATTTCATTTATTGACATTTCAAAATTAGAAATGTGTATACATAATTTTCCACTATATATTCTTATTGATTATTAAGGAATATTGGATATTTATTTTATATCTTATTAATTCTTTCATATGATGAATAATGTGTCAAAATTTATAATGGGTGGGGCTTAAAATATCCCCTTCAAGCATCAATAGTTCCCATCAGATAAATTATATTAGGTATTTCTTAGGACATCCTAGAAAAAATATTTCCTGAAATGTAGCCAGGAAGATATTATTATGATGGATAAGACCATGATATATTAGATCAAGTTAAGTAATTAAATATCCAAAATTTTTTATTTAAAATATATATAACAAATTTTTATTATCCTTATTATCTATTCATTTCAATTATTATCCATTCATATATTATTCTCTCATTATCATTTTTATGTCATTTCATTGTTATCACTTGATTAAAAATTATTCTATTCACCTAATTCTATATTAATATCTTTGATTGTTATTTCTTATTTTAACTATTGTTAATCATTTGATCTCACCCATTTTTATGGATCTATTTACCTATGATATAAATAAATTTATTTGACATGATATGTATAACATGGTAAGATGTATATATAATTTTATATAATTTTAGAAGATGAATTGTATATTATGTTGTTAGTAATGTAGTTTAATGAAAAATTATGTTATTTTCAAAGTACATATTCATTAATAGATTATTATTTTTAATAGTTTAGTAAATATATAAACATAAATGTTCATGGTAATTAATATAATGAAATTTTTACAGTATGTCAAGGGATTATTGGATAATTATGTTTGGAAATTGTTAGTTGATATAGAATTACGTAAGTAATGTATATGTTATTAGTTCCGGATCATGGAGTGGAAGTTTGTGATTTGATTATAAAGCTAGAAGTTAGTATATTTTCTTAATTTTTGATAATAGTGGTGAGTATAATATACAGAGATTCTAGAATGCCTGTTAGTATAAAGGGATTGGACTTGGGAAAATTATAACTAGAATAAATGAACAAAATGGTGTAATAGAAATAATGAATACGAAAGTAATAAAGAAGTCACCAAGTATGAGTTTACATTCTATTACCTATATAGGTATTTATGATAATGGTTAAACAATGCTATATACAAATTTAATTGTCTCTTTCATGTAAATGCGGAGAAAAATTCCAAAATCGCTATGGTTCAATAATCCTATACAACATAACCTAATAAACATTTCAATGAGTCATTTATATGTCCATGTGAATGTTAAGGACCTAGAAAAACAAAATAAAAATTTTATATCATGATTCTCTATTATATATATATTTGAAACGTATGTATTTATACTTTTGGATGGTGACAAGAAATGAGTTATAAAATGATAGAATATTATCTTCAATGGCGTGTTCTTTTAAAAAGACAATGTCTTCACATTTATGTAATATAAAAGAAATATAGAATTGAATGGGATCTCCAGATAGATTAATTTGATGTTGAAATGAAAATTCATTGTTGGAGGTATTATGTGTAGGGAAAAAAATATGTAATGGAGATATAATGACTACTATGTCTCAAATAAGTGTACCGAATGATATGAATATGAACATTAGAGAATCATAAGAGGTAATGCAAAAAAAGAAAGGCCCACATTAAAATATATAGTGGACTTCCAGAGTCAGGTGACTAGTTCAATGGTAACATCACGACTTGTATAATCTTCTTCATATATAGTTATCGAAACGGTAGATCCTAGAATATGGGTCCAATCTAAATGATTTTAGACAGTGTGTGCCTTATATAAAAGATGAATTGGATTTGTAAAATAAGAGAAATCTTTAGAGACAATTATTTTACTATAAAAAAAGATGATTATTTATAGAAAATTATTTTTTTGGAATAATTTTAATGGGATGAAGTGGTAATATGAAAGGTTATATTTGAAGGGTTTTTAATATAAAGTGTGAATTTATTTCTGAGAAACATTATTAATAATTAAAACAATACCATCTAGACATGGACCGACATATATGGATATGATGATTTTCACTAAATAGAAAATTGATATAATAATGCATATTCTCCATTGAGATTTGGAGGAAGAAATATTCATAAACAATCCAATGGATTTCATAGAACACCTTAATAAGGACTTCTTATGTATGTTGAATAGAAGTTTCTAGGAATTTAGAAAATCACAAGTCTAATTTAACCAAATTATTGAATTAATTAAATAAGAAAAAATATTATAAAAAATTAATAATTATTGTTTCTACAAGAATTCATTTGTTCATGGGAGTTTCATATTATTTAATATGAACATAAATGGAATGATTTGATATTAATCGGATTTAGGAGATGCGAACTATATTATATAAATGATTTTAGTTGATATATATTAATTCATCTATAAAATTCATGGTGATGTGGATTGATAATGTCTGTATAACCAGATGTTTGTTTCTTTATGAAGTTATTATGACCTCGAACGTCATTATGGGGTACGATATGTACAAATGTCATTTTTTCACATCCACACTTACTATAAATTTTAATCATTACAAAATTTAGGAACTCTTGAAAGACGATTATGACAGATACATAGAAAATCAATTATTCTCATAAAAAGTAACTTTTTTATGTATTCCATAGATTGTGCTCATCCAGAAAATGCACAAATACTGGGAATAATCAACTATTTCATTTCAAATATGATAAAATAACATTTTGAATCCATGTAAGAGACCATATACTGTCCGAATTTTATAATATATGAAGCCCTAGATTTAAATGAAATGATATATTTCTACGGTATATAGACTCTATTATTGGGGGAGATTCAGTCTCATAGAAGAGTATACATTTTTCTTTATTTATAGAGTAATTATAGTAAAAAAAATTAACGGTTTCAATGGTTAGTAATGTTGTCCACAAGTGTAAGATGAGATGTGGAAGAAATGGAAGTAGTGAGATCTATGATATGAATTAAGTATCTATTGGATGAACTCTAATTATGTCAGTTAGGTGAATTTTTCTACTGTGAAATTAGACCACTATTCACATGTCTAAGAATACATTATTCCATTAATAAATGAATCCCATTGAGTTGATATAAATTTCCAATTAGAAGTTTCTCAAAATAGAATCTATAGATACATAATATATTTATAATTGAAATTCTTGTGAACATGTTCACCAATACAATACTATTCCCTTTTTATAAGGAATCATTGAGCCTATAAGGGACTTAGGAAAACAAATAATGATGGTGAAATTACTATTGAACTAATTTTGTTTTTAAAAAGTGATTTATTGTATTCAAGGGAAATTCAAAATAGTATTCAATTGAGATATTTTTTGGTTGTGAATACTTTTATAGACTCATTGATATGGTTTACTATAATAAGAAACATCAACAGAAGTTTCATCCAGATTTTGTGCAATAAAATTAAATTATATCTAGAAGTTTACATGATTACATAGTTCTATATTCTGATAATATTTGAATATGTACAATAAGTGGACTTTATAGGATGAGTGAGTGTTACTATATTTTTTGTAACTTCATTTCTTCACTTTATTTATAATCCATCTACCAATGAATACAATATATCATATTTCCCCATGGGTAATAGAATGCTATTTTATAAATATAATATTTTAGAGTAATTAGATAAAAAACTAGGAACAACTATATAAGTGGAGTGGGACCACTTGAACATATTTTAATGTGACCTGAAAAATATAAACAATTATATCTACATATTTTCATTGATTTTGTAATCATTATACAATTTGAGTAATGAAATTTTTTGTTAGTGATCTCTTATAGAGGCATGGAAAAAATCAGAACCACATAAAATTAAATTGTTATTTTATTACATTCCAATTTTTCCAGGTCTTCAATTTTTTGATGGAGTTGTTGTGTGTGATATCTATATGATGTGTTTTGGAGAGATGGGTAAGTGATATTCTTATATTTTGGAAAACCAATTTTTATGGAGGTATATTATGATCAGTGAAGCATCCTTAGCAAGAATATTTATTGTACATAAAAATATAGGCTTGAATCTGAAGGATTAAGTATGCTATTAGAATATAGTATTGTATCTTATAGTAAAATATTCTCATGGGTTTTCATTGGATTATGTTCGGAATAGGTTATATCATTGGGAGTAAATGCGTGATCAATTATTTATCATAATGTATTATTGATTTATAATTAAGAAACCATTGAGAGGCTAAAGAAATTTTCACTAGCCAAGGACTTCCATTATATCCTACTTGATCATCAATTCTATCATAGTCTTTTTCGACTATTAATCACCAATAGATCATCAAAACACACAATTCAAGGTAATCCAAATCTAATGAAGTTAGGAAATACCAATTAATCACTAAAATGATAATTTCATGTTATAATCACCTTAATCCTAAAAATGATCAAATAAAATGGAAAGGAGGTATTTAAAAATATATATTGAAAATAATTGTGATATAATGATTGAATAAAACATGATTATTCTCTTTATTCCTATTTATGCACTCATTATTATAATTTGTGATCACATATTAATAAATATTGAACTAATATGATGTTTTATTCCCAATATAATCAAATAATAGTATGTCTGTCCCATTATCATATGTCGAATGGGGGAAATACCATGAAATAAAAAAATTACTCAACAATTCCCCCAGATATCACAATTTAGACCAACCATAATTAAAAGAAGTGAACTCAAAAAAATTTGAAAAATATATATTATTTCATATTAATTTAACAATAATCAAATTGAATAACACTATATAACTCAAACAATTAGATCATAACTTCTATTTTTTATCATTATGTATTTTAAAATTGAATGGGCCAATAAACAAAATAAAAACTCTCCATAACTAAAAAAATTATAATAATTTTTCTTGAATGGTATCTCATCTATCTATCCATCACTATAGTGATCCTATTTAAACATGTCTTGAAAATGTATATTTATCAGTTATAAATCATTCAAGATCTCTAATAGGATTATACTGATATTTTATACGTATTAGTAATTTGTAGACTTCATTTACTAGTTCTTGGTGAAAGGGATTAATTAAAACGTATTGTGATAGGAATATTAAATGTTAATCATTTGTGGAGATTAAACATTATTGAAAACATGGATATGTGGATAGAGATATGGGATTGGGAAAATGAAGAATGGAAAAAATTGAGAAAAAACTCCATTTTCCATTTATTATCTTGCCATTTTATGTTGAATTTTTTTCAGAGCTATGTGAAGAGATGATGTTTGATTATTTGGATCAGTGTAAGGAAAATTTATTCTAGAAATATATTTAATATATTAAATGGACAAGGATTATATTTTCCAAAAATGTTGAAGAAATTTTAAAATGAAATTATTTTATAAATTTGAATCCACTGTTATGTTCAAAACATGGTTTTTACCTTAGGAAAGACATAACCTTGTAACATGTTGGACATTTGAGATGAGAGTGGTCATGTGAGAAAGGGTAAATTAATTAATTTAATAAACATTTTATAATAAAAAACTAAATATAGTAAATATATTTATATATTTGGTTTTGGAAAATTTATATGGTTGTCCTCACATCCTAGAAAATTGTGAATTGTTCTTGGAAATTGTTGAAGAAACATTTGTTGGCGAGTAATTGTTGAATCATGAATGAGTATTGGTCTGACAATGGGATATGTAGATATCACCAATGATAGGACTGTTTGAATACTCTTCACTATTAATTGACCCAAATCAAGGTTAGATATTTTTTATTTGGATTCCTTCCTTTTTTATTATTCATATGACGAACATCAATCATTCGACTCACATACTAATTCATGGATAATATGTATTGTGGGGATGTGAGTGATTTATCAACAAATTGAGTATTTTCATAGTGATTATATCATTTTATATTCATTAATTAATGTAATTGAAATTAATCAAGGTCATTAATATCATATGAGGAGATCCATTCCACATTTTTTGGTGCATTTATACCTCTATTTCATCATTAATCATTAGAAAATCTCTGGTTTCATTGTTTGGAAAGTGAAAGATAAACAATTATTTCACACCCGTTTCCTCGAGCAATAAAAATTTATCATCGATCCAGGTTTTTATTGATGATGGAATAGAGGTATGAAAATAATGAGGATGGATTGGGACCATAAAACAAGTATTCAACATAGTATATGTAGAAATTGGTTGCTAGGAGAAAAAATTAGGTAAATTCATCATATAAAAATTGGTTTTTGTTTCGTTCTCTTTCTTGAGTCATATATCTAAATATAAACATTATCCACGGTACAAATTATCTATTTTTGTTTTCATATGTTATGTTTTACATTTTGGACTGAGAATTAGGGTCACAAAGATGATCCCCTTAGTAACATTTCTTCGATACAGGGACATGTTTAGGAGGTGTTTACTCTAGGTGGTTAACGAATTATACAACCAATTTTCAATCAATAGATTGTAATCATTTTTATAGTAGATGATTTTAATAATATAGTCACATATCGTTAGTTTTAGTGACAAAAAAATATAATATATTGAGACAATCCTGACACACATGTGGATGAGGATTCACTTTAGGTCTTAATATGGGTTCTCTATCCTATATGGACACTGTGAGACTATAGTGTGGTATTGGAAGGGATACTTCCTCATGGCACTGTTTTATGAAGTGTGGTTTACTAACCTTGTCATATAATGGCATATCTATATATAGCTAAGATTTTAAATTAATATTCAGAGATTAATTCTCTCTATCTACACTGAGGTATGTTCTCACCCTTGAGCTTCTGCATCTTTAGTAGGGAAGCGTGACATTGGGTGTGTATTCATCAAGATTCACCAACCACTCTATGTACTCAATGGATATGGTTCGTGATCGGTTATATTAGTATTAGTCCTTCGAGTGAGGATTGGGTAGATATGTTTGATCCAATGTTCTACTATTATGTATTCTTATCTATGTTGTGGTTTTAGAGTGATCTTTAGTGGTAGACTTTTTCATGGACAAGTATAAACCGATAATTATTGCGAGTCGATGGAATACATTTTGAGATACTTTGGAAATATGGATCTGACATCCGACGTATGGTCCTAGACATACTAGAAGTTATTGGTGTACATACTAGGATATAATTCCAGTTGTTCAAGGCTCAATGTTGGGACTATTAGTTCCAATGAGAGGAAGATTACTCTTATGATGGAATGGGATTTCATGAATGGGATTTTCGGGCATGTCCTACTGATGATAAAGAGACATTTGATGTGACTCCTTGGTTGTTGTAGTGAAAGGAGGAGACAAGTATTTAGGGAGGTGGAGTAAAATATGACAACAGAGAATAACTGGAGGTGGTAGACATTACATCTTGTTACCACCACCACCCTCAGTTTATGGACACCAGGATTAGGGATCTAGAAGACAGGGTTGTGAATTTTTCTAGAATGTTGAGGGTTATTTACCCATGGCTCTATAGATGAGACAATTTATGATATATGTCTTTTTCAACCTTAGTAGTAAGGATAAAAGACCTAGGTTCTAGTAATTCATTTAGTTACACATATCTTTATCGAGAAATTGACATTTCGGGTATACATTTGTCTCAACCCTTCTGATTTGAGACATTTATGCTATGTGAATCGGTGATCAAACACATCTCCCAAAAGCATAACCTGACTCATAGAGGTTAGTGTTTCTATTAGTATCTCGATATAGTGGTTGTGATGTCTTATGATATCATCTTAGGTACAAAATTGTAATCTATAGTTCATTCATATATAGACTATTTTAGGAGGAGGGTGTAGTGTATTCACTATGATATGACTAGATTATTGTTTTTTGGTGAAAGGGAAACCCTTTTAGAACAATATGGACTCATTAATAGGAGGGTGATGTCGATTACCCATCAGTAATATAACATGAGCCTTGGTGAAAAATATGTTACATGTTTTTAGTTCCTGGCAGTGGTGAAAAAGTGTGAGTATGTATTTTCTGAGAATAATATATTGTTACCTGCCCATAGAGGTGTTGAATTCATCCTTTACCTATACCTCAATAGGACCCCAATTTCTATTCTCTCTTATCGTGAGTCTATCAAGTAACATATTGAACTAATGGTGTAGTTGGAGGAATTATAGAAGAAGGGCTTTATTACACCCAATGTTTCACACTGGGATTCCCCATTATTGTTGGGCAAGATGGAATATGTGATATTGATATTAGGTAGGATCTAGCTATGGATAAACTGGTTGACCATAAAAAAATGTACCCACTATCTATGATTAATGAACTCTATGATCAGTTCAGATGGACACTTTGCTTCTTGGAGACCAACATTTGATTAGGTTATCACTAGTTGTGAGTACTAGCTAATGATATAACGATTCTATCATTATAATGTCTGTATAAAAAATATGAGAACATGTTGATGCACTAATTCATGATGATCACCATACATCTTTAGTGACTCATGAACTATATCTTTTAGCACCACATACACTGATTTGTGTGTGACTTTAATAATGATGTCCTCGAATACTCAGTTTCCATGTAAGAGATTGTGAGGTAGTATAGGATAATTATAAAGATATGTTGAGAGCATCATATTTTTGGGAATATAATGAAACTCATGTTATTGAATCAGTAGATCCACATTCCAGGACATGCTATCTCCACCGACAGTGTAACGGTGGACCTGGTGACGGTCGAGGAATGGTAAGATTAAGATCCACCCAAGAGAATGACTGATGTGTAGGGATTACTTCTGGTGTATAGATACTATCATATATTCAAAACTAATTTCACCAAGATATCTAATCCCTTTTTTCTATTACATAAAATGGGAATCCTTTTACATATAACAAGAGTTAGGAACATGCTTTTCTGGTGTTGATGATGATATTGAAGATATGTCCCTTGATGAGATTTCCATAGGAGGGTGTTGAGTTCATTGTGTTCTATGATGCATCAAGAACCAGTCAAAGTTGTGTTCTGATTATGAGGTGACACAGATTTACTATGGCTCATTTTAGTTGATATAGCATGCATAAATCTACAAAACCCATGATCTTTAGTTAGTAGTGGTAGTCTTTACACTAATGATGTGGTGATAATACCGCATGGGTGAGTGGGTTTTCCACTAGTTTGACCAAAATATTCTTATTTGTGTATTCTATCAGAAGGATTTTAACATAAGATTTAATTGAATTATAGTGTTACTCTATGATTATAAATTGAAAATTTTCAACTCTATGGGGAAGGGTAATTTGTTTGCAGACACTCTAAACTGGAGCTCTTGTTTACAATTGCCGAGAAACAAATCAGATCAGTTATCCTATTTGTGGATATTCATTACAGATGCAGATGGATCAATTTACCTCTATTTTAGGGTTGTTAGCTATCCAATTTTCTAGAAAGTCATGGATATTCATCTTGTGGATACTATTTGTGACACCTTATGTACTAAGATATCCACTATATATTCTGTTGATAAATTTTATGATGGCATTGATAATTATGTTCTTTTTAGAGTAATCACGATGGTAAAAATGAAATAGTAGTATGTGTTTTTTATAATGCTTCGTAGAACACCCTTTTATGTACATCCTTGTGTGGAATAGGTATTACATGACCATTGACGTTAGTTTTGTTGGATAAGAATGATGAAGGGAGTTGAAGGGTTTATCTCTCGATGCCATGCTTTCTAGTAAGTGAAGGCTGATAACTGGGTTCTTGGTGGTTTAATTTGACCCTTTAAGGTGATATATTGTATAAATAATATTATATACATGTAATTTTTGATAGGATCAGAACATACACCCAGGGGACATGATCTAATCTATGTGATATTAGATCGAATCACAATGTTATCCCGCATCCATGATATCTAAGAGCATTGTTCTGTTGAGCGATCTGGATGCCTCTATATGAATGATATACTAAAAATCCATGGATTTACATAAAATAACGTTTATAACCATGATTCATTATCTAAATATCAAGTATCGATGGTATCTTAAGAGGAGTTTCGAACTCAGTTGTGTTTGGGAACACTTTTCACCCCCAAAATGATGGCTAGTCTAGGCTGACCATCCAGGACATCAAAAAAATTATAAGGGATTTAATGATATAAATTTTCTATAATTGGGAGGATTAAAAATCATTTGTGGGATTTTTTCCAAAAAACATCTACCATTCTACCATTGATATTACACAATTTGAGGGCTTGTAAGGTCCTTGCTACAGGTTACCTCTATGATGGAATGAGCTAGGATTTTAAGTACTGATGGGACTAGAGTTGGTGGTAGACAATATTTAGAAGGCATAGATATTCTAGGTTGGATGTGGACTATATAGAGCCATTATAATTCCTATACTAGCTTATTATGGGGGGATTCAGAGTTCGTAGATATCGATAATGTGTTTTTCTGGGTTTCTCATTAATGTGGAAGAAAAATATTTGGAAGGGGTAGAAAAATATATCAATGATTCATTTTCCCTTTACACAAACATCGTAGAGTAGATGTGATTTCATACATATGTGTTATAGATAATTATTTATATCATAAAATGATGTCTTCCACATTTCACAGCTTATCAGGTATGTCCAAGGTTCCTCTCATGTTATCTACTAAGTCTAATAGGAAATTGAGTTTGGAGATAAGATTTTTGATTACCTTATTGATATTTTGGAATGATGGAAGATGATATATATTAACATTGGATTAAAATATATGGATACTAAATCATTGTAGATGAATATTTATTCCATTAAAAAAATATATGACCGAGGACATTAATAGAATAGTTTCTTTGGAAACATGAAAAAAAATATTTTATCTGGATAAAATATCATAACCAAAATTCATAATGATATCCACTTTTAGTACCTCTACCTAAAACCATTATTTATATCAATGGGAATGGAATAATAAGAAATGGGTATTCTCAGATGATCAGTAAGGGTTAACAAAGTAATCATGTAAGCATAAAATGAAAATGGTATAAAATGTGAGAATACATTTGAAGATTATACACTACATATTATATATAATAATAAATAATAACCATTGAATCATACAGAAATAGAGAACAGAATCCATGATTTCACCACATTAGATAAACATGGAAATTTCAAAAAACATAAGAATAATATAACCCTATATAAAAGAGGTCTACCAAGGCCTCTAAAACATGTTAGGCTTTGGTAATCACCTGTGTGTCTTTTTTATGAATGGGATTACATCATATGTTACGTCTTATTTTGGGATTGTGATGTAATACCATTATCATTCTATTTAGGGAATTATATTTCCACTTATATACCATCTTGTTTTAGTCTCAGGATGTCCTACGGTATACCCTCTTGTTTTTGGCTTTTAATTCCCTCCCATATAACCTCTTGTTTCGGGATTGGGATATACTCAAATATTCCCTCCTTTTTCGGGCCTGGGATTCCCTCCTATGTACCATGTGACCTCATAAAAACCATGTGTTACCCAATTAATTATAGGTATATATAGTTCCATCCATATCATGATTAAATCGTTAATAAATGTCCCACAAAACCATAAACAATACAATCATAACTGTTGAAATAAAATGTGTATCACAAACCTGTAACCATAACAGAACCAATGGCCAAAGATAAAGGTTTCATTATCAATTCATCAAAAGAATAACTAGTGAATGGTAAATGAATTTTATAAACATATAACTCATAAATTAGAGATATATTTCATAGACATATAAACCAGGAATGAGAAACATATTTCATATGCATATAACCTAGGAATGAGAAACTGATTTCATAAACATATTTCCCATGAAAGAGAAATATATAATATAATGACCATGAAATTAAGCATAATCCAATAAGAGGAATAAAATGAATTTAACCATTAGATCATTTCCAAGAGAGGCATGAGTAGCATCAAGAGATGCCATCATAGAAGGAAAATTATTTTGAATGATCTTTGAGAATCTTTTCATGAAGAATGTTTACATTATTCTATGAAAAATGAATATTAATAAATAAGTACATTGGAAACTAATTTTCACAAAAAATAATTTTAATATTAATAATTAATACATGAAATAATTTTTAAATCCTTTTTTCCTTGAAAACATACTAAATAATATTCGAATATTTTTAAAAACATATTATTTTGAAATCACATTGTAAAAATTAACCAAAATAATGAAATGTTTTGAAAAACAATTCAATGAAAAAATATAAAAAAATTGTAAAGAAATATTTAAAATTATTTAAATATATTCCTACATGAAAAATTATTAATGATGATTGATGTTTTTATGGAAACAATTTTCCTTGAAAACATATAAAAGAATGTTGAAAAATTTTGATATTATTTTTCCTACAATATTTACAAAAAAAGATTCAAATAGTATTGAAAAAATATTTCAATTTTAATTAAAAAGAGTTTTCATTAAACTTATCATTTTAAACATGCAACATATTCATAAATTAGTTGGTGGCGGGAAAATACATTCATGTCATATGAGGTGAAATGAACACTAATTTTTCTTGGTAAAAATGTTTGAAAATATTCATTGTTCGTAAAGCAACAAAAAGATTACCCTTAAATAATTGTTAAAAGAAAAAAATTTAAATATGTATTTTTGGTATTTTTGGGTAATATTATGATATTTTCGTAAACTATTTTTAGGAAACATTGTTTTGATGGACCACAAATTTCCGACCGATGAGAGAGGTAAATTCAGACATTCATAAATACAGTTTCTAAAATATATTATGTACAAAAGAGAGAAAACATTATACCAATATATGAATATATAATTAGTAAACAAATATTAAAACATTTCATTAATATTCTTGAGATATGGATCATAAAATTTCATCAAAGTAAGTATATTCAAAAACAATCTCTAAAAGTGTTGAGATTGTTTCAACAAAATATTACCACCATGTAACTTTTCACTATACTCCATATTTAAGAAAATGAAATTAAATGACTATTATAATACAAAGAGATGAATTATATTAATGATATAAAATTATGTATGGAGTTATATAAACCTTAATAAATAGTTTTTTTTCATAATAAATCATTTGTCTCAAAGAAGGAAAATTGAGATAAAATAGTGTTACCGAATTCGTATCTTTTGAAAAAATTTCCCCATTAAATTATTATCATATAATGGATGTGTAAATAATCATAAATTTAATTATAAAAATCATTAAATACATCCATGGGTATTATAAACACCACATAAAAGGTATTTGTGCTGATTAAATCATATATCTCATGGAAATACAATATGAGATGAAATCACATTACACTATTTCTTGAATCTCATCATACTAATTCAAAACACCTGTATAATATTTATTAATTTATTATAAATATATCCCAGAACCATATTATTTATTCTATTACTATATATGTATTATTTATATATTTATATTACCATATTGTTAATAATTATACGTTAGGGGATCACTTTGGGTAATTTTGATATTGTTTTTTGCACAAGTCTTGATTTTTTATATGTTTGGTATGTAAACATATATCTGGATTCTCAAAAATTTAAAACACTATTTAAATATAATATTTTTTAGTTATACTTATATTATTAAATACATTAATTATATATGTATGAAATAGAATAAACTTTTCAAGGAGATGGTCAGTCGTACAGACGGATGAACACTATTTTTTTATAATTTTATTGTCGAATGAAAGAATATAGAAGATATATTTGTATATATGTATATATAATTATTTAATTACATTAATTATATCATATATATATATATATCGTATAATACACATAAAACATACTTCATACATACCATGTTTTTTATGAATGAATCACATCACTTTGATGGGGAAATATTCCACATTTCTAGAATCAATGTTACCGTATTATGAAAACACTGACTGTATAAATAATTTTTTTATAAAAGTATTAAAGATTATTAAATAAATAATAAATAATAAATAATATATAACATATATATATATAATTTCCATCATAATTTCCATCATGGGATGTGGTAATGAAAAAAATGAAAAATCATTATTTCGTGAGGTGGTAGTTCGGTTTATAAGTAAATTTTTTGTTTGTTACACATTAGATTGAGGTGTGTTTAATTTATGGTAAAATACATAGTATAAAAAATAATATTACACAAAGGTTACTAGTTTTTTTATACAATAATGGAACAAATAAATTTTAGGGGAGGAGAATGAAAATAAACTAATAGTGGTTGAGAGAAGATGTTACATCTTAATCATGTAACTCCTTTTGGTTTTTGCGAAAAAGAATCATTTGATTACATTGTAAAAAATAGGGATTCATGTATTAGGTGAGGGATTTTGGGAATTTTATATTGAATAAAATGGTAAAAACTATTTGTTTTTATATTATTGAGGAAGTGGGAGAGGTGGTGACCTTTTATTGGGTTGCAAAATGACTCACTTTATATTTTTGAAAACAAGTAAGGTGTACAAATGTTCATGCCAACAGAATGTCTTACCAAAAAAAATTAATATCAATTATGGAAAATTTATGCCCAAAATATGGCCCGAATATACTGTGTGGGACAATTATATTGGCCATTTGGCCCCCTAATATTGTGTTTTACTCACTCATTAAGAGTAATTTGACCTTAATCGATGTGATTAATTTTAATCAATTTACTAGTATTTTTTGGTAAAAGATTTTCATGATATATTTAGAATTTATTTATTATAATGGTTTAGATTTATTATGAACATTTTATGAAATTTAATCCATATATGATGCATAATTATGATTAATTATAATGCAACAGGTGAGACGAAATAACACGGTTTTAATGTAGAAAAATGTTCAAAATATGATTATGTTTCTATATTAAATTTCAAGATAAAATTGATTATAATGAAATTAATTGTGTTAATACACATTTATTTGATCTATATTAACATTAAGATAAATTAAAATATATATTATTATTAATAATTATTTAAACGGAAATGAATTTATGAACTAAAATGCAGTATTTTTAACTATTCATCAAAAAATGAAGTGTCTAAGAAAAATCCAAAAAATTCATGCAATCCTATTTTCAGAATTATAAATTAAAAAAAGTTGTTTATTTTGTGATATTAAATATCTATGTGTCTAAATTAATTTTTTTATTCATCGATGTTCATGAAAAACAACACATTTGATAAAATAGATTTTTTAAGCATTAAACATCTTTACTAAAAATTATATTTTTCATTATAAATAATTTTTATTTATATGATGTGTTTATAACATTATTTTAGAAGTATTTATTACTATTAATAATAATTTATTTTATGTGATACATATTGACTAACTATTTTTAATAAATATAATAATAAAATGATGTCTCTTATAAACTTGGTGTTCTCGGTCATGTACACCAACTCACTGTTGCATATAGAAAAAACCAAGTAAATTTTTAATGTATTGAAATCCATTTTGGTTCCATGCGAATTTAATATTCATGTTACTGCTATAATTTATATTTATATATATAATTTTTTCCATTGTCACATGAAAGGAAAAATATCAAAATGATTAATTAATTCAAAAAACAATATATCCCAAAATCTTGGTGTATTATATGATACATCACCACAAATAAATTAACCAACAATATGTAATGTGGAAGAATATAATTAATTAGTACAACAGCAAGGATTAGTATAATTCAATGTGTACTCTTTATTAGCATCTCATTATGTAGAATTTTATTTTGGTTTTCGGTTTGTAAATCCCCAAGGTGGAAAGAATATAACACCTCCATTTTTTCCATGTATTGTTTTAGAATATTATATGGATTTTTTTTAGAGCTAATCATTAAGGATGCATGAAAATATGGGGTCCAATGTTCTCAGATTTTATTTCTAAAATATATTAAATATATGAAATACAAAGACATTCGGTTTTCCTAAAAATGTTGAATTACATCTAAATTTGTGCTCCGATCAAAAGATAATGTCCAATATTGACCATAGATCATGGGTCTTAACATATTTTGCATCAAAACAAGAAGATCATTAGTCATTTGGGATGATCAAATACATGGTAGGACATTTAAATGAAATTGGTTAGTAATTTTTTTTATATAATTTATTTCCCTGTACAAATATGGCTATATATAGTCGATCTTATTGAAATTGTTCATTTTAAGAAACATAATACTGTAAATAAAGAATATTAATTGAAGATTAATGGAGAATATTCCATTAGATAATGATGATATACTTAGGATTGATGATCAATTATCCAACAATACAAGTGGATATCACTAGCAATACGGATGTATGACCATTCTTTTCTAGTGATTGACCCAAATCCAGGTAGGAAATTCGAATTATATGGATTATTTCAAATTTTACTTTTCCTATGTTTTTAATGAATCAATTTACAAAATTATATATTCAAGGAACCTGTATATTTTAGGGATAAGTTTGATTTATCTAAGAATTAGGTATTTTATTTGGGGTTATATTATTATTTCTATGATTTTCATTCCAATGGAGACGAATCGAGAAACACAGAAAAATTGGCTATGGTTTTTTCCACAAGTTTTTATTTCCATTAATTCATTCATAAAGGTAAAATCTCTTTGGTTCTTTTTTAATAAAATTTGGATAAACAATCACAACATAATTTTTTTTTTTAGTGAATCATATTGTTAGCATGGATCCTGGTTCGGATATGTGATGGAATCAATATATGATGATGATGATGATTAATTTAAAATAAATAGGAATATTTCATAGACCTAATAAAATATGTAACCTTTGGGGAGGCTATCAAGTCCATCATATGATCAATATCTTGATTTTTGGTGAAAATTGTACCTATTTATCTCAGATACATGACTTCCAGCTAGATTGGTGTTAGAAATAGAGGAAATGGATGTATGGGTCTACATGTAAGAAAAAAACCTATGTATTATAAAATCCCATAGTTAAAATTGTGTATTTAGTAACACATATCTTGCGGGACCCCTAGTGTGGAAATAGGGTTTCCATATAACATTAAATATCACATGGTGTGTGAACCCTGTCACACAACGTGGTACATGACCTGGTAGCTAGGCATGTAACTCAGAGGGTACATAGACATGGACATGAGTCCACTAGTATGAACATGCCATGGACCAAAACATGTATATGGCTAGAATATGTGTTCTTGAAATGATATATGTAAATGGAAATATATGAGGAGTATAACATACCAGACACACCATATACTCAGACATGTATACTAGAATAGGCTGGGATATATGTGAAGGACTCAGATTTGAATTGACAAGTTATGTACTACCTATAAACACTATATAATCTATTGAAGATTTGTAAAAACCCTTGTACTTTTCATCATGGACATGTATCGTTAGGGAGGGTTCCATTGATTCATTCCAAAGGGGTAAGTATGGAATTGTGTAGAAAACCTTAGATGGTGGTCAATTTATTTGTAAATCTTTGATATTGTTGATTGCATTATTATATGAATATAATAGGGATATTGTCTATTCCCATCTTTACACAGGTGAATTTTATGGTATTTTCATGACAAACAGTATGCGGGATTCAATCACCTAATTAAAAGGGGAATCCTGATTGAGTTATTGGTATTCTTCATGGATATTTGTGTGATTTCCATCTATGTATTTTTCTACTTAGGATTACAACAAATATATAGTATATATATACATTATTAGTAGTACATTTATGACAAATTCCATTCATTATATGAGAATCTTGAAGTGTTTTTTCCATATGAATTTATTTTGGAACATTCGATCTTGATTCCTAGACTGGAATAGTTGTTGTCACATTACAATGATATTTTTAATCTATGCTCAGTATATTTGGATATTTTTATTCGATTATGAGAAATATACATGTGTTGTAATGAATTTATTTCTTTTTCTATGAATCATAGGTATTTTTTGGATTCCTAAATGTATTGTTATATGCAACCCAACTTGAGATTCTCCCGCACATTTCATGTCTTCTATCAGTGATCAATCTTTTGATTGAATCCTAGAGGGACATGGACATGGATAATATTATTGAGATAGACTAACCAAGGTGTGTCTTTCTAGTTACATTTACTGAAGTCCCATTATATGGTTTCATGTTTGTCTTTTTTATACTCTTTGTTGTGGAATTTTATTTTTCCCTTTTTTATTTATCTACTTGTTTTTGTACTAGGATAATTTGATTTAGATGCATGACTAGACTTCATATCCATTATTTTGTTTTTTATCTTTGAATGGACATGGAGATGTGTGTGTGTTCACAAGAACAATATAATAATCCACCCTTGTTATTGATATACCTTCTTGGAACTGATCTCCATCCCCTGGCCTTTTAGAGGAGGGATTGGGGTAGTTGCAACACATGCCTCGTAGGGGAGGGTTTTTACTAATTGGTAATGTGGGGATTCTTGAATGGGAACTCAGGAATCAATATCATGAATTGTTCAATCATGTTTTTTAAAAATGAATATAATTTCACTAATATCACATAAGTGTAAATCACTTACATTATAAATTAGTGTAAATAAATAATGTTTTTGGAACATGGGATGGATTTGGTATGATGGAATATTTTTTAAGATACTTATTTTGATATTGCGAGTGATTCTACTTGTGTTGTCCTTCATGGATTGGTGAAATAATATTCTTGGTGGGTTGATGTTGTGATGCTAGGGTAGATCTAGACTGGATATTCTTTGTTTAGTTCAGAGGAACGATTGTCAATGTTGGTATTAGTGAAAAACTGGTTGTTTTATAAACTATAATATTATATTTAGGATATAGTAAATTCCAATTATTTACCAAATTTACATATGCATTCATTTTGGGAATCATATATTTTTCATTAAACCTATAAATATTAATAAAATGTTTTCTTTATAATATTTCAAAAATAAAAATAAATATGTTATTTTTATTATCCATTAGAATTAAAATATTAATTTTATATTTAATTTATTGGAAATAACATAAATTGAAAATTTAATTCAAATGACATTAATGTCTGAAAATGTAATAATTTCCAATATTTTTTATATAATGGGTTATTATTTTAGAATGAAATAAATATAAAAATTAGTTAAAAAATTCATCTAATCATTCCATCCATTATTACTATTTTCATTTTTTGAAAACAATAACTGATGGACTTTTGAATGTTAATGAAAATAACCGTTACCTATATTTAAAAAAAACTTTGTAAAATTATTTTTAAAAATTATCTAAATCATTTTTCTAATAAAACAAAATATTACATGAGGTTTTCTTTTTCTATAAAATCTAATGAAATATTCCCAAAGTTTTATTCAAGAATCAAGAGTCAAACATGATTCAAATTAAAGAAATATTTTCATAAAATGAACAGTGAACACCTCAATAATATTTAACTAGATAAGTTCACATTCCAATAAAATAATTTAATAAAAATAATATTTTATATGCACAACACAAAATATATTATATAATTTCCAATAGCATGGCCCTAATCCCATAAAAATTATAATGACAAAAATCAAATATTTGACTCAAAATAGAATTAGTGATTTGAAAAATATAGATAATTTATATATCATTTCCTGAGAAAATATCAATATATATTTGAATTTTTTAAAAAATAATAAAAACTAAATTAAAATGTTAGAGTATAATTATTTGGTAAATAATAGAATAAATAACATTTTCCACAATTATTTTTCACTTAACATCATTAACAAATTTGTCAATATATTTATTAAAAACATACACCCTTAAAATTTTTATGTACACAAGATAAGAGTCTATTTTTTTAATTCCTTTAATAACCTTTTATCTAATTTAATTTCATGACTTATACCCTAATGAATTTATAACCTCTACCCACATTCATCATAAATTATTATTTTCAACAATTAAACAACATTTATCATACATTACAAGAAATTAATTTTTCATTATTTGTTCAACAAAAAAATCACACCTATTTAAATTTGTTCATCAAGAAATTGTGTTTTACACAATATTTTAATTATATCAATTTATCTACCCAAAATCATAACAATATATTATAATTATCAGGTAATTTTAATACTAAATATGAGACTAAGGGGTGATAGGTGATTCTGAAAAATAAAATATTCCACTACCAACGATTTATTTTTAAATACAATGAATAATATAAATTTAAAATATTACTAATGAATTACCTTACTCATTTCCCTTATAATAGTGTTACCCATTAGAATACTATTCTATTTTTAATTTTTTTTTCAAATGTCAATTATATTGTAAAAATCATTGATTCAACTTCTTTATTCACCATATTTATTTCTATATTTTTTTCTAATAGGTAAAATTGTATACATATATATTTATATATGTATTTAGAGAATATGAGGTAAAATTATAATAATGATATATTGATATTAAAAATTATCAACCATAACTAAATAATCCCACCCACATTATTCTAAAATAAATAAATTCTTCCGAATATATTATTAAAAACAACCCACACATAATTTGTTTTATATTCATTAAAATGTACCAGAGAGATGGGTAGGTGAGGTTATATTGTCCTTTGTTGTGGATAACATATTAGGGAGTTCTAGGTATCAATGTGTTTAAAACTATGTTAAATATAAAATGGTTTTTATAAATGGATAAAAGTGATTAAAAATAGATTCCTTTCTTAAATTTTCACTGTTAATTTATATAAATTAATATTGATAAATAATTTAAAATGATCTGTGTCACTAAAAAATATCAAGACAAATCAAGAAATGATGTATATTAAAAGGAATATATAAAAGATACACAATATATCTTATTATTAATATATTTATTTGATAAATTGAATAATTAACATAAAGTTTCATAATAATTATCAAATCAAGTAAAATTTTTACATTAACAATTAATAGAAAAAAATATGAAAAATCATCTAAATTTTGATTTTTCAATGTAAGATAATGTTACACATTGGTTACTTCTTATTAAAAAATTTGTTTGAGGATTTATTTTATTTAATAAATATATGAAAAATCCCCTATAAAAATAAATATTAGTTTAAAATAAATTTAAATACACTATGATTATAGAAAATAAAATAAAATAAGAAAAGAGTAAAAAAATAAAAACACTATGGGATACATTAATTTAGTTATTGATATGATTTAATCATATAAAAAATGAATTTTACAAAGTTATACATGGTTATGCGACACGAATATTTAATAAATCACTATATAAGAACACAAAGGATTTTTTATCGTTCAAGACTAGATACGTATCCAACTTATTATATCATACAATATTCACCACATCAATAATAATGATAAAATTTATTTCATTATATTTATATAATACATAATATAATCCTTAATTTATAATTAAAATAAGACAAATAATAATATTATTATAACATTTACTTAGTATGGATTAAAACATATGATATATCAATCATAGTACTATAGGAGATCATAATATTGATCGTAAAGGAATTTCTATAAAATGAACATTTTAAAAAGAAAACATAATAAGGTTACATTGTAATTAATTAGGGGAATATAAATAAACAGTTCAGAAACCATAAAAAATATCAAATCATTATTATGTGTCATGACCTATCAATTTTGATCATAAATAATCATATTGTATCATTAGTATATATCAAGTCATATCACTATGAAAATCATGAAATAATGGATTAGTCTAAATAGCTAGGTATTTTGGTCCACTAAACCTATCCCATAACCTATTTACATCATAAGATACAGTGATTTAAAAAATTAATTATATGTATATATAGTTACAGGATCACTCAGAACATATATATATCCTTACAAATGTATATCACAGGAAAAATAATAAAAAATTATCAAAAGACATAAAATAATTAACCTTCAAAAATTAAATGGGAACCATAATATTTTACGTGAAATATAAAAACAAATAACCAAGATAATTAATTTGAAATATATCATGAATTTATATACCTAATGAATTATAATAAAAATTAATGAATTATAACAGTAAACTATATTTTTATAAATGAAAAATGTTTCTAAGGATCTAAACTATTTATTAAAAAATATAAAAGAAATATTATCTCCATTTTGATATTTATTTTTTATAAATGATTAATGTATTAATTAATGGTTTATTAAATAACTGGAAATTAAATAAATTAAATTTAAAGAATTTATAATAAGGAAGGAATCCAAAGGGGGATATATAAATAAATAGAAGTAATATTTGATATAAAGTGTCAATGTGAGATATAAAGGACGAGAGTTTGAGAATTCAATTACCATATCCATAAGCAGATCAAAATAAATAGAATTAAACATTAAAATTTAATATTAATATATATAAATATATATAATTTACTCATAAAATAATATATATAACATGAATATGGAACAGATATATTCAAATTGAAAAGATTGATAATGAAAATTCCACTTACTTTAACTATTAGCTCTATTGAACGCTCCATGTGTCCGTGTATAATAAACAAGGACTTATTAATTAAATTTTAATAAACCTTATTTTTAGTTGTTTAAATTTTTATTAATTAATTATAACTATTTATTACATGTGTATTACTTTGTCATAGTTTATTTTGATCATCATATTTGAGTTGTATAGATTGTTTTATACTTAATTTGGTAAAGTTGAATTGATTATTGTTACATGTAGATAATATAATAATATATATAATTTTAAAGGTTTTTGAAAAATAATTTTTTATTGTTAATAAATATCATATATATTTCATAAAATTTATTTGTACATCATGGAATAATTAAATTCGTAACCAGCTAGTTTTTTTAATTTAAAAAAAACATAATGTGTTTTTAATGAGTGTAACTTAAATATTACCATTATAGAATCATTATTAACTATAAATTTATTTATGAATACATTATTATATTTTTATTTATTATTTAATAATAATTTATTATGAATATGATGATAATAATATAACATAAGTCATGAATGTTGTCGAACCCACCTAAAAAAGCTATAGTGAATGAATACATATGAATACGTAGTTATATTATTATAATAACATTTTTATAGATTTATAATGATATTTTTAATATATTATTATATTTTAAAGTTATAGTAATGTTATTTTATAATAATATTATAAATGATAATGATATGGAACAACTTATCACATAGGTTGACGAAAAACTATTCTTCTCATGATGAATCCGTTCATGATGATGAATTTACATCCACAAATTATGAAAAAGTTTACCATATATGAGATAGAAACTTTTATAAGGTAATTTGAAAAAATATTGGAGATGAAACTGAATAAGACCATTGTTTGAAATGGGTAAATAATAGGGCCTTTTTATAGATTTGTTTGGGTGACATGTTTGGAAATACTACTTTTAATTTTGATGGGATTTAATTTTGTTTTGTAAGTGACTCATTCAGTTACAAATGTATTTATAGTAATAACTAATTTATTTATATTTATATTAATTGATATATTTTTTTTTCATTTTCATACTATTTAGTCTTTTAATATTTTATAATTTTCCAATACAATTCATTATTCACCCTCGTTAATTACTTTTTCCAATAAAAATTATATCAGCAATCATACAAATATTATATGTCCTAATGGAACATATAAATCCATTCTATTATATTAAATCAATAAACAAGAATAATTTATCTATATATTAAAAAAACAAAATTTTTTTAAAAATATACTTTTCTAAAATATGAACAATTTCTTGTACAACGAATAATTATATTTTTATAAAAAATCTACAATTTTGTGATGGAAGTTAATTATTTATAAAACATTTTAAATATTTTATTCTTTAATAAATTATTGATTTATAAATAATGGTTATATAACAAATTTAATAATTCCAATATATGTATTAGCTATATGTATACCCAAAAAATATGTTCCTACTGGCCAGATATCCAATAACCATATATAAAATGATCATATATCAAAAAAACCAAATAGTGATCAAATCACACTTTTATATTCTTAAATAAAACCTCAAATACTTATCTATAGTTAATTAAATTAATTCCTTCATTTTCCCCAATTAGAAATCATATTTATAATATTTTACATGACTTTTAATGTTTCAATGGCTATATGTTTTTCATGGGATATCATGATGAATAATTCATCAAGATTATGGTAATTTTATTATTTATGTGAATGTTTCTATTATAATTTTTTGATAATTAAGTTCCATACTGCTTATTAGCAATACATATTCCCTTTTTATTTCATTTTTTAAAATTATACAATAATTAAATAAATGAATATTCTTCTTATATAATTATTTCATGGAGAAATATTTATATGAATATATTAGATGGATCATTAATACTAAAATATGTGGCTTTAAATTCCACCAGACCCTTTAAAAATAAAAACCATTAAATTTTATAATCAAAAAGAAAATATATGAAGAAATTTTTATCACGTATCATCTTCAGGTTCTCATGAAAATTTTCTAAAAATATGATTTAAAAAAATTTGACCAACCGTGTGATCTTGGATTATATAAAATTAGCTCTATGATCCATTATTTATATAAATTAGTCATCATAAGATATTTCATGCACCAATTTTATGACCAGTATGTTGGGTATAAGGGATGGATCTAGTATGTACTTTCATTAATGTTATTCCTTGAACACATCATACACCTATGATAGGTCTAGTAGAAGAACAATAATTAACCTCATTATATAGTGATATTTTAATGATTTCATTTTCTATAAAATAATACTGCATATCATGTTGGTTATTACCAATATAAGTATTCAGTCAATCTATTTCAACATTAATATAATATAAAAATATTTGATCATATAGATTTAACAGTTTAAATACCTATAAACTTACTAAATTATCTATATCTGTAAATGATGATCATCAAAAAATACTGATGAATAAAAATTAAGTATTCCAAATTTATATTGAAGTTGAAAAAAAAATGAAATGACATTTTTTCTATTATTGATATTATGAAATTTTATGAATAAATCCATGGTGATGTTATATAATTTCAAAATTATTGGACCCACTTTGTGTTGTGTTTTATTTTAAAATAATATGCTTAGACCACATATGCATGATGTCAATATTTATTAGTGAAGAAAAACATTGAAGATTCATGGATTTAAAAATATTATTGATAAAAAGAAAGTTGGAGTTTATAAATATGGTATTATTTGATGTGATGATATTTAATATAATATGATGATTAAAAAAATTTTAAACTTAAAGGGATTGTGAATTTATTATATTACATATATAGAATAGTTAGATCATTTTCATATCATGGATTATCTTCCTATTATAGATACACACTCTAGAACGAGACTCCAAGACAATAATTCTCCCCACTCTAATATACCCTGGATATTATATCTAACTATTATCCATGGGTTTTAGAATCACCAGGGATGTTTCTTTGTTCAATTTCATTCAAGGAGTCAATTTACAGATACTTGGTTTTGAAAGAATCACACACTCCACTTACATTTTTTTGGATCTAGTCACTCATCTATGTCCTGAGGTAGTCGATGGGTTTCCTTCCAACATAATTTATATGGTGGACTTTTAATCAATGACATACTACCACTGGTGGATACATTTCAACAAGTTTGTTGAGGAGAGGCTGAAAATTCAAGTATTCCTCCATGTGGTGGTATACTTAGGGAATTCATCACCAGAGGTTATTAAAATGGTTAATAATTTGTATATTTTTATTTTCCTCTTCAATAATGATGACATCATGAATGCATGGGATAACATGTTTAAGATCATTTGATGTTAGATAGTTAATTTTTTTATATGGTTATAGAGAATCCATTGTAAATTGGAAACATGTACTAAAGTGGAATGTGTGATTCTATGGGGTAATCCACTTAATAATACTCAACACTGAAATCATTTAACGCATAAAAATATATTTGACTCGTCCTTTTCAAGTATGAAGGGACTTTAATTAAACACGATATAATCAAGGAACATATTTTCCTAGAATTGGAACTCTTAGAGCATATCCCAACCATGACTCTGTTGTTGTTGGTTTACTCAATATCATGATGAAAATAGGATTATTATTATTCCTTGTGATTATACATTTAGTTATCCCATTATGGAAAATATTTCTCCAAATAAATGTATGACATTATTGTTTTCAAGGTTCCTTGATGAGTGGATGACCCCTTATATGAGAAACCACTAACCCCTCTAGTCGAACTTGTAGCATCGCGGGAACATTCCCCATGATCTCCTACTATTATTTTGGATCCTATCGATGAGGTATTGAGACCTTCAACTCCAAAAAAATAATATTTTTTCTCATTAAAAACTTTTTCTAAAATCTATGACCGGTATTATCCTTGACTTCATAGACCGGGGATCTCAATTTGGATTGGGTGTATTAGACCAATTAATAATTAATGGTTCTTGTTCGGAAAGATCATTTGAGATAAAACCTATTTCCCATATGGGTTTCATTGACAATAGGTTAAATTGATCCCTTCCTATAAATTTGGATGGATGTTTTCAATTTTTTATTACAACCTTCCCAAACTATAAACGTTAAGTTCAACTCTAGAAATTATCTTATCCTAAAACCATTATATTAAATTTTCTAATCACAAGGTCACTTCTACAGATGTATAAATGGATTTCAGAAACACTCTTACGGGAATGTATTTATTTTCATCATATTTTGGTAGGATCAACAAAGCTTATTATATATCATATTCATCTTCTAAAAGATGTTGTAGAAGTCATATTTAAACACCTCACTCAATGGAAATATATCATACACACAAATTTTGACATTATTATTTTGTAATGCCAAAGTCCATGGGGATCATGATAAGTGTAACATTATATCTTGTAAAATTTATATTAGTTTTTATCTCCTTTGATAATTTAAAATCCAATATCAAAATAATATAATTAAAATAGATTGTATTATGAATTTATATTCTACAATATATATATATATTATCCCTGACAACATGTTCATATATAATTCATGAAATCCTAATATAATAGTTTAAATGTTATAAATAGGTCTCCAAAAAATTATGGTCAGGGGTAAAAACACTCTTTATCCATTTTCATTATAGTCATTTATAGGGAATTTGATGTTTCAGTGTGGGGGATTATCTTTATTTAACTTTCCTTTATCTACCAAGTCTATCTACATTAGTTCTTTAGGGGTGAATTTAATACTCTCATAGAGTCATAAAAATGATATATATGGGATATTTGTGGGGAAATATATTACGTAATTTAAAATAATTTTTTTGAGTGGCCTCAATGACCAAGGTTAACTTGTTATTTATTCACATAGAAAAAAAATGATAATAATTAGTTAGATATTGTGTTTGATAGACCAACAAATTTTTAATTTCAACTTTATTTCATCATTTCATAATTAGGGTGTTACTCACTTGTTAGGATTTATTTTTGATAATTCCTTGTTCTTTATCAATCTTAATGATTTACAAGGTAAATATAATAGAATATTTTTTCCATACAATGGGATTAGGTGGAAGAAGTATCCTATGTAATCCATTTATTATGGATCCACCACATGTAGTGGTATTAATGGGTGGAGAATTGCAATAAAAAATATTAACTCATGTAATATCTCATGAAGCATAATAACAACAATCCTCTCATACATATCTCTATTGAGAACTTCCAAAAAAATCAAACAATTCGATAATGAAGTTTATGAAAATTTTGACGATGATATATTTTCCATCCTTGATAGTAAGGAAAGATATAAATCAAAAGGAATTATTAAAATTGAGAGGATTTATATATAAATGTTAATAGATATATGGATCAAGGATTTGGATAAAATCGTCCCTTGTTTATAGGATTGTATTAAAAATATGAAATGCATTGGGTGAAGAGACAAGCTTCTTGAAAATAGATCAAACACCAGATATATAAAAAATGGTAGTAATATGGTGGTAGTAAATTTCAAATATTTTATTACATGTATAAGAACCTTTATAATAATAGGCTATCAAAGGAATAATACATGGATTCCATTATTAAATAATATTCAAATACTGGTGTTGGAAAATGAGAAAAAAAATCTACCAATATATTCCACATGCATCTATGATCAAGGAGGTTATGTGCACTGTTAATCTTAAGAGTTCAATGATCTTGATGGTTTTATGGGATATTTCACTAATGATTTTTGGATATCATATATGGTGATATGATAGAGTCTTTGAAATACTATTTTTATGGGGATTACATCCAATGGTGTTTTGTGAATCAATTATGGTCCTCATTCTGAAGGTCATGGATTCAATTTTCCCCAGATTGTATGGGACTATCATTATGATCAATTTTTTATATAAGGATATATTCAAAATTCTCAAAATACAGATTTACAATATCATTATCAATATGATATTATTATATCTACACTATTTCATGATAGGTAAAACGATATACGGTGATATATAGATAGCCAACGAAATAATAACATATGTTAACCATAATAGTACCAACACCAAAATTATGGACAATGTGAAGATGAATAATGAATAAAATAATTTAGTGTGTAAATTTATCATCAATGATATAAAAGGGTCTACATTCTTTAATTGGGTGTGATACATGGATTCCATTTGATTATCTTCTCTATGGATCATGATTTAAGTTATGTTGAAAACCATCATTTTGTTCGATTATAGTAATAGGTAGTTCAATGGTGATAATCCAATTCTAATATTTTATATTTTTACATAGAATGATCCCAATGAGAAACTAAATCACTTAATAAAAATTGGTGGGATCCATTGATTCAGGGGGGATATCTTCTACTCTCTACAGCCTATTAATCATGGATGTAATAATGTTATTCATTAATTGATGTCCTAGCTCTATCTAGGAGTTAAACCAAATACTAGACAAATAAAATCAATAGAATAAGAAACTCATTAAAAAATTTATAACTTGGTTTTCTATTTAAAAATATTTATCACATTGGTCCTTAAAAAACATTTAAGACATAATGGGAAAATAGAGAAAGAATTTGTCTATGGAATGGTTTGAATGAGTCTCTAAAACAATGAATCCACTTTATTATTGATAAAAAATACCACCATTAAAAATAAAATAAAAAAATATCATTCATATAATAAATAACAAACAAGATATTAATGAAGATACGATCAAGGAACTCAAAAATTCATTTCTAGAAATTGAAAATTTCATGATGATTGAATTAAAAATATTCAAATATATTTTGATAAATGATTAAATTCTATTAATGTTTATAAGAACGCTATTAATATATACTTCTATGAATTTGATGTTAAACATAAATATATGGAAATCACACATTTTGAGAAATATCAATAGACTAATTGAGAGGTTTTGAAGGATCAAAATTATAAGGATAATAGTTGTGTAAAAATAATTATATTCTTACATATTTTGATATTGGAATAATCTAATAATTAATTGTGGTTACGATAAAATAACAATTAAAAATTATTTGTGAAAAATAATATCTATGATACTTCCAATATCAAGAATAATTTGTTATTAAAATAAAACTACATTTAAAATTGAATGAATATATTTGATGAGGAACCCACCACCTAATCTATATTAGATAAATATGAGTGTAGAAGGATGTTTTTCTAATAAATTAAAAATTTGAGACAAAAAGTAAACAAAAACAATATTAACCAAAAAAATTACAGACACTTCTTAAATAAAATAATATAAATAATTTTTTTGGATATATCTCCTCATTTAATAGCATTTTGAAAATGACTATAGATTTTTGGAACAAATTGTCAAATTATGGATGAAATTGGGAGATTACATCAAGGGATATCATGGATGTAGTAGATAAAATACCAAAAAAAGAAATAATTAATATAATTATCAAAAATATTTCTACATTATTAGGATAGCTCAATGAAAATTTCTGTCAATTTTCTCATAATAGCGATATGAGCTTTTAAAAATCATCCATGAAGATATTATTATTTATTTAAAATAGAAGAAAAATCAATTAAAAGTTTCAATGAAGAGAAGGATATTATACCTTAATAATTAATTAAAAGAATCATTCCAAAAAATACCATGTTGAATATAAAATATTCTTCAACATCAATTAATGGCTACCTCAACTATGGTATAAAAATATGGAATCTTTATAAGATTAATTTATAAAAAAACTACAAATAAAATCGTGTCCACATAAAAAGTTAAGGACATAAAATCAGGTCATCATATATTCTTATAGATATGAAATTAGGTCCTTGAATAAAATTATGGACATGTAACCAAGGCAGATCATAATTTTGTGAACATAAAATTAGATTCAAGTATAAAACAGTTGTATAAATATATATTCATATTTACTCAATGAATTGTGGGAGCTATTATAAATCCACATGTTAGATAACATTAAACCATAAATGTTCCACATGATCATAAAAACAGTCATACATTTATCATCATATGTCCCATATAAATGAAATGGGTTTAATATTACCTCAATATTAACATAATTAACCCATATAAAAGTTACTAGTTTCAAGGGATCATCAATAAAACACCATCATCATTAAAAATTTAGAGATATGATGTGTTTTTTATCCTTAAATCAAATCTATATGGAACCATAAGTAACATCAACATTATTTACCATATATATAAACATATTTTAAATCATCATTGGAATATTTCTTATAGAAAATAATCTTTTTCATAATTTATATAAAAAATAATAAATATTATGAAAATTTTTATATTTGAAAATAAACATATAACATTTTTATAAATTCTTCAATGTAAAGAGTACTCACCATACATGGAAAAACAGTAATGCATTATATGTTAAATCAAATATTTCACTAACAACATTAGTGAATGTAACTTTTTATAAAATGCAGTGAATATATTTTTTATAAAATTTTTTTTTTGTAAAAAAATGGAAAAAAATGTAATTATTTATTTATTATATAGTAGTAAAAACTTCTTTAAAACATTTAAATGAAAATTTAAAAATTTAAGAATAATATTCCTGAGAAAAGAAGAAATAATGTTGTTTTTTCATAAGATCAATTTATCAATAATTGTAATAATCAGAGAGATAAAAAATTAAACTATCACTAAAAATTAAATGAATAACCATAGGATATTAAAATATATTGGGTCTAAATGATAATATTTATATAATTTTCCTCAACATAAGTTTAGCAATGACAATTATAAAAATAAATGGTTTATTAACATATATCCATACAACTTCGGTAATCTAGTTTTCAATAAGTTGTGAAAGAGAAAAAAAAATATATGTTTGAAAATAACAATAATTTATATTAAATGAATAAAAACATACATTCATTTTTAGTATATACTCCAATTAAAAGAATGTTATGGTGAATTTGGCATATGTTTCCTAGAAACAAAAGTGAGTTGACGAAACCATACTTCAAGAATCATATTATATCATACAAATTAAAAATAAATATAAAATTAATTCATATTTATTAAATATATATATATATATCCAAATTAATTCATCAATTATTATGTTTCATTCCTTTAAAATTACCAATTATCCTTTTTGTAATAATTCTTTTTTAAATATGATATTTGGGTAAAATCTAGCTCATTTTCCATGAATGTTTTGGTTGAGGGTTATAATACCTACATCTTGGTCATATTTTCATTATTTAAATAATTTTAGTCATGAAATAATTATTTTATAAATTAATTATATACACTTTTATACAATTAATATAATATGAAAATAAAAAATTAATTACATCACTTCGTGGAGAAAATAATTTGTTTGTACACATGAGTGATGTTTTTAATTATTGATGGATAGAAAAAGTAAATTTAAATAATAATTTAGATTTATAAAAAAATAATTATATAGTGAATAATATATATATCCATTAAATATGTCATTATTTCCATCCATGTAATGTATAAATGATAAATGAATCATATTGCTTCGTGGATGAGGTGGTCCACATGTAGGCATGTGCAACATTAGCATTTATCAAACTATGGGAAGAGGAGAAGGTAGATAATACATTATAATTATATTTCAATAAATATAATAGAAATTTACTTCTAAAAAATAAATATATCGTAATATCCATCCATTAAATATGTCAATAGAAAATTATTTATATCAATATATGGAGGTTGTAGTCCACACATATGTGTGAGCGGAGTATTCATTTACCAAAATATTGAAAATGATAGTGATAAAAGTTATTCAATTAATGTAATATAAACATATTAAATGGAAAACAATGATGGTATTATATTATGATGGTTAGGAAAAAATGGAAGTAGGTGGAAGATGTTTAATAATTATATTCATTTATGGTGATTATATCGTCATTAAAGAACCCCCTTGGGACATATCCTTAAAGATAGTTGGGATGGTCTCTGAAGAATAACATAACATATAGAATATATCAGAATAATTGAATAATAGGAATTAGTATATTATGGTTTAGATATGTGGCTCATTATGTGTGAAAATGATAGGAGGGGTTGATTCCTTTTTAAGTAAGGGGAGTGGCATCCTTGGAATAACTTAATGAATGAAAATATTAAAAATTTACTCTCAGGTAAAAGTTTTCGAAAGTTGATATATTTTTAATATAGGATGAAGAATATTAAAAATTATATTTTCCAACATATTTTATATTGGTCTGGGTGATTTTTGAACTGTTACCTCTTAGATTTACCCTTATTAACCATTTTGACAATTACCATGATGAATTTTTTTTTACTCTTTTGCGGTTAGGAATATAACTATAATATTTTATATGACCCAAATGTGGAATTATTAATAATTATCAACCAAAAAAATTGACATGAATAGATATTGTATTTTTTTATATTTTAAATCATTTCATAAATCATTACTCAGCATAAGATACCATTATAGTCATTTTAATGACTATTCACATAGTTTGACTATAAATTAATCAGGATAATAATCAAATTTGAATATCAATTTGAAAAAATAAATAATATGTTATCATTATCAAAAAAGTATTCAAATATAATAATCCATCCATATAATTTTAATTTTTATAATTTGAAAATAAATTAATTTTTTTATATTATTTGACCAAGAAATATTTTATTATATCATAACAAATTAATGTATTTTTTCTTATCTAAAAAACAAAAATCAATTTATATGGCTATAAAGTTTCACATATTTTATAATAATAATTTATTAATAAACCCAAATATATGGAAATGACCTTAGACATTACTTAATCTAGTGTCTATAGACATGATTTCAATTTCCTTAGTTAACATGGATGTTTTAAGTCAACAAGTTTAGTTAATTAAATCATAAAATTTACACAAATAGACCATATTTTAAATATTATCCACATAAGATGATTGTTCATCTTTTTCACAATGTATATATTTAAAATAAATCATTATTTCCTTTCATTGAATATATTTCTGAATTTTGACCTAAAATATTCATTTCTATTACACATCCTTACACAATGTGAAAAACATTATACATGTAATGAGTAAAAAAATATTAATAAGGTACATCAAATGGAATTATATAAATAATTAGTCCATTTATACAAATAAAAATATTCCTTTTTAAATTTAAAAATTTTATTTAACATAACAGTTTTTATCCAATGATTCATCATATCTTCTAAATGAACCCCATAAAACATTTCATAATTAAATATAATGGAAAATTAAATCTCAAAATGGTTTCATTATGACCATGAGTAAATCATAATAATTTTTTTATAAAATTATTTTTTTCATCCATATAAATTATCTGAAACATTCTTTTACCATGTGGAATAATAATATTTCAATAAAACCCTAAAATAGTATAGATAATCGTGTAGGTAACACGAGGAATAATTTTACTGTTATTCTTACTTAAACATGGAATAACCATCACTCTTATACATATAGTGACCATCATAGATATAGTTTAAATAACCATCATGGTTATACGTTCAATAATCATCAATGTATATTTCTTTTATTTATTAGGAGAAACATATTTGGTTAACTTCATACATTTACCCAAGCCATTGGATATATATAATGTGATAACTAGTACATAGTTAATCATGGAAAAAAACCTCATCATAATGATTTTACACAAACTATATCTCAATATATATAATATTTCATGGAAAAAAATTCATTTTAATAATAGGAAAATATTTTTTGATATTAAAATAACTATTCCATTTCAAAAAACATTCAGAAAATAATATAAATATATGTTAATAGGGGTTTGAAATTGAAAATGAGATATTATAATTGAATCAAAATATAAAATAACAAATACAATGGTGTGAAAAGATGGTGACCCCATATACGTTAAAATATATCATTTCATTTGTCTTTCTTAATGAACATAAATTAATTTTATAAAATGATTAATTTTTTCAAAACCCATGAAAGAGGTTTAAATATAGATAAAATTACAATGATAATATTTTCACTTCATATAATAAAATCCATTATATTACTTTAAAAATACTGGAGTTGAATAAAACAAGGGGTTTTAAGGAATCATTGTAAACAAATTTTTTAAAAAAATACCCTTATCCCGAGTCCTAATCATCACATACAATATTTATAATCCTATGTAATCAAAATATTTTTATTATTTAATTTTTAAGAACCAGTTTCAAATTTTACTCTCATTTATTTTATATCTTATCATCATATATTTAATTATATAATAAATAATGTCACATTAATTGTTTTAAAGGTATTTGTTTTATAAGTCCAAAATGATTTGAGAAAGTTATTTATGTTCTTAGGGGACATATTTTTATCATATATAGAATATTAATAATGAAATAATTATAATGTTTATATTATTATTATTATTTTAAAATAAATCATGAATCATGGTTATAAAAACTAAACAATCGTATAGTCATAGAGATGGTTAGTCGTATGTACATTTGAGCGACAACACCATTTTTCAATGAGTATAATAGAAAATGTTAATATTATGATTCCCTTTACATAATGGTCATAATATCATATATATAGTATTTTTGTAATATATATATAGATATCATCCATGTGATGTAGTGAAGAAAAAATCCTCTACGAGGTTGTTGAACACATGTACGTAGAAACGATGTTGACATTCTTCAGTGAATAGAATTTCATTATGTTAAATGTTATATTATCTTTTAATAATGATAATTATGTCATTAAAATAGAATATATATATATATTAATTTAATCATTATAAATACCTCTTATAGAATGTTATTGAATGTTATTTACACTGGTTCGTGATGGAATAGTCTATTGTACATGCGATTGAAGCTTTTGTTTCCAATTTGATAGAAGAGAAGATAGAATTATGTCATGGAATTAAAAGAAGATCACATTTTATGTATTATATTTTTATTATTATATAAACATGCTTATTAAATATGTTTATGTGGTAAAAGAAACAATAAAACATAAACATATTGTGAAAAAATATACATCATTAATGGAATGTATCCTATAATTAACAAATTAATCCCCCTATTGTAGGTATTATGACATAAATAAAGTCACTATAAAATGTAGAGGAATGTTTTAAAGGTATTTGGGATTATATTGGTTGAAAAAATGGGGGTTTAAGTGTGATGTATAGTGAAGAATAGATATCCTTTTTTAAGAGAGGGGAGAGACAATTTTTAAATTTTAAAAAATTATTATGATAACCGAAATTCACATTCAATTCCAAAGGGATCAAAAATTACTATTTTAAAATCTATTAGGAGGATTTATTGAAATTATCTCAATGAATAAAAATTATATTGGATTGGACTATTTTTTTTCCTTAAATTTTTTTAACTGTTTGTTAACCCTTTGGAATATTACCAAAATATTAAAATTTTCTACACTTTTTGGTTTTTAAATATTACTATAATTTGAAAACTAAACCAATAAAATAAGAATGAATAAATTGATTAACCATATAAAATTAAACTATCTTAATTTATTAGTTCTAGTAATTTTATATCATTTAATAAAATAATATTGTAATAATATATCAATACTATTAAATTAAGAACAACACATTTACAATGATTTTATATAGTATTGATACGACCAAATTAAAATATAATCCATCATCCTATCTCTAAAATTGTAAAATAATCTAAAAAACATAGACAAACTTGATTCATTCATTTTTTATTTTTTATTTCTTTAGTATCATTTATTTTATTTTTCCATTAATTAAATAATTATTATATCAATGTTCTGTTTTTATTTATGGTATGTAATTATTCACTAAAAATATAAAATAATTACCATGATGAATATATATTTATTAGACATAAAAATAAATTTTTTAATTTGACATAGCCTATTGATATCCATATGATAATATTTTATAATTTTTTAAAGAAATAGTGAGACATTTTTTTCTTTTTGTTAGATAAAATAATATAGAAGTTAAAATCACATAAAATAGAGAAATTTCTATATAAATGAATCTTGGATGACTAAGGATGAAATGGAATAATATATTAAAAATAAATAAAATCTTACAATTATTATATTATCCTTGTCAAATTTTTTATTATTAATTAATTGATTTACACATTACAAAGGTAAAAAAGTTAAAGGATTATATTAATATTGGCCTAAAATATAAGAGAACTATATACGAAATTTGAAAATAGTGATTCCAAATATGAAATCTAATTTTAAAAGTTTAATATATATAAATGATGAAATTTAATATAAAATTTAACCATTAAAATGCAATGGAAAATATTTTCTTATTGAAATATTCATTTATTATTAAAATTGATTCTAATGAAGTAAGGTATAAAATTTATTTCAAACCACTAATTTTATAATTTATAAATACAATAAAAATTACTAAAACTAATAAAAATTTTAACTATACAATATATTTATATATGAAAAGAAAATATAGTATTTAAAAAATATAATTATATAAATATTCACGTAAAATCAATATTTTTGAAAAAAAATTAAAACTATTATTCATAAGATAATATTTAGATGATGAATTAAAAAATAGAATTTTATTTTTCAAAATAAATTTTATAATTTGAAAATTAAATTTAAATAAAACTATATAATCAATGTTATTAACAAAACTATATCATTTGGATTTGAACATTTTTATAATGAATATAAATATTAATCTCATGAATAATAATAATTTGAAAAATAATGGGATGTTACATTAATTCCAATTTTTAAAAATTTATTCTCATAAATCTATTAACTAATTAAACATGTGGGGATACCATTACTATGTAGTATTCATAGACTCCCATGATGCTTCTTTATTCATATAGTTCTTCCAAAAACCCATAACCATGATAATTACACTCTTCAAAAATAAATTTTATCTATTGAAAATTATTTTAAAAGTTTATCCCTCACAATAATGTATTTATTCAAACTATAAAACGTCAGGGCTCAAGACATGGAAAAAACCTAGTAGATAATTTCATAGAATTAAAACATAAAAAACCTTATGTACCGTAGATAAACTCGAAGTTTAGGATAATTGTTAAGAAATTACTCTGAACTTTTCTAGGATTTGATATTATCTGATGAACCATTGAATTAAATACCCAATTTTTACAAAAAAATTACACTTTTAAAAGAAAATATTTTAAGAAAAATAGGCTCAAGAATATTGAAAATGATATATTTACTGTGATTATTCACATAACATATCTTGTATCTCTTAGTTGTCCTCATATTTTGTTGAAATACCAACGCATTATCTAATATTTACTCTTAAAATTATGGTCCCATTAACATACATTAACCTACAAAGTCTCTAAATTCTAGAGTCCAACATATATGTCCCCGTAATTCTTAGAAAAGGTTTCATCTGTATAATGTAATGAATAAAATTTTTATATGAGAACTCAAATCAAGAAAAATATTGATCCAAACATCACTAGTAATTCATAGATTAATAATGAAACATATCTTACAAGTTATTAATTTTTCATGTGTATTTTCCATCATATAGAAAATTAAAATCCAAAATAAAATTTAATTTAGTTTCCAATTAATTATGAATTCTACTCCAAATATTCATAATAATCCTGGGATCATGGTCAAATACAATAGATATATGAAATCTATGTAAATTGACTATCTCATTGTTATATAGATAATAATGTGTGCCAAATTATTTTGTATCATAAATTGAATGGAAATGTATATTTGTAATCAATCAATTAATAATAACCAAAATCAATTTATTACCTTATATAGTAATTGGTAAACCAACCCTAAAATCCATTAATATATTTTTCCCGTTCAACTTTTTAATTGGAGAAGGATAAATAATAGATTTGGTAATTTCTAGTATATATTAACTTGAAAAACTTCAATCATTTCCTAGTAAATTCACCAATATCTCTTTTCATTACATTGAACCAGTAATACTCTAGAAGGCCTATATACAATTTAGTACATCCTATATTCAAAAAAGGGGAAACTATGTGCTTTTCTCATCAATTCTAAATTTAACTGGGATTCAAAATTCAAACCTAATTTATTTTAAACAAACACACAATATTTATCATAGTTAATTTCCAAAAATTTACCATTATTAATCAATTGTTTCATTTCCTATAATTCATTTTATTTTTTCTTATTGTTCTAAATTGATATCAAAATAAAATATTTCTATAACAAGGATAAAATACAATGGAAGTTGCTGCATCAAAAAAATATAAGAGAAAAATTATCAAATAATTAAGAAATGGATTATTTGAAAATGGTAATATTGTTAATGATGATTTATTTTTCAAAAAAAAAGCATCAACTAATTTTTTTTTCTAGGATGGTAACTAATTATAATGTCGTGATCATTTATCAAGTCCTACCATCTCCTCTATCTCATGATTACCTCTTTATGACTGAATATATACATCAAAATATTTATAACACTATTTATTTTAAACATAGATCCATATAAATATTATATCCAATTTTTTTTGGGGAATACCACTGTTGGTAGTTACACATCATATGTAGGATAATTTAACTAATGAAATATCTGTTACTATGATGCATACGTATGTGCATAATAATTCATCATCAAGACACAACCTTGTTAATTTAATTCATTATCATTGCACATGAAAATATAATAATTTATAGTGGTAAGATTCAAAAAAATATCATTCAATAATCAATCTTTTTTGTTCTTGAAAATAGTCATAATGATATTTTATACATATGAATTTAACTCCTTTTATATTTAACATAATCAATGTTCTAGGTAAGTATTAATAGTTTTCAATAAACAACCACAAACATATTACTAACAAAAAAATAAATCTTAGTAATATTTTTTTTATCATGGAATTTCATCAACCACTTTAGTTTTGGTGGGATCAACTATTATACCATCATTATTTATGACGTGTCTATGAAATGAAATCCATTAAAACCGAATTCCACATCTTCTATATTTTAAATATAAATTATTTTATATTATGTCTTGTAGAAAAATCTATAGTTGTTTTTGATGATTCAAATAAATAATTCAATTAATCAAGATATCATCAATAAAAAACAAAAACATATCCAAATAATCATGGATGGATCAACACATTAGATCCGTAATAAAACTATGGAATTTGTTAACCCAAAGGGAATAATTATAAACTCATATAACCCATATATTGTATTTTTATAAAATTTCATCTTCATTCACTGTCATATGATAGTACCTTTACCATATGAACACCATATATAATTACTAAATTTTATAGAGATGGTAAAAATTTCATCAATATGATTAATCATATACTTGTTAATAATAGTAAGGTTATTCAATTCTTGATAATCAATGAGAATCATCATTGAAATTTATTTCTTTTTAACAAATAAAATATGATCACCCCAAAGTGATGTTATAAAATTATGGAAACCATTATCAAGAATCATGTGTAACAACCTTTTCATTTCCAGAAGTACTAATTGATTAATTAAATAAAGGTATTTTGAATTTGGATTAGATTTAGTAACTATGTCAAAAGTAAATTTAACATTATGATATGGTATAACACTTGAAAAATAATCAAGAAAATCATCCATGTATTCTTTTACTACCATCACATCATTAATATATACAGTTCCCTTATTCTAAATAATATGTTCATGATAACATCTATTTCCATATTTTAACCATTTATGGCTTCATTATATGTTATCAATAAAAAATTGTTCATTATTATATAAAAACTGAAATTATTCATAAAAAATAACTTCTTTATCAGTATACTATTTTTTAAAAGGGAAAATATAAATCAATTATATACCCAGAATAACATCCAAATCATCTATGGTAAGGACAACAAGGATGTTAAGTACTGGATTTCCATATACACTAATATAAAGGTTTTCATAACTTATTTTTAAATTAATTTTTCTCCAAGTTATTTTTATGATATGTTCGAGATTATTTTCTTCATGTATAATATTGAATTCACATGAATATAAATCATAAATAATGAATGTTTAGAACATGAATTAAAAAATCTATTAGAATAATCTGATGAAATGAGAAATAAACATGATAAAATATAGTTCTATGTCCCAACATTAGCTAAAGTGATTGAAAAATATTCATCGTCACTTTTGAATTATATTCCGGTTCATTCACATATGTTAATTTCATTAACAAATAGTCATGTGCATAATGAAAAATATCATTATATTAAAAACATTTAACTCATTGATTATATGAATAAGTCTTACCACATCCATGATATCTTAAATTTTAATTAAAATCCATATGTCCAATATTACTACATAAAAATAACATACCATACTTCAAAAGGCATTTCCCAGTTTTCTTATTACCATAAATCTCTATAATAAAAAACCTAATTTTCATTCCATCAGATTTCATTAATCCATTATTAACTTTTCCATATAATGTTGATATCATTTTTACTTTATTTCAAGAAAAAATTATAATAATAAAAACTCCATTAATATATTTACTGAATAACAGCCATGTTTCAGATAACATTTTACTTCAAGGGATGCTGATTACCTTCAATATATTGGCACCAACCCATGGTAAAACCAAATGTCCATACTATCCATATCAATGATAAAATGTGTGAAAACCCTTCCAATAAAGTGATATTTACATCATACACAACACCTATGTATTAGTTAATTTCTCAAAATGCAAAGAATTTATTTTCCATCCTATGTAGACTAAATTTATGAAAATATTTCTTATGGAATATTTACTTAAATCCATCACATAGCAACCTATCAATATTTTTCTTTTTTCGTAATATAAAACAATATCCACCATTGATTGGTTTCAACACCAAAAAGGTAAATACAATTTCATACATTTAAATGTTCTAACCATCCCATGATATTAATAAAATTTTCTAGTTCACTAATATATATATATATATATATATATTTTCTACTACTTGGAATGAATATCCACTTAATGCGGGAGGGTGTATCCTCATGAAATGTTCCACTATAGACATGTTCCTTTGGGGTAGATATGCCTGATCTATGGAATGTATACCACCTATATTTATGGTATACATCAATTAATACATCACAAAAATAATCTAATTCCTTTCCATTCCAACCATTTTATGTGGTTGATTCGAAAGGATATAACCCCCATAGGGAAACAATACTTTGACATCATTATTCCACCTGTAGAAACCCATTCTAGATATATATTTTTAAGATAAATCATCATGGTAATATTAAATTATATATCATTTTAATTTACCATAAACTATAATATATTAAAGTTATTATATTAATATTTTCATAACCCTTAATGTTATCTAAATCATTATCCGATTCCAAATACAAGGACATGACCATTAACATCACATAATATTATTACATTGAACTACATTTAATTTTATTTAATTTCAAAATACAATCTAGGTGTATATTTTTAGGTAATTAGTTCAAAATTATTTCATAAAAACCCATATATTACAAAGTGGACACTTCTTATTAGTATCTATTTTTCCATTATTAAAAAAAATTTAAAATAAAACAAGATTTATCTTCATGAAAAATACCCATGACATTCAACATGAGTAGCCTTTTTATCATCTACATCCTTAAACCCAGTTAAAGGAATTTAAAATTTTTGAATGAGGGAAATGAAAAGAAATAATGAATGAAATAGTTCACAAATACTTATAAAAACATATTTTTTTCTAAATAAATATTGCTCAGTATACAAAAATATCCTAAACTGTAAAATCACCTTCCATGGACAATGTTTTTCAAAAAACAATTCATAATAAATTAGAAATATAAAATAATATTTATAAATGAATAATTTAAATTAGGTTAATATCAAAATCAAATTTCTAAAAATATAAACTTTTCATCCTTATAAATTTGTATAAACATTACATTACCTAGTGAAATAATAAGATTTCCCTAAAAACACCAATGAAGAACATATAATTATATTGGTAACATAAGGAACCATTATTATGTAATTATTACATACACATGGAATAACTATCATCGTAATATATTTGTTAACAATCAAAATGATGTTTTAAATTACAATCACGATTACACTTGGAATGACTATGATAGTATATTCAGATAATGTCTACGGAGATACTGAATCAGTTTACTCCATAACATTACCCACAATAATAATTATATATAATAATATTGGTCATCCTTTTTTATCATGGAACTGGAAGTAATAAAAAAATTCCCAATAACAATAACATAATAAATAAATATTTAATTTTAGAAAAATTCATCATACCCATAAGAAAACATTTCAGATATTGAAATATCACATCCAATTTAATTATTTTTTTAAAATAACTATAAAAATTTGGATATAGGGTTTTAATTTGAAGAAAACATGATATCATTGAATGGTATCATAATAATAAATAACATTTATGGTGTTGGGAAAATTCATTTTCACCATATATGTTAAAATATAACATTCCATTTATCTTTATACAGAAAACATCAAAACATTTCATAAAAATATTCTTTTTTTAAAACATTATAAATAATTAAAAACATAAAATGTATTTAATTTTTTATTAAATTATTTCCATTTCAAAAAAATCCTAATATTAACTTTACAATTATTTTTATCAAATAAAAATAGATCTCTAATGGAAACCATAAAATTGTTTTTTTAAGGAAAGCCCCCTTCCTTGAGTACAACTAATCGTACAAATTATTTGTCTTCTTGAATAATAAAATTCTACTATTTTTTAATTTAATATTAAACTATATTATGTTTATTATTGAATTTCCTTCATCTATTACCATTATATAGTTAATTATTTAATTATTTAAATCCAACGTTGATGTTTTGTTGAATTTTTTTTTCATAAGTACAAAAATGATTTGTTAAATCAAATATGATAAAAGTTATAATTATTCCATTATATATAGATTAATATTAATAGTAATTAAATAAATATCATTTCATGTATCAATTATATATTTTTAAAACCAATTTTGATTGATAGGTTTGAAAAATGATCTATGACGTAATGATGAAGATGGTAGGCTATACATACTCTTGAGTAATAGTTCCATTTTCCGATTATCATTTTTGAAATAAGTTAATTTCAATATTTTATGACCATAATGATAAAAATATAAAATATACATATATATTTATTTAATTATACTTCTTTATATCATCCATGTTATGTGGTGGTGAAAAACGAATCAAATCTCTTCGTAGAGGTTTTAGTCCACGCGTATGGGCGAACGACCTTATCATATTTCAATGAATGTTATTATTTTAAAGTTAATGATATTTTATATTATAATATTTAAAAATATATCCAGATTATAATATATATACATTATTTCTATAATAATAACCATATGTGGGAGGTGGTGTTATAAGATGTTTTAAAATTTTTTGTGATGTCATTGACCTCAGTACACACAATTGATGGTTTTGTTTACCATTTGATGGAATGTGAGATAAATATATGTTTTGAAATTTAAATTTAAAACTCTCATTATATGTAATATATGGATATATAATATAATCATGGTTAGTGGAGTTTCGAAGGAGGTGAAAGAAGAAATTAAAATTTAACACATGGTAAAAAAATAATACAACTTATTTGGAAAACCTTCCTTGATTAACGCCATAATACCATTATGATTAATATTATTCCTTGAATTAGGAATTATGATCTGGGGTGCTTTTTTTGAATTATTTTTGGTAGATATTTTACTGAAAATTTGTTTTTAGGTGTTAATAATATTGAATAATATATCCCTATTTATAAGAGAGGGGAGGGGAACCCTTTGAATTTATTATAATATTAAAATAATAAAAGGTGACATTAAATTTAACATATACAAGAAATTTATTTATAACATATAAAGATTATATATCTAAATCCTCCAATAATATAAAAAATATTCTTCTATTGAATGTTCTTTTAAACTGATATTTTGGTTTTAACCCTTTTTTAACACATTTGAAAATCATCAAATTATTCAAAAAAATTTAATGTTTATGAGATAAAATGGTTACCATAAAAAGGGAAATGTCAGATAAATGGATCATGGATAATTTTATTAAACATATCCCATTATTTAAGGAGATTATAATTTTTTTGTAATCTTATATCATTAAATAAAATATTGTTTTTATAAATTTAATTTTTTTAATTTTAGAAATCATTATTTAGAGTTATTTTATTAACATCATGAAATATAATTTAATTTTTTTAAAAGGTTGGGGCCGAAGCCTCAATTTATTATTTGAAAGCAAAGACCTCTTTAGACTGGGTAGATGGAGACCCATTACATAGCCCGAAGGCCCAAGTCCATGTGGCCTGAATACAAGGCTTGAAAGCCCATTTTTTTGGCCCAAAGGACCCCTCGGTGAAAAGTACTACTATAGTACCTGCGCTGCTACAGTACTTGCTACAGTACCTCCACCGCTACAGTGTCTGCTACAGTCCCTCCGCCGCTACAGTGCTGTCGCTGCTACAGTGCCGCTGCTGCAACAGTACCTGCTACAATACTACTACAGTACCTGAGAAATTCGTCCCTGCCCGGATTCAATCCTGGGTCTTTTGGATGCCAAGCAGGAGCCTGTACCACTAGGGTACAGGCTCGTTGGCACATGAAATATAATTTATTATAATATAATAAATTAAAATATCCATATAAACATATAGTTCCCTTGAATATTCATTTTGGAAGAAGATGGTGTCTTGGCCCCATAACTGAGGCACATTTATTATAATAGAATGAAATTAAAAGATTCTAAATATGAGAATATATTACAATACTTATTATTAATGAGAAGTAATTTAGAAATAAGATCATCAATCATGGTAATATCCTAATTGACTCTATTGTTGGAATGATATAATCAACCCTGTTAGATCCACGATATACATGAGTGATGATGTATTTAATGTCGTGAAGAGAGCAGTTGAAGTCCGTCCAATGGGTGGTGATCAGACACACAAGATGTATCACACCATTCCATATTGTTTTCACAATGATGGTTGAGCTGATATCAATCCAGAGGATTCCCCAACCATATTAGCCAAATGTTCTGAGATATAGGAAAAATCCTACTCCCAACAAATTATTATATAAAAAGATAAATAGTACAGAGAAAATAAAAAAAGGAGCCTTACAAATCCTGGTGTGAAAAATACCATCACAATCATTCCTATCCAATCTATCACAGTAGTTTGGTAGAAAAAAGTCCAAATGAAACTAACCTCCATGATAGACCTTTTGGAGAGGGCATTGACAACCTGGTTTTCTTCACAATAAGCACGAGAGACATCAGGGAAAAACCATTCAACAAGATTCAGACAAGATATCCAAGCAGACAACATCTTCTATGGAATATTCTGGGATTGATCCTTTAAAATCTGGACAGAAACTGAATAATCTGATTCCCGCCATACTCTATGCCAACCATAACGAACCGCATACCTGATGGCCTTAATCATCTACCACAATTCTTCATCAATCGCATGAGCATGACCAACCATATTGCATGTAAAAGGAATTTAAAATTATCAAACTCAAAATTTCTGCCACCAGTGTAGATGAAATTCAACATCTACCATAAATGCTTCTGAGGATCTGACTAAGATGGTTCCTGAAGATGGAACCATATCCCACAAGGCCCAATTTTACTTTGGGGGCGCTATCCACATTAACTCTCACCCAATCATTGATAGTAAAACTCCAAAAAACATTAAATGTTTAGTCAGGTTTCTAAAATATTCTATTGATACAATGTCTTCATAGAATTTAATGTTCTGGAATAGTGTTTTTTGCAATGGCCTTTTTGGATCGAAGCAACTTCATGATTTAAAATGGTGATCCACATCTAACATGTTTTATGGATAAATGAGAACAGGGTATAAATAATTTTATGTCTATCAAACCAGATAAGATATTTATTTTCATCAAGAACAACAAGAAATTGTTTCTAAATTTTCTGAGAAATTTCCATATCTGCTCATCTCTTAATTTGTGTATTGATTGAGTCATGAGTCAACATATACAATAAAAAATGTTAAAAATATAATTCCAAAGAGATAAATAAGTGGAACACAAACGAAATAAATGATTATTATCTTCTTTGTGATGATTATAGAGACTACATTTAGAATATATATTAATATTGTCTAATTGAGTACACTCATCTGTGGGGATCATGATTTGAGAATGGCACCAAATTAAAGTAAATCATGAATGTCTTATCCATGGTCTGTCAAAAAGTTTTATCCACCCAAAATCAATTTCATAGTTACTAAAATAATGGTTGTAAATGTGTTTTGAGTTATGTATTCCACTGTTTACAAGTTCCCAAATTAATAAATCAACATCTTGAGAGAAAGGATATTTGTCAATGACATTTATAATTGTTTTACGGAGATGATTATTATGGGATTAAAGAACATATCTAATAGAGTGGTTGGTGTTCACAGGATTTTGACCACGAGAAACCATGGATATTAAAAGAGAGCCATTCCAATTATCTAAGCAGAAGTATATGGAAGAGTCTCCAGAGACAATAAATGAAGTTTTATTAATAATAGAGTAAAATAAATGTTTTATAGATGTCCAGATAAATGATTTAAGAAAATTCATGTTTCCCTTGTTATGTTTTTCAAGAAATAAATTTCTTAGAAATGTAATGCTGTTAGATTTATTAAAGAGAAGATTCCAAGTGATCTTCGATTGAAGACCCTCATTAAATTACTTATTAATTTTTATTACAATAACCCTCTTATCAATATGATTGAAATAATTCAACTAGGGGATGGGGGCATGATTCCATTCTATAGTGATACTTATCCAAAATATATTTTTGATTGCAGTTTTTTTTTATAATTAGACCAGTAGGCCATTTGTAGACCAACAAATGGTGAACCATTTAAGAAACATTATTAGATTATGCAAGGTAGATTCTACCCACCATAGAAAATGGATTTTACATTCCAAGAAGAATGTAGGTTCATAACGTGGACAACAATTGAATCGAAATTAGAAGATTTGGGTCTGCCTCTGATGATTGGGAATCCTAGTTATGCAAAGCGAAGATAACCTATTATACCTAAGCGACTAATAATTTCTCATTTCCAATCAGGGGGAATGTTTTTTTCCATATAAGACAGAAGATATGTTCACGATGATCACTTGACCATTAATCTCCCCATTTTGAATGATGACATTTTTGGGATTTTTATTCTTTATTTTATGACATTGAAGAATCAGTATGATATCATTAGCATACTATAGTTTAGTTAGAGCATTCATATTCAGCAAGTCATGATTGGGCACCATTTTTTTTGATAAACAAGACATGTGAAAAAATGGGTAAGTTAGTCTTCTGCAATGGAGAAAATGATAGTTGAAAGGGGGTCACCTAGTTTCAAACCTTTTGTGAATTTGAAATACTCGCTATGGGATCCATTGATTAAGTCTGATGTGAAGGAAAAAATGAACAATGTTCTGACAGTAGTTATAAGTGTATCACTAGAACAAAAATATTGAAACACCATTAAAATAAAAATCCAATCAATGGTATCCAAGGATTTTATAATGTCCTGTTTAATGGAAATATTTCCTCCTCTATTGTATTTTTTTTATGCGTTAGTACACTGTAATGACAGAAAAATCCAGTTTTGTATGGATCTATCCTTAATAAACCAAACATTATTCCAGGAGGCTGTATTTTCGGTGATATATTAATGCCAATTTACAATGATTTTCATAACAATTTTTATAAAGGTTTTAAAGAAAAAAATGGGCCTAAACGTATGGATATCAGATGCATTGGCATCTTTTTGAATTATAGAGTGAAATTGACCATTAATTACACAAGGGAGAACAACATCAGTGAATAAGGATTTGACAACAATGCAAATATCTAATTAAATAATATCCATGTAATTTTGGAAGAAACCATTATTAAATCAATCAGGGCCAAGAGATCTATCAAGATATAAACTATAGACTTTCTTATTAATTTCATTATCAAGAGTAATATTAATAAAAATGTATCATCTTCATCATTGACCACTATCAGTGTAATCTATGGTAGGGGGTCTTTGTAATTATCAGGTCCCTTCATGATTGATTTAATGTAAGAGAAAATATGATTAAAAATGTAATTTCATTGTCTAAAAGGTTGTAACCATCTTTTAAATAGTTTATAATCCTACACGCTTTATGGTCTCATTTAAGGGTGTTATATAACATAGTTATTATAACACCGTCAGATAACCATTTTACCATTAAGGATTGTTTCCTCATATTCTCCATAATGGTGTGAGAAGAGTGAAGCTTTAACAAAATATTGATTACATTATACAGATTAGTGATAATGTCAGATCTAGTGTTATTGTTTTGATATTTATTTAGCTTATTCTCATGAGGGAGTAAGTCCTTGTTAATTTTTTAGGAATGTGAGCTAAACCATCCTTTTAGAAACTATTTAAGATATTATATTTGGGAAGATAATGAAATGGAACTATTGAAATACATCATGAAAATACAATAAATCATTATGATGTCATTGAATTTAGTGTTATATAACTACGATTTATTAAACTAAAAAGGATGAGAATGTTTCACAGATTTGGTAGATATATTGATAAAAATAGGTTGATGATTAAACTGAAGCTTGTGAAGGGTGGTGCATAAAATGGTGTCCCATTTATCTAAAGCAGGATCATTCGTGGAGTCTCTATCCAGTTTAGAGGTGACCATCCTATTGTAATGATTTATATGGAAAGTGTATTTTTCAGCTATAATATTTATTCGATTAAAGTGGTTGTCTTCAATATAGGTTGTTAAATTCTCTCATGGAAATCAGAGACTATGAAGGACCTATTTCCTCACTTCAATTTAGTATATCATTGAAGTATCTAATTTCAAACCATGGTTTGGTAATATTAGAACCTATATACGTATGACCATCCTGGAGGGTCCTCCAATCTTGGTTTATATTATTTGAATAAAAAAGTTCAAAAAATAAGAGTGTCATCAAAAAAAAATTATATCTGAAGGATTGGTCTGAGATGTAAAAAATGATGATATTTAGAATGGAAAAGTAAAAAAACCATAGAGATCCAACACAATTAGAATTTTGTGTTTCTATTGTAAAATAATATCTGTGTGGACAAAAATTGTGGTACATGGACAAGAAAATTATTATTTGCGAAATAATAGAAAACACAGTTGGACAATGGGTATCATCCATTATTTAAAAATAGTTAGTGTTATAGTTGGTAATACCCAGACAGTTTGAAAAAGGATATCCATTTAAATTTAAATTTTTTGTTACAACACCGTTTTTCTCACTAGCCTTTTCATATTGTAGATCTTCTAATATTTTTAGTAGTTAAATTTTTGGTCTTTTCTTGATATCTTTTAGAAGAAGTTGGGGGGAATTTTTGGTTAACTATCTCATTGATATCCACATTCATAGGAAAATATATAGACATTTTATTACTATTGTAAGTATGGTCCTCCCCATGTTAGGTATTCAGGTTCTCAATGTTTTTAGTTATAACAATACCATCAATAGATTGAGATATACATTCCGATTGATTGAAAATGTGTGGAGGAGTTGTACCTAAGCCTGCTATAGAATGGTAGTCATGTTTTGATGTACCTAAATATATTCCTAGTATCTGACCAGAACATGGGGACAATGTTGGTGTGTCCATCGAGATTGGATGATATTGAGGAGACAAGAATGTGAAGCAAAGTTTCATATCCATGTATGTTGAGCTAGTATCATTATTACCCTCTAGGCCCATTAAAACCATACCATGCATCAAGGTACTTTCTAGAGTTGTGGTGTTCTTTGCAGAATCCATTAGTTTAGATGTCATCTCCTTGGTGGTACACATTCTAAACCAATTGGATGTTTAAATATACCAATCTATTAGTCACTTCCCAAGTTCAATCCCAGAGTGGGTTTGCATTTATTCTTCTAAGAAGTAGTTTTAATTACATGTTTATTCTTGTTAGCTTTCCTATTAAGTAGTGTGTAAACCATTTTTGAATCCTAGCCCAATGTAGAAGACATGTATGAAGATGGAACACTGTCAATATTTATACCATTAGAATGTTTAATGTAAAAATGATGTTCTTCCTTACCTTTAGATAATTACTTTGGTAAAGCTCCTATAGTAAAAAATTCATGTTTAGGATTATTTACATTTTCTTAGCCACTAGGAACCACAATTATCCGAGATCCTCTAGTTGATGGCTAATTGGTTTTAATTCCAAAACCCAAGGGGGTGTTTGATTATACATTCCTGAAAGGTGGAAATCCTGCTAGAGTTATGTTTCTTCAATTGGTGCACCCATAGGAGACCCATATTCTTTGTTACTTGCCTTACCTTTAAGAGTAATAATGCTCGTATTCAAGAGTGGTTTTCCTGAATCAGAGATGTTAGAAATAACATCACCAGTGGGGTGGGAAGATACCTCACTATATTTATTCTACCAATGTTCGGCTTCTAGTTGTTCTTGAATAACATCTATAACAAGGGTATGTATTTCATTAAAGGTGTGGAGATATTTATTTTATTCCACTTCTATAAGGTCATCCCATAAAAAATCAATGTATTTATTATATATATTGATTTATTTGTTTTCATCCCCCATTCTTTATTCAGTCATTTATAGGTTTCTAGGTTATCAGTGATGTGGGTCTTTCCATTTTTATCTTTTCATCCCTGTCTATAATTCTCCAATGGTGGGACCCCTTGGTTCCTAACCACCCGACAATATTCTAAGGTATGTCCAATAAGTTTTCAAATTTAACATTATATGGAATTTTTCTAATATTCTATTCTAATTTCTAATTTATAGTGTTTTTCCTTCAAGCTTACTAAATTAATGAAGTGGTGAATCAAGGTCGACCCCCACCATAACCCTCACAGAGAGGCCCAAATCAACCTTTAGTGTTCTCTGGTCAAATATCAGCGGTAATACAATACTATAAATAATATCATTTAGGATTTTTGGATGTAATAAAATACAATTCTGGTCATGGAATCTTACCTATATTTGGTCCATTTATTCCGATTGGTGTATGGGTTAGATTCATAGTCCTTGTTGAAGATACTATGTTGTATAGTTTTATAGAGGATGTTAAAAACTTTTCGAATTCTACCATGGTCGCATTAAGAATTAAATAGAATGTGATTGTATCGGTGACCTATAGGTACCAATTTCCAATTTTATATAAACAAATAGTGTGAAATTATTGGTTTTAAACCTAATAGTGTCTTGGGGATATCACCTTTCATGTATGAGATATGTCCCAGGGTGGAGAATTTGCATAGAAGTTCATGTTGTTGATGTGAATCTAGATCTACGTACACCGAGAAACCACCTTCATCAAGCTTGTTGAAGAGAAGATGCTTCTTTGTTAGATATTCTTCACTCAGATTCATGCCCCTGAGCACATGTTGGATGGAGATACATTTATATATACACGCTATCATGTCATTACAAGATCAGTAGACCATATTTCATTCATTGTTCTCACCACCAGATCCTCAACTATTATATTATAGATTCCTAAAATGGTGGGATTCGAATATCCCTGGTGCAAGAAATCCACCATCAAAGAGAGAAAGTGTGTAAAATATTAGAGTAGGGAAACCTGAATTGCTCGTAGTTTGTGAGAGTGATTGTCTTCCATCAGTCTAAAATACTTTCCAATAATCAATAAAACCTAAAAAATTCATTCTTCACTGTAATAAATTCAAATTATATTATTTTTAATATTTTTAATCTATATTATTTGATTTATCAATTACATTAACAAATACAAACAAAATATTATGTATTCTTTTAATTTAATAATTTCTTTACCAAAAATTGAAAAAATATTAAAATCATAATGATAAATCATTTAAATTTTAAAATATTATTTACAACCAAAATATCCTCTAGTTGTAAAAATTCCTAAAATATTAAATTTATTAAAAAAAGAATGATTCATTTTTTACGTGATTTAAAATAAATTATTATAATGGTTGAAATCATATGAAAATGGTTAAATTGAAATATGACTAAATATTCGATGATTATGGATGAAATAGACTCATCTATTTATATTAAGGTATGTTTTACAATCATTTTATAGTTCTTATTATTTTATTTGGAAATTTTAATTACCTGATTTACATGTTACTTTGGTGACCAAAATTAATAAGAATATTATTCATATTGAACAAACATAATAGGGAAATATTTATCAAATTTAGACCCACTAATTCCAAATATGTGACCTATTTCTCAACATTCAATACACATTAGGTGTAAATTGGATATAAAATTAATCCAGCCTAACTTAATGAAAAACAGGTTATCAGAAAACTCTTATTTTAGGGAAAAAAATTTATACTAAATTGAAATTTAAAATTTATTTAAAACATTTAATTAATTAAATTTAAATAAAAAAATTTTCCACAAAAATTTAACAAAAAAGACAAATTTATTTAAAAAAATATTTTAAAATTTTGTTGTTTTCAATAAAAGGAATCATTTTATAAAAAACATTTAAAACTCAAAATGTTCATAAAATTAGAAAAATATATTTATATGATAATTTGGACATTAGATATTAAAAATGAAATTAATTTAATATGAATAAATATATTAATTTTAAAATCAAAATTATAAATAAAAATATACTCAAAAATAGATTAATAAATTTTTTCTGTTTTTATTTAAAAAATTTATAACAATTACAAATATCCCTATAATGAATACTAATAAAAAGAAAAATTATTTATTTCATCCTTACAGGTTTGTTAAAATATACTTATTTTAACCCTATAATAAAAAATTTTATTAAAAAAACAAATATGGAGACAATTTTTACTTAAAATTTACATAAAATAATTTTGATTTCGTTATCACAAATATGGCACAATATTGAAATATATTGTAATATATAACTAGTATGGAAATCTATACTAATCCATTAGAAATAAGACAGGTTCATGATAGTTTTGTAATTAATTATCACACTATTTTTTACCGAAATTACAAAATTTTCCACTACTGAGGTTAAAATTGGTTACTATATTAACCATTAATTATTGTAAAAATTATTTTTGAACTAATTTCCATATTTTTAAACTTTTATTCCGTATATTTGATTCATTTTATCAACTTCAGTCCCTAAAAGTGATTTTTTTTAAATAATAAACCCTCAAAACAAAATGAAATTTATTTTATATAAATAAAATTTCTTATTTGTAAAAAGATGAAATTATAAAATATCAACATTATATATGATAAAATCTCCAACATTTAACATATTTTTTTAATAACTCTTACTATTTATTTCTTTAAATTTAATCTCCACTGTATCATACAATACACAGAACCCTGAGTCTAAATGAACAATAATATATTATAGAGTTATAACCAATATTTCAAATTTTAAGGGATGAATAATAATAACTAAATTATGAAAATTATTGTTATCCATTTATTATATATAAAATAAAAAACATTTTAATGGAAAACAAATCTTTTCTCAAAAATCATGTTTTTCTAAAATAATGTTTATCCATCCTTTTGAACATAATATAATATTATCTTTTAAAATTTTCATGTAATATGTTTGATAAATTTAAATATATTTTAAAAAACACAATTTCAAAATACTTTAATGTTAAATTTTTCGGATTTTTCAAAAAATGATCAATTTTTATTGATAGTGAAAAACAGTGACATTTATTGGAAAATAAATTTTCATATAGAAAGTTTTAATGTTTATATTTTTTAATAAACCATATTTTAATGAATAATATGTTATTAGAATTAAAAAATTTCAAATATATATAACATAAATCAATTTTTATGCCAATTTTGTCTTTATGACCTTTCATACTTATGATAAATTTCTTCTAGAAAACCCAATTTTTTATTATGTGGGTGTGTTTTATTTTAAATTTACTTTTCATCAATTAGGTATGTGGACTTCGGTAAAATGGATTTCTTATTTGGAATAAGATAGATAAAATTATAATATTTTCATCTTAATTTTTTCATACTTATGGATAATGAAAAAACATTTAATAGAATATTTACTATTATAATGGGTTTTATAAGTGGTTTAACGAGAAACATAATGGTTTATCTATCTATAAAGACATGTATAAAATAAATTAACTACAAATAATTCTTCCATATAATGGATAATTAAATATATAATCCATTTTTTTCCATTATTAATTTGAAAAATGTGGATACAACATTTTCTACTCTAATAATTACAAGTTTGCGCCTCACCCCACTTTTAAAAGCAAACCTTCGTTCCCCTAATCTTAACACCATAAAACCCTTTTGGTTAGGCCAAAAATGCTAAAAATCTCATCCAAACATACAATAAATCTTTTTAAAATCATTTTATGTTAATATATATATATATATATTTATATATATATATTTATATATTAGGAACAATTATTATAGAGACCCGTACATTGACGTACATGGACATTACATTACTTTTGTGGAATACTTAGTACATAACAAAAAATACACACACAAGGATCGTAATAGTTTAGTGTCTTTGGAAACTCGGAACGTAATCTTCTAATCGTGGTGAAAGATCTCCAATATCTCCCATATAGATCTTCCCTTTTTTTTACCTAAAACCTTTCATTATATACCGGGGAAAAGAAAACATAAAAGGGTGATCTCAAATGCTCTGTAAGGGTAAACAAAAGAAATATAAATCTCATCGTATACACAAGCAAATAACTTTTGGAAATCTTAACCTGCAAAAGAGATCATAATTTCAAAACATGGGATAAATCATGGAAGTGAAATGTAATCACAATAATCATAACTTAAAAACATGAAACTTTGTGTCATACACACATAATCATAGAGAATCATATCTTATTAGTCAAGACTCATTGCCAAGACTATCTTAGTGGAAAAAGTCCATTTCTGAATCGAGTAACCCTCGTTTCAGTCCTGTTTCAATGAACCGGTACAACCTACCGTTCCAGCCATGTCTATCACATGAGATATAAAATCTTTACCCAATGCATTGGAGGGAGATATAGGTCCCACCCATCTTATAATGAATCCTTTCTTATGTGTGCCACATAATCATAAACCATACATCATAGCATAACCCATGTAATAAAAATGGAATTCTTAAACAACATGACATCATAAAACAATTCATATAAGATAAATGAATTCATAAAAATATTTCCATCACAACATAATCAAATCCATGTAATAATAGTGATAAAAACAGAACCCTTTTATTATCTTAGATGGAAAATAGTTTTGATAAAATACTTGAACTCCATTCTTGAGGAAAATATCCTTTCTACTTCAAAAACATTTTTCCTTTCATAACATGTCATACGACTTAAAAATAAAAGAAGTTGATTAAAAATAAACTTGAAAACTTATATAGGAAGATTTTGTAAATAATGTTTTAAAAATCCATTCTTGTCGTATAAGTTAAAAAAAACATTCTTCGTACTTTTGTCGGAAAAGTCAAAAAGTACCTCGTACGAAAACGACAAAAGATTCCTTTCATATATTTTACAAAAAACTCACCGAAGGGTAAAATTGGATATAAACTATTGTAGAAGGATGGAAATAATATTACATATTGAGGGAACATGGATGTGGATGATAAAATACACCCCAGTAATTACCAAAGTAAAAACAATCTCGGATAAAAGTGAGATTATGATATTTCCCTTACCTTTGGTCCGATTTGCTTCGTATGTGTCCGAACCTCCTGTATAATGATTTAAATAATGTCATTGACTTATTACAGAATCATATTCATTGTTATGATATCATATATGTTTCACTTATGACTTTATATTACCCGTTCTTTTGTAAATTTCATGTTAAAGAAGCGTTTTGGGTAAAATAGTTTCATTTATCGTACGTATTTTGACTAGTTGTTCTTGACATTATTATTACTTATATCATGATTTACTTTCTTCCAGAATATAAAATATGATTTATATATCATATATATTCAGTATATATGTATATATATAATTGATAGATAAATGAAATGAAAAACACTGTTCATGGAGACGGTAGTCCGTACGTACGCATGAACATTGTTTTTCTTTTCCTTATTGTCTTGAATGGAAGTAAGTAGATGACATACATATATATATATATAAATAAATCCAGTAGCTTTATAATGTCATATATTTAATTATTATTTCTTATATATACTTTATAATCATTCTTAAATGGTTAACATGGAGAATGAATCTCATCACGTCGTGGAGACGGTAGTCCGTACGTACGCACGAGTGATGATATCATTTCCATAAATATTGAATTGAATTGGAGTGGATTATAAAATATATCAGAATCAATATTAAGCTTTAATAACTATGTATAGTTATTCTTTACACCATTATACCCATCCATGTAAGGTGGTGGTGGAAAATATATTACACCACGGCGTGGAGACGGTATTCCGTACATACGCACGCGCGGTGATTTATTTTTCCGTAGGATGGATAGATGGTGAACTAGAGTTGTTTCATAATTATAATAATATATCAGTATATGAGTGATACTTATGTTATTACTTAATAATGAAACAACCTAAGAAGAAGAAGTGGAAGAAGAAATAAAGATGAAAGAATTGGTAACGGTAATTACCTCTTCTTTGAAGCGCCTCTTTGAGATTTCCTCTTAGGGCACTAAAATTGGTCTTTGAGGAAGACCAGAACCTCTAGGATGTTTCTAGGGAAGTGGAGAAGAGATTTTGGCAGGGTTTTTCCGAGCATGAGTGCTCAAATTGGTGTGAGGAGGAGGGGGAGGAGGTGTCCTTTTATAAGGGAGGAGAGGGGAACCTTAGGAATACCTCAAAATATTATTTTATATTAAAGTCAAAATCGGTTTATAATGGTTCCAAAGGGTCTTATTTCGAAGATAAAGTGGGGATGGGTCGAAATCCTATCAACCAATAGGATTTAGACAAGTTTAGGTTATTATTTTAACCTTATCAATTAGATTTAACTCTAAGTTAAATAATTTAACTTTTACCGTGTCTTTTTGTTTTCTTACACTATATGGTTAATAAACTTACTATAACAAGCCAAACGAACCCCAAATTGTTTATTATTAATATATATATCCTTATCTAAGTCATTTGTCCGAACCTTATATTTTTAGGAATAAAATAACAATTAATAATATAACATTTGATTTAAAAACTATTTTGTGTCAATTTTGACACTATTTGATATATGATTTTTGTGAAAGTCATAAAAGAATTATATGTTCTAACCAAGTTTATAAAATCAACAATAATATATCATAGTAACCTTGAAAATTTGTGGAATTCATAAAAAGTCTCAAATTATATTTATTTGGGTATTTATAACATCAATTATGTCAATATTTCATTAATAAGATAATTACTGCATCATCGTTGTGTCATACATAAATTAAATTATTTAAGATCTAAAAATTACAAATAAAATACCATTATGTAGGAAATATTTTTATCTTTCTAATGAATATTTATAGTTAAATTTATCTTATGTATAACCCCATATTAAAAATGTTTTAGTAAATAAACTTTGATTTTAACTCTTTTAACCATTCTATAAATAAATTAATAATAAATGTCCTAATCTAACCCAAGTGGGCCTAAATGGTCATATTTTATTCCTAAGTTTGTTTTTGGTCGAAATACACTTGTCCAATAGGATTAGGACATGTGTTAGGTAAATATTAATATCATTTTTACCCTTAATTACCCTATTTACCTTTAACCGTGGTAAAAAAAGTAAAAAGTTACTATTCACGAAAAATTATTTTCATCTCATTGAACCACATTTTAGTCCTTGATATTAACCGTGTCTCTCGGATTTTCGAAATTCCATTCACAGAAGCGGTAAAATTAAGTTTTATGCAAAATTCAGTTTTTAACCTACCACTTAGTGGTTTCACTATTCATCAAAAATTGAAAGCTTTCAGAAAAATATCAAAAGTTAGGCCTAAGCTATATTTGATATTATGAACTCAAAAATGATGTCTATTTTACCAAATTCAAAACATATAAGTTGCATTAACTAATTTAAAAATTAATTCCCGTCATCAAAACAAATAGCGTGTTTTTAAGAGATAATAACTATCAAAAGATTGATACTTGTTTATAACTGGTTTAAATGTGAAATTACATCCAATGACCATCATTGTATTAAATTGTAAAAATATATTCTAAATATACTTTAAAAATACTACAATTAATAATTTATCACTATTAATTATTTCGATTAAAAAAAGTTGTTTTTAATTAAAATTTAGTAATTTTCACTATTCATTAGAATATGAAAGTTATCCGAAAAGTACCAAAATTTCACCCTAAGCTAATATCGATATTACGAATCCAAAAATGAATTCCATTTTGAAAAATAAAATTTACAAAATTTCAAAAAGTGGTTATTACTATTCATAACGGCTAGTTTTAATAATATTTTAATAGCATATTGTTGTTTAGTGAAACTCGTTATTGCGTACTATACATGCTATCGAGGAAGGTCGCGATTGCGTGTAATGAAAGGCAAGTCAAGGATGTGTGTTGTGAAAGCTCCTTTAGGTGTAGCGTACAACACAAGACATTAATGAAATTAAAAAGAATATTTTTCATAAAATTTCGGGGCGTTACATTCTACCCCCCTTAAAATGAATTTCGCCCTCAAAATTCGTCGAGGTTATAAATGGTTTACTATTCGAACGTTTCATTAATAGAAACCCACATCGTAAAAAGGAAAACCAAAACCAATATTTAAAAACGAAATTATGAAACGTAACGGTTACCCAAGTAAACTAATCACTAGGTTTCCACATAGGTGAAAATATGGATATGGAAGAGAAATCTAACCATCATGTTCTGATAGAGAGTGGTAGAGAAATGGCTATGGAAAAGTCAGCAATCAAAAACCCATAAATTTGTGATGATCTTAGGTACCATCAGATTCATCAGATATAAGAGCACTAGGACAACATTTTTGGTTTTCAAGATCATTTCCCTAAAGTTGATGAATTAAAAGAAATACTTGCATGATTTTGCTACAATATCACTGTTGTTCCTGCTTTGAACAGTTTCCACTTCATCTCTTAAAGAAATGAAGTGTTAAAAGATCATGTGATAGAATGATGGGTCATTACATCTGTTTCAAACAAAAGGTTAGCAATAGTTATCAAATATTCATAAGTCCTTCTTTTGTGAGGTTGAACTTATACTTCATATATCACACCTCTTAATAAAATAAAACTAGTTTCTACTAACCAGGGACTTCTTGTAGGCCATTGGTAGGCGATAAAGGCCAGTCGCACTTCGGTTGTGGGTTCGATTCCCACAGCCTTGTCTGACGCGATGGGTTGTCGCCCGTCCTGCAGGTTGTCCTTTTTCTAGAGCTATATTACTATAACATCCCATAAATAATATCGAAAAACGTTTTATCCTAGCTTATGTCCAACATAATCCATTCTAATCTTTAGGCTTATCTAAAATACTTCGGTCCAAGCTCATAGTATAAAGAAAATGATTACTTGAAATGTCATAGAATAATCACGTGAATGCCATCATTTATCCCCCATATATCATAAGATATATCTTATTGGTCAAATTAAAAACATGTGAATACCTAAATCATGTATTCTCTTGAAGAATGAATACCCATTGAACCTTAGTGAAAACATGAATTTGGTTAAAAGTTAACACTTTCCACATACCAAAATCCTCAAAATTCTATATACTCAAACCATGATATCACTTAGTCCTTATATCAATCATGAGCTCATGAATACAATCAAACATCTCATTATCATCTTATCCCTTCATTATGCGCATATCATCTATATTCCAAAAATATCTGAATAACCTTTCATTGATACTGGTACCATTAATCATACACTTTCAAAACTCAAGGAAAGACAATAGTGTAACAATACTTAGATGTCTCTTTACTCTATAGTACCATGAGATTACTTATACAACATTACACATGATAAAAATGTCATCATTCCACTACATTCTTAAACCATTGACCGGGCTTCAACAATTCTTTCATCTCACATATCATTTGTAGTCTCTTCATCATCATCAACATAAATACTACCCATACGACCATACTGATTCTCATCATGAGACTTTCCCTTAGAGAATTGGTTTGCATAATGCCCGTACATTCCACATTTAAAACATTTAACCATTGTTGATGTCGTTGCAATACCATTATCCTCATCCCTGGTGTTAACTGATCCTTTTCCTTTGCACTTACTGGATTTGTGTCCTTCTTTTCCACACCCAAAGCATCTTCCAGTTCCTTTGAAACATTCTCCTTGATGCCTCTTCCCACATGATTTACATAGGGGAAATTGAACTTTCTTTCCTCTATGATCATCATGAAACTCCATCTTTCTCTTATTAGCCGTGTCAAGAAACTTACCAAATTTTACTTTATTGATCATATTATGAGATTGCTGATTCGGCATAATAATGATGTTTGGACTTCCAAATCCCGTTTCATTTGGTTTCTCATGAAGAAAATCATTCCATTGTCCGTCATATCCTCAATTATCATGAATCTTCAAGTTTCCATCCATTTTCTAAAACCCAAAAAGAATAGTGTGAGAGGCAAAAATCATGCTAGGGAAAACAACATAGTAAAGGGGAAGCACCCTCAATATCTAACATCTTAGGTTAAATTCTAAGATCGTTACCGTAGTTTTAGGACTATATCCTATACATATACTTATCCTTATGGACATCCCTAGACATACCATAGAAATATCTCTAGGGATCTTACTAACGTTTTCGCATCCTAGTTTCCAAAGGTTGACTAAACCTTTCCTATGATACCAACTGTAGAGACCCGTACATTGACGTACATGGACATTACATTACTTTTGCGGAATACTTAGTACATAACAAAAAATACACACACAAGGATCGTAATAGTTTAGTGTCTTTGGAAACTCGGAACGTAATCTTCTAATCGTGGTGAAAGATCTCCAATATCTTTCATATAGATATTCCCTTTTTTTTACCTAAAACCTTTCATTATATCCTAGGGAAAAGAAAACATAAAAGGGTGAGCTCAAATGCTCTGTAAGGGTAAACAAAAGAAATATAAATCTCATCGTATACACAAGAAAATAACTTTTGGAAATCTTAACCTGCAAAAGAGATCATAATTTCATAACATGGGATAAATCATGGAAGTGAAATGTAATCACAATAATCATAACTTAAAAACATGAAACATTGTTTCATACACACATAATCATAGAGAATCATATCTTATTAGTCAAGACTCTTTTCCAAGACTATCTTAGTGGACAAAGTCCATTTCTGAATCGAGTAACCCTCGTTTCAGTCCTGTTTCACTGAACCGGTATAACCTACCGTTTCAGCCATGTCTATCTCATGAGATATAAAATCTTTACCCAATGCATTGGAGGGAGATATAGGTCCCACCCATCTTATAATGAATCCTTTCTTATGTGTGCCACATAATCATAAACCATACATCATAGCATAACCCATGTAATAAAAATGGAATTCTTAAACAACATGACATCATAAAACAATTCATATAAGATAAATGAATTCATAAAAATAATTCCATCACAACATAATCAAATCAATGTAATAATAGTGATAAAAACAGAACCCGTTTATTATCTTAGATGGAAAATAGTTTTGATAAAATACTTGAACTCCATTCTTGAGGAAAATATCCTTTCTACTTCAAAAACATTTTTCCTTTCATAACATGTCATACCACTTTAAAATAAATGAAGTTGATTAAAAATAAACTTAAAAACTTATAAAGGAAGATTTTGTAAATAATGTTTAAAAAATCCATTCTTTCCGTATATGTTAAAAAAACATTCTTCGTACTTTTGTCGGAAAAGTCAAAAAGTACCTCGTACGAAAACGACAAAAGATTCCTTTCATATATTTTACAAAAAACTCACCGAAGGGTAAAATTGGATATAAACTATTGTAGAAGGATGGAAATAATATTACATATTGAGGGAACATGGTTGTGGATGATAAAATACACCCCAGTAATTACCAAAGTAAAAACAATCTCGGATAAAAGTGAGATTATGATATTTCACCTACCTTAGGTCCGATTTGCTTCGTATGTGTCCGAACCTCCTGTATAATGATTTAAATAATGTCATTGACTTATTAAATAATCATATTCATTGTTATGATATCATATATGTTTCACTTATGACTTTATATTACCCGTTCTTTTGTAAGTTCCATGTTAAAGAAGCGTTTTGGGTAAAATCGTTTCATTTATCGTAGGTGTTTTGACTTGTTGTTATTGACATTATTATTACTTATATCATGATTTACTTACTTCCAGAATATAAAATATGATTTATATATCATATATATTCAGTATATATGTATATATATAATAGATAGTTAAATGAAATGAAAAACACCGTTCATGGAGACGGTAGTCCGTACGTACGCATGAACGTTGTTTTCCTTTCCTTATTGTCTTGAATGGAATTAAGTAGATGAAATACATATATATATATATATAAATAAATCCAGTAGCTTTATAATGTCATATATTTCGTTATTATTTCTTATATATACTTTATAATCATTCTTAAATGGTTAACATGGAGAATGAATCTCATCGCGTCGTGGAGACGGTAGTCCGTACGTACGCACGAGCGATGATATCATTTCCATAAATATTGAATTGAATTGGTGTGGATTATACAATATATCAGAATCAATATTATGCTGTAATAACTATGTATAGTTATTCTTTACACCATTATACCCATCCATGTATGGTGGTTGTGGAAAATAGATTACACCACGGCGTGGAGACGGTATTCCGTACATACGCACGCGCGGTGATTTTTTTTCCATAGGATGGATAGATGGTGAACTAGGGTTCTTTCATACTTATAATAACATATCAGTATATGAGTGATACTGATGTTATTACTTCATAATTAAACAACCTAAGAAGAAGAAGTGGAAGAAGAAATAAAGATGAAATAATTGGTAACGGTAATTACCTCTTCTTTGAAGCGCCTCTTTGAGACCTCCTCTTAGGGCACTAAAATTGGTCTTTTAGGAAGACCATAACCTCTAGGATGTTGCTAGGGAAGTGGAGAAAAGATTTTGGCAGGGGTTGTCCGAGCTTGAGTGCTCAAATTGGTGTGAGGAGGAGGGGGAGGAGGTGTCCTTTTATAAGGGAGGAGAGGGGCACCTTAGGAATACCTCAAAATATTATTTTATATTAAAGTCAAAATCGGTTTATAATGGTTCCAAAGGGTCTTATTTCGAAGCTAAAGTGGGTATGGGTCGAAATCCTATCAACCAATAGGATTTAGACAAGTTTAGGTTATTATTTTAACCTTATCAATTAGATTTAACACTAAGTTAAATAATTTAACTTTTACCGTGTCTTTTTGTTTTCTTACACTATATGGTTAATACACTTACTATAACATGCCAAAAGAACCCCAAATTGTTTATTATTAATATATATATCCTAATATAAGTCATTTTGCCGAACCATAGATTTTTAAAAATAAAATAAAAATTAATAATATAATATTTGATTTAAAAACTATTTTGTGTCAATTCCGACACTATTTGATATATGATTTTTGTGAAAGTCATAAAAGAATTATATGTTCGGACCAAGTTTATAAAATCAACACTAATATATAATATTAACCTTAAAAATTAGTGGAATTCATAAAAAGTCTCAAATTATATTTATTTGGATATTTATAACATCAATTATGTCAATATTTCATTAATAAGATAATTACTGCATCATTTATGTGTGATACATAAATTAAATTATTTAATGTCTAAAAATTACAAATAAAATACCATTATGTAGGAATTATTTTTAGCTTTCTAATGAATATTTATAGTTAAATTTATCTTATGTATATCCCCATTTTAAAAATGTTTTAGTAAATAAACTTTGATTTTAACTCTTTTAACCCTTGTTTAAATAAATTAATAATAAATGTCCTAATCTAACCCAAGTGGGCCTAAATGGTCATATTGTATTCCTAAGTTTGTTTTCGGTCGAAATATACTTGTCCAATAGGAATAGTACATGTGTTAGATTAATATTAATATCATTTTTACCCTTAATTACCCTATTTACCTTTAACCGTGGTAAAAAAAGTAAAAAGTTACTATTCAACAAAAATTATTTTCATCTCATTCAACCACATTTTAACCCTTGATATTAACTGTGTCTCTCGGATTTTCGAAATTCCATTCACAGAAGCGGTAAAATTATGTTTTATGCAAAATTCAGTTTTTAACCTACTACTTAGTGGTTTCACTATTCATCAAAAAATGAAAGTTTTCAGAAAAATACAAAAAATTACGCCTAAGATATATTTGATATTATGAACTCAAAAATGATGTCTATTTTACCAAATTCAAAACATATCAGTTGAATTAACTAATTTAAAAATTAATTCCCGTCATCAAAACAAATAGCGTGTTTTTAAGAGATAATAACTATCAAAAGATTGATACTTGTTTATAACTGGTTTAAATGTGAAAATACATCCAATGACCATCATTGTATTAAATTGTAAAAATATATTCTAAATATACTTTAAAACTACTAAAATTAATAATTTATCACTATTAATTATTTCGATTAATAAAAGTTGTTTTTAATTAAAATTTAGTAATTTTCACTATTCATTAGAATATGAAGGTTATCCGAAAAGTACCAAAATTTCACCCTAAGCTAATTTCGATATTACAAATCCAAAAATGAATTCCATTTTGAAAAATAAAATTTACAAAATTTCAAAAAGTGGTTATTACTATTCATAACGGCTAGTTTTAATAATATTTTAATAGTATATTGTTGTTTAGTGAAACTCGTTATTGCGTACTATACATGCTATCGAGGATGGTCGTGATTGCGTGTAATGCAAGGCAAGTCAAGGATGTGTGTTGTGAAAGCTCCTTTAGGTGTAGCGTACAACACAAGACATTAATGAAATTAAAAAGAATATTTTTCATAAAATTTCGGTGTGTTACAATTATTCTATAACATTAATGGGGTGGCTCTACAAGGGTTACAATCCATAACTATGCATTTTTTGTTATATTTTCTTCAACATCCTAAACGTCTTCTTAAAATATGATTATATAAAAAAATATCCCTTATTATAGGAAATTCCTTTTTTTTGAAATAAATTAGTTGAAATTTAAAAAATAAATTATAAAAAAATTATATTTTTAAATATCCATGGATTCTTATTATGACTCATCAACTTAATGGGTAGTCATGATGGCAGTAAAATCAGTTTTTGTACTATAACTCAAAAATCCATTTTTCACACAGATTTGGAAAAAACTAACTCATTCAGAATATGATGGAAAGGTAATTATTAAACATTTTTATAGAATTTTAAAATATTGGAAAAATTAAATTTCTAAATAATTGTTTTACGTTTTGAACTATCTTGAATATATTTTCATGAAAATAAATACATGGAAGAAATTGATTCCTGATTAATGAGGAAAAAAATATTCCTTCTCAAAATAAATTTTGTCAATCCTTTTATGTAATAAAGAGAGATAAATTGTTTGATAAACTTAAAAAATCCATGAACGATTATTGGACAAGAAACAATATTGGATTTAATATTTAATCTCACAAAATATCCCTCTAAATGAATTTATCATTGATAATCTAGAAAAAAAATTAGTTTATCACAAAAACCCTTACAGATTTTGAAATATAATTCAAAAATTAATAAAATAATTAAATTTAGGGATATATAAATAACAATAATATAAGATAAATTTAAAATAAATTTATGGGAATTATATAAAAAAAACAAAACAAATAGGTGTCTACTATGACATATGTCTCAAACAAATAAATGTGAGATGAGAAACCATTACATTAAGTCTCATATTTTTTAAATAAAAATTTAAATATTAATTGTTATAAAAATTGATTTATTTTACATTTATTTTGGGACAATATTCATATATAAATTACTATTTATAATTCATTTATAATTTCAATGATGGATTTATTAAAATATTCTTTAAAATATTTATTTTTGTTTAAAAAAGATTGATTTTTGTATGTTTTTGTTCAATTATTCATGTGAATTTACATAGGTCATGGTTTCATCATACAGAAAATATAAATAATTATATAAGGATATTAGTTATTAATTATCTAAAATTTTATAACAATTTCTATAAAAATGTGGTGAAAAATGAATTACAACATTTTGTGGATATAATAATTCATTAGTACTAAAGTGTTATGTTTACATTTTTTGATGGATAGAATGAAATAAAGATAATTAATAATTAAAATTTCTATAATAATTATATTATCATAAATATACTATATATTCCTTGAATATATCCTTGGTACAATCCATGTATCACATAAATAAAAAAATCACATTATGTTGAATAGGTGGTATTTCACAAATATACACGAGTGATGGTATCATTTAAAAATAGATTCGACGATAATAAGTTATACATAAAATTAAAAATCTAAAAGAATAATTCTTCCATAATAATATTATTTGAAAATGTAAAACAATTTAATAATATTCCAATAAACATGTTGATGGAAAATGTCTCAAATTGTTATATGGAGGAGCTACCCCGCACATACACACATGGGGTGCCTTAATAACCTATATTACATAAAAGATATGGATAATGGTTATGAATTTTAAATTAAAAAATATCATTATATTAAAACTTATGATGTTATTATTATGGTATTCTTTGGAAAAAATTCCAGTATATTGAAGAATAATTAAAATGTAAACACATATTTATGTTGTTAACCTAATCATTAGAGATTCTTAATTTCATCTCACATTATGTAACATAAGAATGGTATTATAAGGTTATAAAACATCAATAATTAATATAAGTAATTTAAGATGAGTTTATTTAATATTTGTTGATATAATTATATCATCAAGTTTGAGGAAGAGACAATGGGTTGTTATTTTTTATAACTGAGTGGAGGGTTGTTGATGTTACCACTTAAATTATTAAAAAATATAAATTAAAATAAATTAAAATGTTTCCCATGATTGATATATTTATAAAATTGTATGATAGTGAGTCTAAATCAACACATCTATGAAATTTTAGATAGTTTTAGTTGATGTTTTTTTCCTTATATCATGTTTTTAATCCCCTATTATTTTTTTAAAAAATTTCAATGATATCATGGGTTTTTACTCATTATGGTTCATGAATGTTACTATAATATTATAAGTGTTAAATAAGTTTAAAATGGATGACATGATTTTTGTTGAACTATGTTGGGCTTCCATAAAACCCAACACCTCACCCCACCCTTGGAATATCCCAAGGGGAATTCCCAATCCCCTCTAGCCCGAAATAAGTTTCTAGGAATCAAGAACAATATTTGGGAAATATTTCACCCATGAGAATAAAATATATATGATAAAAAAATTATATAAAAACACCAAGATCAAACTTTGGCATATCATAATCTAATATCCATAAGAGTAATGAGAGTTATGACCATTATAATTACAATAATATCTAAAATAATGAAAATGTGAAGGGGAAATAAGACCATCAAAACCAACAAGTGGTGAGAGGGATGACACATCATTACACCACCATTAAAATCCCTCATCGATGTAACCACTAGAACATATAACCACCACCACCACTACCATGGGTAACATTTCATTTACATGGGTCAAATATAACATGTCTATATAATCCCGATAGTTCATGTCGGGTGTGAGATAAGATCCTAGTAGGATACCACTAAAAAAGATTCCATGAATTCACATTATATTATTAAATAGCATCCAAGTTCAATTATAAACTAAAGATATAATTTTAAAAATACCATGCTTTTAATATCAAATTAGAATGATATATGATTAAAACTTTAATAATAAACATATCATGAGCACCACTAAAATTACTAATGCACTATGTCATATGAGACCTGGGATAATCATACATTCAATGATTATACCATATACTAGACATAATGGTCTTAATTGAATCAAAAATCCCCATCACATGTATGCATAGTTAGTTTTGTTATGTTATCTTATTAGGGAGATTCAGACTCATCCATGTCGACTCGCCATATGTACCTGAACTAGTCCTCCCCCTGAATACCTTTTAATACATTGTAATCAACTCAATTACCTATTTCACATGAACTGCCTCTTAGACAATCACAAATCCAAAAAAGAAACACACATGAAAAGAACCATTTATAATAGTAATATATCTATTTAACCCTTACTGATAAAAAATCATATTGAATAAATGATTTAAATAAACCAATAATGTCATAAAATTTATTTAAAAACAAAATAAATCATTCTGAAATGATTAATCCATGTTAGATCATGTTATCAACCACCTCTAGATGGGAAATCACCTGAAACTAGTGGTAAACCATAACCACCCCACAAAGAGACCATATAAAGGCAATAACATCATACATTCATTAATTTCAACCCAAATAAACAATATTGACCCCAAATTACGTCCAAACCGTTGTGTAAGAATTTAAATACAATATATGTAGAAGACAAGACCAAAAATTGAAAAAAAAGAAAAAATTTGGATCTCACATGATGGTTAGTTGAAGATCCCAAACCATATTATCCACTAAATTTGATATCCATGGAGAAAGGTGGAAGTGGGCGTCATGTATAGGGATGGAGAGTCATATTGGGAGGGGAAATGGGTAATATGGGGTTAAAATTAATGATGTGTAGTTTCAAAAATTTATGATTTTTTTTTGATGTCACATGAATTGAAAACATTTTTTTTCAAAATAATATGTCAAACGTGCAACAAATCATTTCATGAGGAAAAATGGAAAGACTATATATTGGGGACGGCACACACCTGTGCACCTTAACACACCACCTTTAAAATGAAACTATCCTTTTCACATTCATAGAATGCATGCATCTATTGTAGATTGTGTGACAAAAACATTATTACGGTCTATATTGTTCAGCTTCTACAGTGATGGTGCCAAATTTTTACTAATGATGTTCTAATAAGGAATCACTTTTTCTATGGTCCAAATACACTATATTTCAAAATAAATCTTATGAAAACCCAAAAATAATGGTTTTACTGAGATTATAAATCAAAACACCTAAATTTAACAATGAATGTGATAATTCTCCCCACTATGAAAACATTCCTCCCTCAAAATATAAATTTTGAGTCTGGTGAGTAAATAAATAAGGATATGACTCTTCCACAAATGATATTTTCTCCCATGCCTCTGGATCATCATTTTCATGCTAAAAATGTTATAAACCAATGGTATGAACATTTCTTGAAGCATATTCATGTGATAGACCACCATCGATACTAGTTGCTCAAACATAGACAATGTAGACTGCAACCCCAATTCATCATAGTTCATCACATGACACATGTCCATTTTATATTTCATCAACAGTTTATCATAAAAAATTATGAATAAATTTTAATCTGTTCAAAAAATCCAATTGTAATTCCACTCTACCAATAATCTACATAACGGAAAAAGGTCTAATATTCCTCAACATCAACATCCCGTTATTAATAAGGTGATGGTAAACTAGGTTTGGGGACACATTTTTACAGACTTGGTAAACCATATATAACTCAAAATCTCAATATAGTTGTTCATTATTAGACTTATATTGGTTTTTTGTTGTCAATAACTATGGTCTGAGCTTAATAAAATTTGTACATGTATCATTCATTATGATCGGTCAAAGAAAAATGTTTTCTTAACCACATTTGTCAATCAAAAGGTCTACTGACAAGGTTTATATAAATCACCTAAAATAGAGTAATTTTAATAGAGAATTGGTAACTATTTTTAAAAAAACATTGTCAAACCTAAATGTTTATCCCATGACCCTCCCAAATTCAACACAGATTGACGGATAATTTCACCCAAAAAATGGATTTCCCACTCTATTTGACCATGTGATTGATGATGTTATGTCATAATGAGTATAATCTATTACCCTATTATTTTTTGATATATATCCTAGTATTTTATTGTATGATAGCTTTCCGTATCTAAAATAATATTTTATATCCAACCATGGAACTTAAAAAATTGATACTTATACATACAACCCTACTCATCCACCTTGGTTGAAACCATAATCACAATAAAATGGGATGATTTTTCAGACTGTTGATAACTGTATAGATTGTATTCCCTCCCAATGATCTTCAAGGTATGATAATGATGATTTCATTAATGAAATTTTCCCACATCAATTTATGATTTCATAGTTCAATCAGCAAACCAAAGGTCCTCATATTTTAGTCATAAACCTTGTGACAGGAATAACACCAGGATACAAAGTCAGCTATAACCCACCTTATATCAGGCCACCATAACTAGAGATGCATCCTATAAAACATCTTTGTTGTACTAATATTGAAATCCAACTAATTTTGTGGGTTATATTGCATCACTAACAACATTAAAGAAAAATAATCCTTATAGATACCCTTGATTCAAATAAATACCTCTGAAGATAGAGACAATTCTCTAGGGATTCCACCAGCTTTTAAAACAATCATAGACTACTAGAAGTACATATCTATAAAATTTTGTTAAAAATTCATCACCATAAGGGAGTGCATCATCTGATGACTAGTTAAGCATGTTCCTCCACTTGGATCTTTGTTTTCAAAATGTATCTTGTTAAAAATACACATTAATGTCCACTAATATCAAGAATCCTTTAAGGATTACACTAGAACCTTTCATCGAATGGATTCATCTACCACGTTTCCTTTTCATCATGTGTGTTTAATATCAATGCTAAAACCCTAAATATAATTATCTCATTGGAGTGTCCTTAGATGCCAATCCTTCTAATAAAAAGTTTATGATAGATCTTATTGTATGTGTAAAACAAAAAAAATTCACTGAAGAGATAGTGAAACAATGTTCTCAAAAAATGGATCATTAAACATAATTTCATTTCACAGGTCATATAATTTATTTCATCTGGTTTGAGTAGGATGGAACCATATGCTAACAGATGGTCATCATACAACCACACACACCCATGACTTATATATAATTAATTACATAACATTATTTATCCCATCATGATTTTGGAAAAAATCAAAATGGGGGCAGAGAACAAATTTTTCATTACCTTGATTATATATTCCTGAAATTATGGACTCCATTGAAACATTACCCCTTTCAAGGTATGGTCATCCTTGGGAGAATCAATGAAAAATAAATCTGGTCATAAATATATGTAATACCCCTTTAGGCTGAGATATCTCATGATCTCATAGATGTTCCTTAGTTTCACCTACAAACTCACCACTTAGATCATATTAGGAGGTAATGAAACCCCATATAATGAGATAAAATATCCTTGAAACATTACCTCCATGATTCATGTGGTACACTATGATGGATGGGAATCAATAAAGTGATTTAGAAGACTGTATAACAAAATCCTTATGTGGTATCCATTCTCTTCCACAAACTCTTAGTATAGCAGATTGTCATTTTTTACACCATGATTAATGAGTTGAGGTATTTATGGAACATTATATTCATAAAATCAATGAGAAAAACTAGAGAATATGTGAATTGAAATAAATAACCAGATACTAAAGGTTGTCAACCCTTGATCAGATAGAATCCATAAGAATTTATAATTCCTTAAAACTAGACTAATGATACTTAATAAATGGTTAATTTTGGATAACCCCATTTCATTGTTGAGATGCTAAAACATGTTATCAATGTGGGTCAGGTAGTAAATTTTATTGATTGTAACCTTATTTAACTTGTAGTAATCAATGAACAACTAGATATATACATTATAATTTTTATAAAACAACACCATAGATGACTGTAATGAAATTCATGACATTAAGAATAATTTGGATTCTAAATAGTCCATTTGTATCCTATATTCCCTTAACAATGTTAGAGAAAATAAGATATTAGATGTCTTCCCAATGATAAATACATAATAATATCCACACCCTACTCCAAATAAAACCAAGAGACATCATTTGGAAACACCTACGGAGACACAACCACCATATGAGGTAATCCATTGCAGGACCTCTATCATCATTCTTCTATATGTGTGATGTGGTCTATAAAATAATATTTCCTTACATTGAATGTAGAGGTCAAAGACACTCTAATCCTGGATCTCATTCACCTTGAAAGGCATGAGTACTCTCATTACATTCCAAAAAATGATACCCACTAATGGTAACAATCAAGTGAACCTTAAACACACTATCCATCATATTCTCTAAATCACATCATATAGGTTCATTTCATGAATCATGAAATATCATTTTGGACTAACCACTAATTGACGAAGAGAACATTATTTACAAATTATTCCTACTCTATCTTTATAAAAAACATCATCACGATCTCCATTCCATATGGGAGGAGAAACTCAATTTTTAATTTAAAAGGTTCTACAACATGGGATGAAAAAAAATAATTACAAGAAATCAAATCAAATAATGTGAAAACTACTCTAAATGTAATAAAAATAGTACCTCAAAATATTTTAGGTCCCATATTTATTTCCACTAGCTCTTGATCCATAACATATAGGTTCTTCATATCTGTTGAATCTTATAATCAATTATTGATTAATGGATCTTCTATGAGCTACCTATTACAATGAATGGATATATCCCTTCCTCTATGACAATAAAAACAAGAATAAAATAACTTTATGAACATGTTTGATCTACTAATTAATTTTCAGAAAAGTATTATGCACTACTCTATTTTAGAATACCACACTTACAAAACCATGAAATGTTTCCAAAGAACTAACACTAATAGAAGGGTCTAGGTAGAACTAGACATAACACATGTGCATGCCATGTTATTCTAGACTATTATCATATATTTTATCCTCCACTAGTTTTCACGGACATAGTAGGATGCGAATAATGGAATAGACAACCAACTCCCATCTAACACTCTATACCACTCTTCATATTCATTTTAAATGAACTACCAATAATCAATCCCACTACCAAATATCTCCTAGAAAACTAGAAAATCATCCATAATCAATATCTTATATAATGGATCATAAAACTATATCATCATATATATTCATTTTATTCATGAATAAATGGGATAAAATTTCTGGACGAAACCCCATTTCAGAACAATGAGATGTTACATACTCATTGGAAACCAATTAAGGTGAGAAATAGAGGTACCCCCGGATGTGGTTAGCATATTCCAGAATGTTTTTATCCACCTTCTAGATATAATTAAAATACCTGGACCTATTAGGGATCATATTCAAATTAAAATATCACTCAAAAAGATAATTTTTAAATCCATCCGACCAATATACTCATATTTCCTAACTGTATCAACTAAGTACCACCACCTACAATTGAGACAATAAAACATGAATATATCATACTTCACATTGACCACCTTATGAGTATCAGGAATCTTTAAAACACACTTTACCATTTCAATCTAGTCTTTCACAACATTAGTGTATGTGATACCATGTTTGGAAGGATGTTTGTTTTGGATAAAATCTAGAGCCTACTCATATTATAGACCATGTCCTGTTTCTATAGGATGAGAAGGTCCTTGGCCCTCTCCCTGATTCGATTCCGAGATAGCCAAAACCATAGATTCCCCATGTATCTTATCTACTTGTCAGGGAGAACACTCTTTGACGACTTCTAACTATTAAATATTAAGCCTCTATAGAGGAATGAAGCAACCTAAATTATCAAATGGAAGGAAAACTATCAATAAAAATATTTTGATTTTATTAAAAAAACAAAATAAAAAACATCCAAAAGCCTAGGAAAATAAATTACAAGAAAAATAACAAGTCGCACCAGTCTCTCTCAACTCGATGTCCATGCACAATCAAAATTCTTTAAATCCAACATAATGTAAGAGTTGAACCAAATCCCAAATATCCCATGGTATTCTAAAACCATTCACAAAGTGTGTTTCCCAAACATCCCACTTGAAATAAGAACCACAATACTTGATAGTCCCCGCTCAAGCCTATCAAGATTGTGCTTAATGAAATATACAAATAAAATGGAAAATCATACTATGATATAATTTTTTCAAAAACATGTTATGATAACATTTAAAATGACACCCAACCAGGCCTATGGTTAACCCAAAGTGCATTCCCTATTCAAATAGTATGGATACATGTGAATGGGTATAATGAAACAACATTTGGAATGATATATCCAATGGGAATTGATTACAAATAATAAATTATAACATCATAAAACATAGAAAAATTAAAGGAAAATGAAAATAAAAAATACATAACACATGTTTAAGTAAAACACATTATAGTTACAATGAAAAGAAAACTACCCAAAACTGGGAAGGGATAACAATACCATCAAAACAACAATGTTGTTAGTAGTTTGAATCCTCATTCCTGAAAAATAAAAATATGTAAATGAAGGGGATACTATAAAATTGAACCACTATCACCATCAGAGGGATCCAGTTCATTACATTCTTCAAACAAAACAATGTCTATAAACACCTGAAAGTTTACGAGGGGTGTGAGCTGAAATCTAAGTAGGATGAAAAAAAGTATTCCATGAATTATTATCAGATGAAAATATAAAATTCTTGTTTTTTATAAAACGTAATATATAATATTAAAATAAATATTATATGATATCAATGAAGAATGAATTATTATAACCAGATAAACAATAAACATTTCGTTATAACTAAATAATATCATTAAGGAACTAGGATTAGTAGGGTCCTTTGATCCATGTAATCTCATTGAAAAAACCATATCTCTAAAAAAATGGTCCCATTAGAACCACCAATCCCCATCACATGTATATTTATTTATGCTTGACCTGTAATCAGGATAGGGATACCATGCCTCGATCATGCCGACTGGATTCATGTAAAAACCCTTATCTTTTGATATATAATCCTTGGATTCCCTTATTCTCAATTTCTGGTGATATGTAACATAAACCACATCTTACAAAATAACACATTAAAAAACTATAAACACAAATGAAATATCCATTTATAATTGAAATATCACAATTTATACCCTATTCACACCCAAACCCTTTGAAAAAATGTTACACACCATGCAGACAATTAATAGCATCTATTTAAAATCAATAGAAATATACCTAAATCATTATGCAATGTCAACACATGGAACCATGTACCCCTTCCTTAGTAATCACCTGAAATCATTTTTAATTAACCACTTTAAGAAGTAGATACCCTATAACAAAACTTACACATGAAATTCATCATGATTCAAAAAAATTCCAGATTGAACCCACATTAGGTCAAAACAGTTATGGGATAAAATGAATCCCCAAGGGGAAAAAGAATATATTATTAAAATAGAAGAAAAGAAGATGGTAAGAGATTAATTGAATGTTATTTGAGGATTAAAAATCAAATTAACTATGAAAATGTATCTGAAAGAGAATGTAGGAAGGTGGAGGTGAACCTATGGGTGGGGAGTCTGAATGGGTGAATAATAATGAGATTTGGGGTTAAAATCGAGGGAGGTATTTTTAACAAAATCATTATTTTAAGTGTTGTTGTCAAGATTTATGATTTGATTTCATGGTTTTATAATTTTTTTCCATATAATAGGCACCTCTATCCAAGAAGAAAATCAAATGCATGGTATCCTAGGGGACGGTGTAGGACAACGCACAAAATAATTCACCTTAGACAGAGCCACTTTCTTAGGAGTGCAGTTAGCCTGTAAACCTATGTGATAGGCCTTGTAATCTATGTAGTGACACTATCTAGGGAAAATATATTCAACTATTATGGTACATGGTTTCTACTAACCATGTTCCATACAATCCTTCAATTTGGCCCAAAACATCCATTTTTCAAAAAAAACTCCTCCGGAATCCCGAGAGTAAATTAAGACTAAAAATAGATGATAAAAACACCTCAAAATAAAACCATGGATGATACATGATAGAGAATATCCAATTAATCTGTCCAAAAAAAGTATTTTTATGATTTTGAAATCATTTTAATGAAATTATTAAAAATAAGACACCATTTAATTAATTTTAAAAATTATTAACATAGTATGAATTTAAAAATATCATTATTGAATTCGAATTTGAAAATAAAATTTTAACAAAACATAATGTGTAATATTTATCAAAATAATACATGGAAAATTTTAATCCATACAAATCTCTTAAATATTAATCCTTTCAAAATAATTTAATTGATTTATTTATTTTATTAACAAACACGGTATCAGCATTACGTAAGATCATCAGATAAATATTCCACCAATAAAAATTAAAATTAATTTTGATGATAAAAAAATTATATTTTAAATAAAAATATATAATCCATCAAAAAATCCTTCTATACTTGTGAAACAATATTTGGGCTGTTAAATACCATAGGGAAAATTTTTATTTTTATTTATATAAAATAATATTAATGTCACTATAAATAAGAAATGGTAGATATTTTTAATATCACCAAAAATTGTATGAGGATAGTCAATATAATCACATCCAATTCAAATAAGTTAGGTGTTTAATACATTTTATACATCTCATCGTATTATTATTTTACTTAAATTACGTGATTTTCCCTTACATTAGAGAATAATAATTATAAGGTTACAGTTCATTATCATAAAAATTTTGATTCCTTAATTAAAAAATTATAAAATTTAGATTTCCAATATGTAATCCATTTTATCACACATAATCCCAATAAGTATCATAAATTAAATTTTTTATAAAACCAAAAAATGTGACAAAAAATATATTCAACCTCAATGTGATTTCATGTTTTATTATAAAAAGATTAAAAATAATATCAATTTCAATGAAATTATTTGTACTATTTTTATTCAAAAAAATAAAATAAATTTTTCAAATATATTCAAACAAATTGAACTTTTTAAATACATTATTGAAAAATATAGTTATCTAAAAAATATGTATTTTTTGTTATTCAATGAAAACATATTCATTTATAATAATTCAAAAAATTTATAATTATTATTATTTTGATATGAATATTTAAAAAATGTTATCTTTTTTAAAAAATATTTTTTCAAAATTTTCATGAAAAATATTTCAATATTTTCAGAAATTAATAAATAGATACTATTTTTGAAGAAAAATTTATTTTAAAGACCAAAATGATTATCTATATATCATGTGAATAATTATAAAAATTAATAAATAAAATTTTATTTAGTAGAAATAATATAATATTTTCACAATAGATTTAGTCATATTTAACCTCACCATTTCAACATCCAGCTTATAATTTTCACATTAAAATAATAATATATTTATTGTGTCTAACTATTCACTTGAATCTCTACGATTCATTTTAATAATGCTATCATAATTATTATTAATCGAAAATATATTTTTATGGCGATTTAGAGAGAACAAAAAAGATGATAAATACATTTTTTCATTTTTTATTTCATGATATACGATATTTTGGAAATATAAAACGTGTATTTTTTTTATAATCTATCTATTGGATAAATAACATCCTTATTGGGGACACGAATTTTTTCAACATTTTATTTTAGATTAGAATTTACCATTATGATTTAATCCCACTAATTAGTTTCATATTGATTATTTTTTGAATAAATGAATTTTTATTATTTGTTTATTGAGTTTATCCCATAACGTATATTAATTGAGAAGATAGATTAATATTCAACATATACAATTATCTATTTTTTCAAAATATCATTAAATATATAATTGAATATGATTTAATATTCCAAAAATTTTCATGTGATAGTATTCATAAATTGTAATTAACTGAATTACCCCAATTTTTTTTTCAAATATCCGAAGGAAATAAATTTCTATTAGTATCAAGGTCTTGTTAATTGTAGAAATATATTTTTTTATAAATTTGACACTCTTATTATATATACATAACATGGATTATAATTATTTATAGATAAAAATAATGTACCTAAAAATTAACCAAATTCATACCATCATCACCCAAAAGGTTTTCATTTATCTATAATAAGGGGAGAGGAATTATAATATAAAGGGGGTAGATAATGAATATTATTAAATGATGAACGAAGTGAAAACAATAAATAAAATTATAATTATAAATTACTATTCCATCTTTTATATTAAAAATAAAAACTGAAATGGTTGAGATTGCTGAACATAATTCTTAAAGGCCATGTTCATCAGGTCTATATATATTAGTAAATAACATCTTAGAAGATGTAAGGATTTCCCAAGCTCATTGAAAAGAACAAGGATACATTTTCCAAGAAAGGTAATATTATATTTAATGACTTATGAAAATGATATAATGATAAGAAACTAACACTTGTCATATAATTAATATTAATCACTGTCATTACATATTTATAAAATGAAATATGATATTATATAATTTTATATTACTGGGGATTCAAATTCAAAAGGAAAATATATTTAGACCGGCAAGTGAAAAAAATATTTCATGAAGAATATTATATTTGGAAAGTATGATTGATTTCTTTAATTTAAAAAATAGTGTTTTAAAAGGACTATTCTACAGCTCATTTAAATTATAATATGAAATGGTTGTTTATGGTGAAATAATATTATTATTATTTAAAATTACATCCACTATTTTTGGATATTTTATCACTTTAATGAGTTGAATAAAGATAGGTTATTGATGAATAATATATCTATATAAATAAGTTGAAATTTCAATTTCTATGTTTTATATAATATTTTGTTCATATGAATATATACATTAGATGAAAAACTATAGTTGAATAATGATTTTAGAAGAAAATTGAGTTTATGTAGTAATTTTTTTGAGATATTCTATGGAATATTTCATTACTACATAATCGTTAGAATTTTTGTTGTGATTATTCAAGAGGTAATTATGATAATATAATGTGTTTCAAATTTAATGAGGCTACTAGATGGTTTTTAGGGATGGGTATTGATATAATATAATATGGGGAAATAGAAATATATCTATTAATTGAAATATAAACATAATACTTATACTCACTCTATAATATGTAACATATTTCTATGATGAAGCATACATAAGTTCATTTCTGATAAATGAACATGTTTTTAATTCCCATTGTTTTTTTCATTAAAGCTTATCTTGTTTCACATGATTTGTAACATAATTTCACAAATAATCAGAAATTTGGAAATTTCATGTTAACACATAATGATTATGACACCATTATTGGATGAAAAAAATTAAATGGAAGAAAAGACACTCGGATATGTAATATAGTAATGGGGCATGAAATATATAAAAAATTCTTACAACCTACATCAAAATACATAAGATAAATAATTATATGACATTTTAATTTTTTTGATAATCACAATGAAATAGAAAAAAAATTATTACACTATAATGAATAAGTATATATTATTTTAATATATTATGATTTACTAATTTAAAAATATAGAAAATGATAGAACTCATTGCGAAACATAACTTTTTTTAAAATTACTATATAATTACACATTGAGAAAAACTATTTCCTGAAAAATTTATAAAATTTTGAATGAAATAATTTGTGGATATAATTATGTTGATAATGTGTTACTCTTAAAAAATAATACACTTGATTAAATTGGTTAATCACCAATCAATTTTTGATTCAAAATAAAAATATTCATATAGAAATGATTTCTATTATATAATAGAATTTCTCGAAAAAACGATAACAGAAAATTTAAAAGAGTTACATAAATTTTATTGTTTTTAAGTAGTCACATTTTGAGGTGATTTACATGCCATAACTTGTGAATAAGGGATAATATGCGGGATAACATTGCATCATATATGAATGATCCATTATGTAGTCTATAATTATGCATAATTTTTATCCATATGTGGATTATTAATATACAATTTCTGTTGGTGATTGAAAAAGAGAGAAAATTCAATGACAATTTTCATCATATAGTAATAAAATTTTCTATTATATTGGAAATTGAAATGAAGATATCTATGATTAAATGGACCATGATTTTGTTGGAAAAAAAAATATTTGAGGGAAATAATATTAAATAATATTAGTGAATATAAATCAGAAAAAGAAAGAGTGTACAATAATTCTTACAATTAATTATTCTCTATATTCTAAGAGACATAGGGGACAAAAACTATATGTATCCTAAATATATTATGTGTCAATGTAAAGAATAATATCCAATTACAATATTATAAATCAATTAATGTGAATTTAAAAGATGAAATGACGAAGTATAAGAAGGAAATTCTTTTTCCACTTCATACTTTATTTTAAATTTGACAGGGAAAACAACCAATTTTTTAATAAGGAGATAAAATCCACATTTCAATAGGGTTTAGAGGTAACACCTTCATGACCCAAACACATAGGGTCTTGAATTATGATTAAAATTTAATGGACTATATGTCCATGATAATTCTCTTACTATTGATCACCCTTTACATAAAAGCAGGATAAAGTCCCTACCCTAAAATATACATATGTTTTAATGGTTGAATTAGTTTTGAAAATTACCTCTTGATTTTTGTAGTGTTCACAAGATTATCATATCTATATTTTTTGGAAGAGATATGTCCCAATATTATTTTTCATAAATCAAGGAATTGTATGTATTTTTTGTATTCAATGAAACAAAATTAGCTCCTACAATTTTAGCTTGATGATTACAGGATTACGGGCAAACAAATATACCCTTTCCCAAGCCCCATAATAAAAATAAAATGAAATAGTGTCTTAATAGGATAATAATCACCATTATATCGGGAAATTGTTATCCACATTAGAGGTGAATCTCCAGAAAAAATTCATTATGTTATTTATTACTATGATTTTTTTATTCTATACATACATGAAACCACATGTTGTGGTATGATTGAAAAATATCACTTCAATGAATAGTGTAAGGGTAAATTTTATATATGCTTTAATTTTGAATGTTGTCATGAGAACTGACTCACTCCATCTCAATGTTTTCTATATCCCATGTGATACTAAAAAGTGGTATTATATCATAATTTACAGATTCATATGGATTTTAAACTATTCAAAATTATTTGGATTTGAAATTTTTTTAGTTACCCTTCATAGGGAAACATTGAGTACAAACCATGAGGATTAATATCGAATAATTATTTTACTTCTACATATTCTTGGAATGTAAATAATATATGGAAGAAATAAATGATGAAATTGAAGAACAAATTCCCCATGTGTAAATAAGAAAGGGGAATCATTTCCATAATGTAAAATTTTTTATGAAAAATATCAATCATTGAAGAATAAGTACTATTAGTTCTATATAATAATTAGTATATAGATAAAATTTCTATCACTGAAGACTCAAATTATTCATGTGATAAATAGGTATCATAAATCCATTGCTAATATTTTCCACTTTAAAACCCAAATATTATTGTGATGCATCATACTTATAATGAAAAAATATAGAATCATAGATATAGACAGACAAGAATTTTCTAGTGTAAATTTGTTAAAATATTACATTATTAATTAAAAATATTAATTTATTGAATTTTAAAAAATATTCAAGGAAAATCACCCATATATAAAATATATATATTAAAATATAGAAATATCTTGCACAAAATGTGACATTGAGTTTAAATCTCACTAAAAATATCAATATATATTAGATAAAATGATTGGGGTTAATGAAATAGACTCAAATTATAAAAAGGATTGGTTTTAATAAATCTATAAAATGGATGATTCCACTGGAATTCTTGATAATATGTTTCATACATTAGAATAAAAAATTTAAATGATATCATCAATCTAAAAATGATCAACAAGAGATCAAAGTAAATAAGGTAATGTATCATGTAAATTAATATCATTAAAGAATAAAATTCACAAAGATAAAATTGAAAAAAAATATTTGGATGAAATATTATGTCTTAATGAAGATAAAAATTACACTATTAAAATTTTGTGATTATAATTGGAATACGAAATTGAAAATCATGAAATTACAAATTCTGAGTCTTCATAAACAATTTAATGAAAAGTTTCAACCATACAAAATTATAAAGAGGAATATTGTGTATAAATAGTTCTATTATATTTTATAGTGACAATAGAATAATCTAATGATTATTATCTTGAATGATTAAATCAAAAGTTACTCTCCATATAATACATTATAATTATTGTAATTCTATATTCATCTATAGTTATAGATTAAAATAATAATATTTATAAAAATATTTGAATAAAAGTGTTGAGAAATCCACTACTGAATCTATAGTTAATTAATATGTGTTTATAAGGAATAGTAACCCTATAGATGATTATTTATAAATTAAAAAAAATCAAAATAACTGGAAACAAATATTGGGAGAATGTTTTTTCCATGAATAAATTAATGATTTGTTTGATATTTTTGATGTTGTATAATTAGATATTATTTTATATATATTTATGTCAAAACCTGACAACATATATATGAAAATTAGATGATAAATAAATTGGTATAGTGGATGAAGTGAAACAAACACTACTAAATGAAGGACTGAGTTTTTTATCTCAATTAGTTATAAAACTATTTGAGATCTCTACAGAACATATGGTAAAGGTGATCAGTGAATATGTGTTTGTGAGTTTATGATCCAATAATATATTTCAATACCTTTAAGAAATAAGGACAAATAAATATCCATATAAAATAATTAACAGTGACTCTCCCATGGTTATTATGAAAAATAAACATGAAAAACAAGGTATTCCTTAGAAGAATAATAATGACGATTCACCAATAAAATGAAGATATTTATATTATTTTTTAAGAGTTTACACAAATAAACACCAAAATAATTCAGTTTATATCAATGATATTGGATAAAATATAGAATTATAGTGGAATAAATCACCAATGGAAATCAAAAAAGTGATCGATGTTGTGATAAACAATTCAAAAAATGTTCATGTGGGTGAACTAGGACACATGACTTAGTTTAAATGGAGAACATAATTATTTTTATAGTCCAATTAGAAGAACAAAATATATTTACATAATCACACATTAATGAAAGTTGTTAAATAAAAATTATAGATGAATTGAAAACTAAAATTTTAGGAGATATTGTCAATGGTTGAAAGCCAATGATCTCATGAGTTATTGTATACAAGGATAAAGTTAGATTGAAAAATATCCATTAATTGATTAACAAAAATTATAGGGAATTAATTGATAGTGAATATGTTTAAAAAACTTGGATATGCATGTGCCCTGATGGCTAATGTGAAAGAGAATTTCTCGGACAAATAATTTACTAAATTAAGTAATGTATCTATGCTTATCTATACAACATTGAATGCCTAAAAATACAAAATGAGGAGTTTAAACTGGAATGTTGAGTAAAAATTAATGAGTTTCTTGGTTTTTAAAAAACACACATCCTTTCATCTTTCAACTATGAGAAAAAGAGTTCTACCTTATTCCCTTATCTATTGAGTTGTATTTGTGTGTTGTATCCTAATCGAATTAATGGTAGTGAAATTATTTATGGGGAGAGATAAATAAATTTATAAGATGGATTAATTTTTCTCAATTTATTGAATGAAAAATATTTTAATGATAAATTAATTTCTAATTATAGAGCATATCTATATAAGATAATTGCACATGATGTAGACGAATGTTCATTGAAGATAGAAAATAGTTTTAAAGTTTTAGTCATTATGTAGTTCAAAAACTTCATACTATAATTAATATACTATATATATATAATTATAGAAGTATTGAACATGGAATTTCACCATTATGTGGAGTCCAATTAAAAATATCAACATAAATAAATTTAGAAATATGAAAAGTGTATGAAATCTAACACTAGAGAATATTTTAGGTTGGTAAAATCACCAAGAGAATATATTCATCAATAGGAATCATCTGAATCAACCTCATAACAATTATAAAACTATTGAGTAATGAAATTTTAGTTATTGTCCTGGAAAATATTATTTTATATATTTGACAATCTTGTTTTTTACCCTATGCCGGACATGTATTGAAAATAGATTTTAATAATTTATAGAATATAGATTCCTATGAAAGAATATATTCGTTACTCTTTTATATTATATATATTATTAAATATGGTGTATGTAAAGCGATGCGGAGAGAACCAAAAGAAAAATATAATGAACCAAATATCAAAAATTTAAATGAGATGAACATAATGACATACTATTTTATATATTGTTATTGATAAAAAATATATAGGGAGATATCATTTTAGACACTAATTATTATATATATTTTTAGAATAATTTAAATATATATTGATATATATATATATGATGTTAATATTTATTATTTAATAATATCTTTAATGATTCATAGAGTTCCCAAGCATTTTGATAATATAAATATTGGAAGATCCAAGAGAGTAATTAATATATGGGAATATTTTTGAATATTATATAAATATTAAAGAAGAAACACGAATATTGTATTTAATGTGAGTATCTAAAATTACATATATAGAAATGGAAATATGAGATGCTACAATTAGATATTATTGTAAATTTACATTCACATTTACAAAATTATTGGATGATTTTATCCCAACAGTACGATTATTTAATGTGGGTTTTATTTGGAAATTTTGTTTGAAAAAATTGTTACCAATAATAAACTTTAATTTAGATATTTCTATATGGTTGAAAAATATGAAGACATAACATTATATCATGATGTAGAATACATAAGATGATTCCTGAGAACTAAATAATTTTTTAATGTTCCTGGATTTTGTTATTGTTACCTATAATGTTTTACATGATGCATAACGAAATTTCATAGACATTGAGAAATTTGGAAAAGTCATGGAAATACATAATGATAAAGAATATAATTATAGGATGAGTAAAATGTTATATATTTAAACAATACTATGTTACACAATGTAATTCTATGACTTAAAAAATTATAAAATATAAATAACTAACACCGAGATATTTATGATAACTATCTAATGGTGGGAAAACCATTGAGAATCACTGTAAAATGAAAATGGAAATATTATACTTTAATTTAGAAGATTTATTTATTCATATATATAAATAATTTTTCATTGGGGGATATAGAAAATCAAACAAATCTCTATGATATTCAATATAGATGTTTATGTTTCACATTGAACCACACTTATAAAAAAATGAGTTTTTAAAATATTTATAAGATTCTTGAATCAAATATTCTGATGATATAATTATGATAATATTTTACTATACATGATAAGATTAAAACAATGATTATATGTTATAATAATCAATTAATATGAGGTATAAAATAAAATAATGAAGATATATTTGTTTTTGGAATAAAGTATAATGTAATTACATACACCATCTTGAAGTTATAAATCAGTTAGAGCTAATATAGGGTTTCTAAAGTAGTCATCACATGAAGAGTTTTACATGGACCAATATGTAAATATAGAAGAATGTATGGGATATATTTTCATCTCTTCTTAAGGTTCCATTAATATTACTATAATGATATAGGATTCTAATACATAAATGTCTTATAATGACGTGGGATTTTTGGAGGAAAAATGAATTAAAGGAAATCCAGAGTAATTTTACATGCATTGGAAGATTGTTGTATAGACGTTACAATATTAAATGGGGAATATTTTTTACTAATATTACTATAGGTTAGATAAATAAAAATTAGATTAAATGAAGTGATATAACATATATATTGAATGATGAATATAAATGAGAACAATATAATGTAATGTATTGATATTATAACACTTTATTAGTATTCAAAAGCAAAGAGTCATTGACAACCAACACTACAACAGAATTGATGATAATGTGTGGCAAAGAAATTATGAATATATAAGGTAGTTCTATTAATTCAATCTTGGCGCACTAAATAATATTATAAGAAGATGTGTATGAAGATGATACTGCTATTATTAATCATCCATATAATTTAGTAATGTTGAAAACTCTAACCTAAAATACAATTACATATTAATGATTAATGATGTTTGAGGAAACCCTTATGATTGTTTTAGTAAAAGAACATAGGTAATATTGGTATTTTCTATATGGAAAAATATCCTATATTAATAGAACTTACTAAAATAATGTGTAATTATTGTCTTTTCCCAAATAAAAATTGGCTAGTTCTTATAATCATACCTTATTGGTTCCAGGATTACAGTTCCAAGGATATACCATTTCCCAAGTTGAAAATCTTTAATAAGAGTATAACTATGCGTTACTAGGATTAAAACCAACATACGGTAGGGATATAATCATCATCATTTTAGGAAAACCTTAATAAAAACTAATAGTGTTATCTTTCTTATTCCTGTATTTAGTGCACGAATAAAAAAATGTGTAGTATGATATAAATAAAACAATTCACTATTATAATATAATTATGAAAATGAATTTGTTTTAAATCCATTATGATTTCAACAACAGTAATTCAACCCCTCTCTCAGTGTTGTTCATATCCCAATTTATTCTAACTTATATGGTAATACATAATGTTTGAATCATCCAATTATACTTTTGGTGGCCTTGATTTGGTGATAAACCACCAAGTGTGGTGTATAGTTTCTAATATTCAGTATTGTTTTAACCTAAATGAAACCATCATTGAGATCATTATACATCATTATGCTTCCCATGTGAGTTGTGTAAGATGATATATTTACATAATATAGTATATTATTCCTTAGTTTTGGCATTCATGTAACAAATATATATTTAGAAATAATATATCTCCAAATTTTAAAATAATAAACATCATATTTTTTTTCCATTATTGTTACTCCAAAACATCTTATTATACCTCATTGATCTTTATTTATATAGACCGATGAGTAAAAAATTTTGAAAGGTTGGATTGCATTTCATCCATTATCTTTTAAATGTATCTACATTTCAAATAAATTATTAATGGGTCTCTTATAAATCTCATCATCGATAAAGAACCATAATAATTTTTACTAAAAGTATATTTTACAGTGTTTGAATCACTATGGTGGTAATATAATATGTATTTTTAATATTTTGATGAACTAGAACAATAGATATTAGTAAATGATTAATTAATTTAGTGTGAATCTATTTTTTAATAATTAATGGTCCATATATAACACAGTTATATCCATAAAGATAATTTATCTATAAGAGTAAGTCATATCATACAACTGTTGACTCCAAATCATATATTGAGTAATTTTTAGCATTACTCTTCAATTGTTTCATGTTTTCAGCTACTAAATTATATTTTTTGGTAGAGACACAATATATGATCTTTTATGAATGATCATAGTATAATAGGATCCCTTATCCACTATAAGGTAGTTTGAGTAAATATTTAATGACCAAACTCTTCATAAGACACTTGAAGATGTATTTATATTCATTTTTTCATTGAAACATTAATCACTTTTGTGTAAAAATCATTAGTGGATATTATATTCATGATAAGATTCTCAGAAAGTGTTAAATGTATCCCACAAATAATAGAAATAAATAAATATATTTTATAGTATTAGATATGTGTCATTAATTAAATAAATTTATCCTTAAAGGATTTATATATTTATCCCACAAAGTGATTACATGACTATAGAAAGATACATTAAAAAAAAATAAAGAAATTATAATTTTGAAAAATATCTTTGTATTTATTTTGGTCTAAATATATAACACCAAATCTTAGTATATGTAGTATTGTGAATTGAATTAGGGGAAAATATTGGCTCAAGATCATCCACTGATCTTTGGAGGGAACAAATAATATTCGATAATGAAAACAAACTATGGGGATTAGTTTTTCTTCAAAAAAAATAACTCAATCTCGTCATTGAAAAATAAAATTATACATTCAAATAATACCATTGGAAACAAATTTATAAATTTGGATCAAAAAATTATAATAAAACCAATATAAAATTTCAAAATTGTTCCTCATAATAACAAAAGAGTAAAACTACATAAATCACACACCACTAAATTCTCCATCATATATCTGACATGTAACTATGGGTCACTACAAAATATGAACCCTATAATCTATTTACATTAATTATATCTAAAAATTTCTATTTCTCCTTTTAGTTCACATATATGCGGTGATTATAAACAAAGTGGGTTTTCCAAAAGACCCTTATGTAGGTCCATTTAAAATAAAATCCAAATGTAATTCAAATAATCATTTCCTCCCAAAATTAGTTCAAAGACAAAAGATTTATTCATGATTTATGTAAATATTGTTCTTCAATAATTCTATATTTTATCAAAAAAACATCATCAAATTATTATATATTAAAAAAAATCTCCTCAAAGTCCCACATCCCGAAAAATTAAAATTCCCCTATATTTTAAGGGAATAAAAATTTTAGACATCAATAGAAATACTAATTTCCAAAAATGAAATTGAAATCCCTTTTTATTTAAAATCAATTACAACATATTTATTATTTTTTACAATAAAAAAGAGAAAATCAATATTCTCTATGTTATATTAATGTTCCAATGTATGGTATCTATTCATATATCCAAAATTACACTCTAGTGTGTGTAAAGTTTTGGCCATTGTTATCCCAACTATATTTCAACTTACCAAATGATCACTAAGCTATTTATAATTAAGGTTGGAATATCGGGGTTTCTAAATGGTTACACATGAAATAGTTTTAGATGTACTCACACAAACCTAAAATGATCAATCCTAATATTAATTATTATACTGTATGTGGAATAAAAAATTCTTTATTCTATTAAAATTAATTTAACACAAATGATACTAAAATTTCATCAAATAAAGTATATTAAAAAACATTAAATTTTCTATTGAAAACTATAAATCTAATTCCAAATTTCCATTTAAAATCAATAATTTTCAAAACTAAAAAATTCAATCATAATTAAATTATATAAAATATTCATTTAAATATTCAAAACATAATTATACATAATTATATTAAAATAAATCAACAATACACCACCTATAATCTAAAATGGAAGTGAAATAGTCCAAACCATATAATATAATATACATATGATCCATGTAGTGTTAATCCTAATATTTCTACAATTTTTCTATCCATGTTCACCCAAAACTTTAGAATGATCTAATTATTATCATAAATATTAATATACATTATTCCAAGATCCAAGAATAAATGATACAATTTCCCCTTAACTAGAAAAATGAGAGAGAGAAAATGAAAAGAAAAATAGAATGTAGATATACGGTTAACTATATATCCACAATCAAATTCCAAAATTACTAACATGAATCATTTACTCTTATATTTTGAGATTTCTGAATTTCCATAAATCCCCCATGGTAGTAAGGGATGAATAATATTCTTTATTAAAGAAGTATCATTTAATTAATAGTGAATCAATCACTTCAATCAGACTGCCAAATCACCATGATTAGTCTCTATGATTATTTATAAAAATTACATGACATATTTTCCAAAATTTCAATAATGCATAGTCTCTATACAAGTTATTGGGGATATTAAAAAGACTATGTGTAGACCTCAATCTCATTAATCTATACTGTTGCTTGAATTTCATGATTTCAAACATGGTGAATTTTAATATATAGATTACTAAAACTTCAAAAAAAACCATATTAAATATATATTCACATTAAACTGTTTGTATAAGGTAATAACCATATTTCTTACCCAACTGTGTAATAAAACCACAATTAAATATCATATTTCAACACATAAGAAATTACATTAAAAAAATTCATCAAGGTTCCAACAAATTAAATAATATTTAAATAATTTATAAAAAAATAAATACCCCAAACCAGAGCATTAAATTATCATTATTGGAGTTGGTGGCAGAGAACCAACTTTTGTAAACATTTTGATAAAAATTATTCATATATATTGAATTTTAACAAACTACATATCAAATCATCATAGTTCATTTAGATGACATAATTGTGATAAGGTATAAAGTGTAGTTATCACATTGAATAATATTAAAAGGACCCTACTATGATGAGAAACCAAATGTTCAATGATAATATTATTTAAATAAATAATATTTTATAAATTTTATTTTTCTATGTATGTCATTAAATAATGAGAATGTTCTAATGATTGTTAACATAATATTTCAAGGGATAATAGAAATAATAAGGATATATGTGAAATAATTATTTTCTAAACCAACAAATATATAAACCCAATTTTATTATTTCATACAATGTGGACTCTATTGGTTTTTGGTATTTCATTAAAAAAATTTATAATGATATCAAGAAACTAGAGAGATACCTTCTCCAAGTACTCCCTCTATAGATGATAGAAATCATCCTCATCTGAAAATCATTATCCTAGAGAGATCCATGAAACATTATCAATATGTGATTATTACGGTGAACAAGGGTTAATGATGATAGTTTTATGTTCTACCGTGCTAGAACCTAATGATTCCTATGTTAACACTCATTTTTTTGAAAAATGTGTGGCTCACGGTGGGGGAAACTCTACACTTGAGTACAGTAATGAAACAACAATATAATATAGGGATATTTTCAAATCATAATTTAATAAGTAATTCATTATATGGAAATTCATAAATTGGTTAAATTATTTATAAATCATTATGTGACAATCATACATTTTATTGTATTGTTTTCTCATGAATTAATATTTGATTCAATTCCATTGTCATGATTTTTATCATTGATGTATACACCATATTAATAATCTATTAAAATAAAATGTTGAAATAGGTATACCTTATATGATGCTTTTTATTCTCCAAAAACCATTCAAGAGGTGATTGAGAGATCATAGAATTATTTATAATTATTTAAATACCATTGATTTTTTAATTTATTTACCATTAGGATTGTATTTTGATTTACTATTTCATTAATATGATTCAGGATATCTATTATTATTCCTCATCATTCCCATAAATATAATCACTTTATATTAATTTTATGAATGAAAATATTTAAAATATCTTATCTGGAGGTGCTAATGATTTTGGATGGATTATATAACAGTACAAACAATATTCCCTCATGATACATGTTGTTTACATTTTTTATGAAATGAATCAATCTAGAATTATTAAAATCCATATGAATCTATTAAATGTTGTATTCAATTAAATACACGAATCATTGACAAGTATATCCTATTTCACAATAATCCAAACACTACAAAATGTAACCTTTATATAAGACATGCGGTCAAATATTTTAAGATGGGAGCTTTATTTTATTACATGAATTACATGAATAATGACCATATAACATAGAGACTTCACAACATGTATCTCATGTATACACTATATACTCCATTATTGTTTATTATGATATCAAAAACTATGTCCCTTTGAATGTTTCACATATAGAGTGTGAGAAAAATACATGATAAGTAGCCAAATTTTACATGCTATGTATATTTCCCAAATACAATGAATTAAAAATTATTTTATTATACTACTTAAACCATACCAGAATATGATTATTTTTTTCATTTATTTGTCTCTATATACCCCATGTGTTTGGTTATATATATAGAATTCATAATTAATTTATACATAATATTCAGAACCATATGTCACATATAATTCCTACTATTGTCATTACACCATGAAAATTGAAGATAAGACATTAGTAAAATAAAATTTGTTATGTCTGTTTTTTATTTGACTATATATATTCAATGAAATTTTGTAATAATTATTATATTACCTATGTATCATGAGTAAAAATTGTACCAATATAAAAAATTCAGGGTATTTTATATGAGTATTCTCCCTGTTGACACTAAGGAACATGTATTGTACAAAGTTTATTTAAAATAAAATTATTTATTTTTTTAAAAATATGGCTGATTACCTTAAGAAAATTTGGGTGAAAATTTTGATTATATAATTGAATAGTAAAAGAATATAATAACTTGAGAAAAGTGTTATTTATCATAAATAAAAATGAATATAATTGAATTCTAATTTTGTTAAATTCATAATTTACTACATGTATATTGACACCTATAATCACAGAAAAGGCCTTTGTATATTATTTTTTTTATTTTTAATTTGTTATTAAATTAAAACTATTTAAAACACATCATAAATCCTCTCATTACATGAGGTTATATGTGATCACGATTTTATTTTCTGAAAAAATATTAACAAATAATTTAATTCCCATTACCCAAAAGTGATTTAAAGATTATGTAATGGATTGAACTCCAAATATAGTGGAGTAACATTGTTTTTGGAGCTGGGGATAAACTAACTTAATGGGTTCATGGGTATAGAGTTATAAATTTTCATTATGAAACAATTCACAGTTAAAAGGGGTTTCCCCAAGGGTTCTGATTGGATTATCATCCACTAGATACACTAAACATTAGTAAGATATCATGATCATTCTATTATATTATATTATCTATATAAGGTTTCATGGTTAATTTCATTATATATGTTTATTCATGATCACATAAATTAAATAATTTATGAAAATGAGTGGAAGAGATAAAATAAACAGGATTATGAATAAAGGTTGTCTATGATAAGTTTAAACACATAATTAAATCCAAATCATATTGAAAATCATTTTATAATGATAAAAAAGGTGAAATTTTTACGTAATTGAAAAAATAGCTCAATTATATATATTTAAATGGTATAATAATCAACTAAATATGTTAAAATAAAATAATATTTCAATTTTCATTAATGGACCACATAGGAAAGTTTAAAATATCATGCAATTATGACTTGTTTTTTTTTTGATCAACACAAACTAGATCAAGTCAAGGGATGAATTCCAATGATGAAATTATATTATCTAGGTGTTTGAAGATGTGAAAATATTATTTAAGGACTTATATACTGAGGAGTTTACTCAATAGATCAAGGAACAATGAATTAATGCATTTTTTAATTCATACTTAAAACCCTTAAAATAACATTCTATTGTGAAATTATTGTTTATTAGAAGGTTAATATGGTTCCCTCCAACTATAATGTCCGAAAAATAATATGTCCCAAAGAAAATGGTGAGGGATATTGTGTTTTAGTAAAATAGTGGGAGATTAATAAATATAAAATTCATTTATCCACTTTTATCAGATAATTTACCAAAATTATCTCTTCTAAATTATAGAAATGACAATAAATATGGCTTCAATCCTATAACTATGATCCATACATGAGAATTATAACTTGTACCCTGAGAATAACTTCCAAAAATGGTAATGTCACTTACTTGTTATCCTACACAATGAAATGAAATTATATCTACTTCACGAACCTATGTGTGAAGTGCCTAGCCAAATGGATAGTGGAGAAGAGTTGTCTCTCTATGATAATCATTTGGGTCAACCCATAGTTGCACAATTCCTTACATTTTCATCCATTCCCAATGAGTTTCTAATGCATCATGGGATTTGAATTTGTGGAATTTTATTTATCACCAAAACAAATTCTATCCAGAGAATGAGTGACAATGATGTTACATGATCTGTAAATATTTTCTAAATTCAATATTGAAAATTCAATACTAATTATGCCTCATGTAATAATGATTACTGGATACATTTCACACTTATACATCGTTTGAATCAAATTCGGTGATGATTTGTTCACATATATCATCCTTTTTTACGACCCACATCATTCAATAGTTTTATTGTCAAATATAACTCCTAAAATAATGGGAAACGTATTTCACAACATCTTACTCTTATTCCCCATGATGATATGAACATGAGGAAAGGAAAACTCATTACCCTATTGTGAATAAAAAAATTTATAAAAATTAAATAGTAATAAAGATTCATAATAAGTATAAATCTTTTAAGGACCAGACATATAATAATAGAAAAAGGAAATAGTATGTTATTTTTATGGAAAGAGGGTCTACTAGAATAAAAAATGTACCTAAACCAAAGTGGATGTTGAATGTGAATTTTTTATCATGGTTAGTTTTAAATTTATACACATTGAGTAATATATATATCTATGGTGATCACACAAGAATCCAAATTCCAAAACCAAGTATATTTCGAAGGAATTATATAGGAGAAGAGGATTTAAGTTCTTTCAGTGGTGAAAAGATGTCACCTCCAGCTATTGGAGAATACACCTATTTTTTTAGTACATTAATTGTAATAGTTTTTAGAGATTGTTATTCTAAATCAATCATTACCAATAAAATAATTTACAATTCCTTCCTATATAAAGATGCTTTTTTTGGAAATAAATATTATTTATTTTATAAATAGATTGCAGGATAGGGTATGAAAACATTAAATAATCATTAATGTGTATTAAATTATGAATACCATGTATTCAACATAGGAAAAAATAAATATTGTTCTAATAACTAAAATAACACCAAATAGTGGCATCATTATCATGATCATATAAATGATATAAATTTGAGAAATATCTACCAAAATAAATTTTTAGACTACTTTGAACTAAAACCTTTGAAAAATGTAATTCGTGATTAGAAGTTAAAATACCACCCCTCAATTCTGTGTACTAGGTTTATGGTCCCTAGAAATTATATTACATATACATAGTAAAATGTGTGGACCTTTTCCAGTAGATTATATACGTGGGTATAATTACTTCATTAAATTTACTGATAATATCATAAGATAATTATATTTCAAAATAGTGATATATATGTCAAATTGAACTCATATATTCATGTAACTGAAGAATTAATTTTGAGTATAAACATTGATATAAGATGTTGGTGATTCAATATAATAATGGTGGGGAATATATTAATCAAAAATTTATCAAATTTATATGCGTTTTTTAGATTCATTATAAAATCACTCCACTATGGGAATCATAGATGAAAAATGTTTCTGAAATGTGGAACTGTACTATATATATATGGTAAGGATGATGATAAATTTGAAAGAACCTCCGTTATCCATTTGGAGATATTCACAAAAACTTGTGGCATACACCATATACTGAGAACCAAATAAAGCATCAAAAGTAATTCCCACTGAGTTGTAGACTGTAATGATAGCATTTTATCACATACATGAGTACAAGGTTGTGATAGATTTTTGAGGCTATCTCTAGAAACAACTAGAACCCTATGGGTTAAAGTGTATATTAAATGGAAATTTAAAGGAAACAAAGGGACTCTACATATTCAATCCCTTATATAATAAATTAACTATCGATATAAAATCCGACTATCATTATAAGGATCCCATCCTCAAGAAAAATATTGGGGGAAATATTGACATTGATGAATTTGATTCTCAATATAGATAAGAGTTTTTATATTATAAAATTCAATATTTCCAAATGGAAGATTCTATTTAAAAAAAGAACCATTTAAGGGAAAAAAGAGGTAAGAGAACCAAAAATATATGGTTTTATATTTTTGGATTATGGTGACCCATTATTAGTTGAAATTAATAAACCCCTCTCCCACAAATAGGATGTTGAGATCTCATAAGATGAAATATGGAGAGAAGATATGAATTATTAAATGTATTAAATGTTTCCAAAATAGATTTAGTATTTTTCAATCAAACATATTATGTAATTCATGTTTGGTGTATTTGGGTATTAAACATAAAGATGAATATTTATTATAATGTAAGAAAATATATATAAAAGAAATTTGATAATGGGTATAAATATTATTAATTCATTGTATTTGAAAAATCCTTTTCAGTAGATTCCATTTTAAAATATATGAATGTTTTTCAATCTATAATGGATTACCGTGATAATGAATACTATTGAATGGACATAAAAATACATATCCTTTTTGGGAACCATCAGGTATAAGTTTATAGGACACAACAAAATGATTTTAGGACTCTAGGTGTTTCAAAAAAAATATAAATGTTATAGAGATACATTTAGGTATTGATTAAAGCATCCATATCAAGGAATATTCTATTCAATAAATCAATAAATGTGTTTTGTTTCATTATGAATGAATATTATACTTGTTTTTATAAGTAGTTTAGTGAGAGAGAAGTTATTATCCATGTAGTAGATTTTGATAGAATATTAACTATTATAAATTACATACCTATCATATATTCTTGTATGGTCCAGTTAAACAAATGATTCTCAATGAAGGACATAAGTGAACCAACATAAATTTTAGGGACAAAAACCTTTCATTACGGTTCAATGATTTATTTTGGATATTGTCACGTTACATAAATTTACTACATACTAAATTGATTTTGTATTAGAAAATTATAGTGTGGATTAGTTCCAGTGAAACATGGTATATATCATAACAAGAAAAATGTATCATAAAACATAACAGGAGAACAAGTGGATGAGAAAAATCACATATGCATTAATGAGAGGATCAATAATTTATTCCATGTTATGTACTAGCCTTGATATTACGTACATGTTGATCATTATAAGAAGATATTATGCTAGACCATGTAAAAAACATTGGAATTATATTATGGACATCCTTAAATAACCAATATGAACTATGTATATATTCCATGTTCATATAAGCGAAGAGGAGCAAGTCATCAATGGTTATACTAATTTATGTTTTCAAATAAAATTCTATGTTCTAATGTACCTTTGAAGATATGTTTTTAGAATCAAAATAATATCTTTTAGATATAAGAGTTTTATGTAGCTATTTATTATTGATTCTATGTGGAGTACAACTATAAAATAGTTTATGATACAACATAAGTAGTAATTTGGATGTGGAACACTGCCTGGGAGCATTATGTTATACACAGTATTAATGATCATATCAATATACAATGTTATAACACTAAAATGGAGGTTATTCAAAAAATGATATGGTTACATCTATAGAAAACGATTATACTCAGGAAGTATCACCTATAGACTGTTTTTTCATAGAGGAGAGAAGTATCATTTTGATGAGTTTTCATTGAAGAAAATCTGACAGAACCATTGAATGATTAATTATCACCGCATAAGAATGAATGTATAATTAGAGGCAATGGAGTGAAGGTTGGTGATAGTTGTATCTAGTTAATTTATACGTATATTAGAGTCAGTTCCATTCATCCAAATTAATTATTTTTTATGATTATATGTAATCATGGTTTTTGAAAATTAATATACTAATTATAATATGATTAATATTATTTTATGTGAAATAGTATATAATAAATACATAAGAGTGTTTTCCATAATAAAATGTCCTAGAGGTTCCATGTTATGATTATAAATGAGACATTTTATTGAAATATAATAAAATATACTTTCTTTAGCCTGATGAAATCACTTATAGGGAAACTTTTATAGTCTATGAGGGGTTTAGACTCACAAGGAATTGAAGAACCTTATCGTGGCATTCTACCATGGTAATTTCCTCTTTAGGATATTATGAAAATGAGACCCGCTATAGGAAATCAACATTATATGTATCATTTTATGTTCATATTTTTTATTTTTTATTGATCCTTATACATTAATATTAAATTTATCATATATTATGTCATGTGTACATTGATGTATTTATGAAAACAATGATGTTATATATTCATGGTGAATTATGATATATTTTTTGTGTCACAAGTAATATTAAATTAATGAATAATGTATGAATGGATTTATCCCATCTATTTTATAACAATATAATAATATATCTTTTATTTTTAATGGAAATGATATATCAAAAATAAATAAACATTATTGGTTCTCTATAATCATGTTAAAATTTTGAAAATTCCCATAATGAGATATCAAGAAAATAGGTTTATGGAATCAACATGCAACCTGATGAATTGGACATATCATTATAATGATATTATATTTTACAATTAGTATTCATATAATTTTTTATTTAATTGTGATAATAACATCATTCTATATGGGTTCTTTGGCCTGTTCGTGAACATTATCCATGGACTTCTGGAAACTTCACATAATTCCACGATGAGAGATTCCTAGAGGGCCACACACTATGTGTATCAATAATCTCAGTTATAAAATATTACAATTTATTATTATCAAGTTGAATAAATATTACTCCCACACATGGTTTAATAATTATTAATGTTTTCATGATCACATATATATCTCCACGAGTGAGATAATAGAATATATATTGAGTATAATATTTAATAAATATTTATTTCCTTTTTATTCAATATAATATATATTTAATTATTTTATTATTATATAGTGATATTTATTTTGTAAATATGTTTTCAATATTCTTGTCCTAATAAATATTATGTAGGGATTATGGACCATGTTTAATAATGTGGTGATAAATAATATATAATACATTTAATCTGAATGAAAAGTATTTAATCGTTCATCACGTTATTTACATGTCACTGTATACTAATTATATGATCATTGTTATAAACTTGTGTTCTGTGGGGATTAAATATATAATTTTGGATCAAGTGAAATAATTCTTTTCTATCACTAGAAGTATATAAATCAGTTCAAAATATTTAATATATGATAGTGGAAAATTTTTTCTGGATGTGCATGAAATCAATAATATAACACCCTAAAAATACTATAGAGATACCTTCTCTAAAAATGATATCATAAATGGAGTGTGAACATCTAAAACTACTACAAAAAATTCAGAGAGATATTAGAGAATCATTCTTAAATATATTTATAGGTAAATTAGATAAAAATAATGAGTGTGTCTAGATTTACTATGATTGCACCTGGACATTCATATGGTGAAGTTTATAGATTTTTAGAAGGCATGTGTATCATCATGTAATATAATATACACTTGATTAAAACAAAAAAATAACACCATTTATTGATTTATTTAGATTATTTGACCAATAAATTCCTCATCACTAGGTAATAATTTAATTTTTTAAATTAAATATTAATCATTATGAGATAATCCAACACTTGGTTCTATAATTTTACCATACAATGTTATTTTATTCAATTACATTGGAAAAACTATTTATTATTTGTGTATAATTCATAATAATCACCAATTTTGATAAAAATCGAGTTTAGAAGCCTACATCTGATGCTTATGTTGTTCACAAAACCATTCAATCTCCACTATAAGATATTTCATAATAGAAACTATATTGAGAAATAATATATATAAGGAGATCTTACCACTACCATCATATCATAGTTTATCAACCTTATTTATCCTTTAGGGCACTCACACACTACTACAATGCCCATACAAGTATAATACTCTATCCTATGTGGATATTATTCTCATGATCCACCACATATATATGAATTTACATATTAGAATCATAATTCTATGGATTATTTATTTCATAATAAAACATAAGTGGGGTCCAACTATAATATATTCAATCCAAAATCATATAAAATATTGGAATCCATAGTATTTAGTTACACATTATCAAATATTTATAAATCATAACCAAATCTTATAAATATTTCAAATATCAGTACATACAATGGATTCAATTTCCTAGGATTTTCAATATATATGTGACCTAATTGAGGGTATTTTTTTAAATTACACATTTTCTATTATAGTAATATTATAATATACCAAAACCAACGATATCCACACTATAAAAACGAATACCAATATAATATGAAGTAAATAACACGTGTTCCTTTAACTGGATTTATTTACAACATATTCCTTAAATCATTCAATTTCATATAATACAGAGAAATAATCAATAGGTTACTTCCTATATGATGTATCCTCTAGAGGATGAATAATAGTCCAATAAGGTTAGATTCCCCTTCATCCATGGTATGTAAGCATCTATAATGTTGAAAAGTATGAAAGGGAGTATAATATTTTTACAGAGAATATAATGAAATATATGACTTGATTGAACAACATAACACTGGATTTGTCATATTTATATAGGAATCAGAGATTATCCACAAGAACACCATTCATATACTACATTATATAACGTATGAGTAATGTATTGGTTACTACATTTACAACCCACAACTGATTTATTAATTATGTTATCATAAAATCGAAAAATCGAATCTCTGATAAATTTTATCATAAAAAATTTTATGATCAATGAGATATTAAATTAAGATAATTCGTATGCTAAAATGTAATATTTATGTAACTTTTAATATTTCGTTTCATGATAATAATAATATGATTAATGTAAAAAATTGAACATAATTTCCTCATAATTACATGTTTTACAAGAATTTGTCATTAATAATATCCTCAATAACATTATGGTAATAGGTTTACAAGATTATGAAACACATTACATTATAAATAGCACATGAGCAAAAAAATTGAACATTTTTTCCAAAAAAATTATTAAAATTAAACAATTTCATTATTCATGAGAAATACTCATAAAAGGAGAGATATAATAATTTATACTCCAATGCATCCAAAATTCATAAAAAGTCATTAAAAAAGTTTTGATTATCTAATAATGCCATTAAATGGGTATATAAAAAATCCATTTTTTGAAATTAAAACACGAGAAAACCTATTAAAAAAATTATTCGTTAACTAATAAAAATAGATCTCATATAAACTCATATTAACTAATGAAATAAATTTAATTTATTTAATAATTCACAGAAAAAGTATCATAGTCCTGAAAAAATTCAATATGACAACCCTGAATGAATCTTGGTAAATTATAAAACTCATGAAAAATCATTTCCTTGAAAACAAAAACATTAAATTAAATGATCTTTTATGTAACATCAATAACTTTGTATATTTCATAACAAATAAATTCCAAATATTACCATTAAAATTCATAGAGGATAAAACATCGTTTCTTAGGAAATTATTTTAGTTATAAAACATTAAAATGAAAATTTCAATTACCATTAAAAGTGTAATTTCCAAAAACTTCACTTCGAATATTTTTTATATAAATAAAAATATAGTACGAAATGCATCGGAAGGATATATATTGGGCCCAAAAAATGGTCATCTATAATTTAAAATAATTAACTACTGAATAAAAAAATAATTATATAAAATTTCAAAATATCCTGAATACAAATCTTTTACTCCCACATACACATTATTTTTATATTAAAATTAATGAAATTAATTTAATAGAATGGGATAAACATATACATATTGAGAGGAAATCATAAATGATGCTCTGAATATGTTTTATTATAAACAATATAATGATAAGTTAAAAACTTATTGAAAACTTTTGACAGAGTTATGATAAATACAGTAAAATATATAAGTAATATATTTTTAAACTAACCCAATACCCCATGTCCCAAATCACCAAAAATCTCATTTAATATAACAAAAAATGATGTTCTGTTAATTAATTAATGAAATTTAAAATAACAATTATTATTAATTTTTTGTCTTTAATTACATTATATTATTTATTTATTGGATAATTTTTTATAGATTAGTTGTTTTACGGTTTCCCATTTGAAAAATATAAAATAGCTTTTGTATAACTATTACAGTCAAAAATCATTTTAAAATTATTTTTTAATCTAGAGGAATGTTAATTTATACATATTACTCCAATACAAGATAATATAAGATCCATAAATTTCTATATTGTTATAGTTTTAGAAATAATTATCTAAAAAATATATACTTTTTATAATTAATATCATTTTTATCAGGAATACTTTATCTCTTTTTAATTAAAAACCATTATATATGTACTAGTTTAATGTTAAATAAATAAATCAATTTTTAAGAATATATATGGAATGAATAATTTAAAAATAAATCATCATCAATCAATTTGGTTGTGTAAAACATCATCACATTAAAAGGATTTCTAAAATAATTTAAAATAAAAGCAAGAAAAAAAGATATATGAGATCATAAAAATATTTGCTGATATTTTTAAAAAAATTATTTTTTTAAAATTTAACAATATTATTTAAATTATAATAGGTTTATATTCATTAGAATACATGAATTTTGCAATCCATTAATTGAAATAACAATAACTTATGATATACCCATCATATAAATAGAATAAGAGATATATTATCAAAAATTTAATAAAATTTTATTTAAATTATTTAAAAAGAATATTTTTTAGAAAATAAAGTGATTTTAAAAATAAAATATAATGTAAAATATTTTAAATTAAGAATAGAATGTGTGTTTTTGAAAACATTAAGTTCTTTATGAGTCCTCTGCATTAGTTTGAATCATATTCCTTCAAAGAAGGGAAATTTTTCTAGACTATATCCTTTTTTCTATAGTTGATATGATGTTGGAGTTTTGTAGAATATTGATTGAAAAATATTTATTATATATTTTTTTTGTAATTACTAGAATGATTACTCTTATATAGATAAGATCTAAGGAAACATACATAAATATTCAATCATATTAAGTAAATAAATTAATTTAGAATTGTAAATATATCATATATTTATAATAGATGTTACACCCCAAGCATCCATGATACGTTTATTTTTGAATAATATGATAGAGTGTGAAGTATGCAACACATATTTCAAGCATACCATGACCTATCAATATCGCGATTTAAAAAAAGCAGTAAATAATAATAAGAACATATTGAATTTTATATATATCCCATATATTTTAAACTTTCATCTTTTGTGTTTCTTTGTTATAATATAAGGACAAATTCAATTTTTCAGATAGAATATGTAATATTTTAAAAATTTATGTTTTACCGCATTTTGCGGGGAAAACATTTTAAATATAATATTTGACACCATTTTCTATTTTATTTAATGAAATTAAATTCTTCATTAGAAGTTGGGAATAAAAATTTATTTGGAATTTTTTTTGTTTTTCTAATAACATTACTTTATTGAGGAAAAGTGGCAAAAATACAAAATTTTAATTGAAAAAAACTTTTTTAATCTAAATAATTTAAAGTGTAAAAATATAAATCTGAATGGTTTGGAAATATAATTAGATTATATTTTTATCATTTCATCCAGTTTTTTCATTAGAAGTAACTTTATATTTAAATTGGACAAAAACACATATCAATATTTTGATATATTTTATATCACAATACAACGCTTTCTGGTTTTGACAATGGTGAATAATTTTAAATTAAATAATGAATCTTCAGTGTTTTTAATTAGTTATAATAGACAGAATTTTTATATTCGGAATATCAAAATTTTCTTCGGCTGAATTTTCGGTTATTTTCTGAAAATGTAAATTTGTTTATGAATAATAAAAAATACAGCATAATACAATAAAATCGTCTTTTCTATTTTATTAATTAATTTTATTTATAAATATTTTATGTAAAAATATATACATAATACATATATATGTTTAATTTAATTCATTGGATTCATTTTACAATAAAAATAGATTTATAAAATTTTATTGATCATTTTAACGCCTTTTCCCCACCTTCTAGGATCATTTGAAAGTTTTCATAAACTATACATTTCACACTTCATTGAATTGAATTTAAAACATCTGAGATACAGAGATGACATCCATAAGTAAAATGTGGTTCAATAGGACGAAAATAATTTTTTGTGATTAATAACTTTTGAATTTTATTATCCAAGGTTAAAAGTAAATATGAAAATTAAAGATAAAAATGATATTGTAATTACCCTAACACAAGACATAATTCTATTGGATATGTATGTTTCGACCACAATCCACACTAGGAATAAAATATTATCCTCTTAGATCCACTTGTATTAGATTAAGACATTTATTATTTTTTTTAATGATGAGTTAAAAGTGTTAAATTCAAAATTTCTTAACAAAAACATTTTTAATATAAGGCTATACATAAATTCATTTATATTATAAATATTAATTTTAAATATAAAACTATTTACTATTTAATAATTTTTTATTTATAATTTCAAAACATTAAATAATTAAATATATTTATGACTTAATGGGGATGTAATATTTTTCTTATTAATGAATTATTAAAATAATTTATATTATAAATATCCAAATAAATGTAAACTTAGACTTTGTATGAATTCCATTTATTTTATAGTTTAATATGACATGTTAGTATTGATTTAATTTATTTTATTCCAAGTAATCATCTTTTGTAGACTTTCACAAAAAACCAAAAATTAAATAGTGTCAAAATTGAGAAAAATCAGTTTTAAAAAAAATACTATATTATAATATTATATAATATTCATAAAAATATAAGGCTTGGAAAAAAGACATATATAATGACAGATATGACATTAATTAAACTCTTTGGGTACTTTGGTCATTTTATAGAATTTTTATTAACTATAAAATATAAATATTGAAGAATACATTGTAAAAACTAAACTATATAACTCAGAGTTAAAGATAAATGATAATATAAATATGGTGATCTAAACCTGTCAAAAAACTATTGGTTGAGATGTTTTCAATCCATCCCCACATATTCCTCAAAATAAATACTTTTTAATCCATTATAAACCCGAAATTATTGTATAATAATTTATTATTTCATCATTTTTCTAAATAACCATCACCTCTCTTATAAATGGGTACTTCTCTTTATCTTAATTTCACTCCACCAAAGCAACTTGAATTGGCCAAAATATGCTCAAATATCCTTCCAAGTACACTCACTTCATCCTTGAGTTATTTCTTTGATAAAAAATCCTTTCTATGGATCCCTTTACATCAAATAAAAAGAAAGCACACAAAGAAGATATAATCATTTCATCCCCTATTTCAATGTTCTTTTTTTCTTCCACTACCTATTTCATTGTTGATTCAGTAAAAAATAACAACTCCTGAGAATTATACATATTTTAATGTTAATATAAATATGGTACAACAATATTCACTATTATATCCATCCTATCAATAAAAAATACAACATATGTGCAAATGTACGACTCACCGTCTCCATGATGCGGTGTAGTTTGTTATTCAACACTTCATTATTAAGATAGGTATAATAATGATTATAATTGACATTAATAATAAATATAATAAGTTAATGATTCTATGTATAAGATATATCATCCAATTACATTTTATTTCACCATCAATTTAATGATATTTTCATTCTTCTGTACATACACATTACCATCTCATGAATTATGTTACCGAACATATAATGGAAAACACATCAGTTTACACCCGAAATAATGATACTAATAAAATATTATTAACAATTAAATATTAAGAGATCATATATGATATAATATTTATGTATGTGGTTATTTTAGAATTTAATAACAATAATTTAACTATTACACATGATGTTAATATACCCTTGACTGTGGAAATGTACAAGGTAAGGGGATTTCATCTCACATCTTATTTCCGTGATATTCATGCTATATTTCCACTATATCTTTTTTGTGGAGTATTTAATTCCCATTATTATATTATTTGTGTAATATCAATTAATTTATACTTATTTATATCTTCATTTTATGAACATTCTTCAATGGGGTTTATGTTTCATATGTTATGAAGATGGTAAGGTAATATAAAATTTCGATTTCCACTCATTCGGTTTTATGCAAACATATTTTATTATTTTACTCCATGAATATGTGATAAATCACTATTTTCTTACCTAGGTAGTAATTTTAACTCCCATTTGGGTATATATACTATTAATACACATAATAACTGTATTACTAAATTCTCAAGTCATCCATATGAACTTTAGAAGAGTAATATTAACTCAATTTCCGTTCATTGAGTTTAATATCCATGTCCTCTGTGTTGTTTTTACAATATTATGTGTGAATGTATTCAGATTTATTTAATATTAATATCCAATAATTTTTAATTTATTTATATTTATCACACATAATTATGTCATTGATTTATCCTTATCAGAAGTATATGGTCTATATTTGGGATTTATTATCAATTTACATTCCACTGAGACTTCATTGTTGTTATATGGCAATATACTTTTATATAGTGTACATAATTTACTTTGACATATTATATCACCAATCTCGTGGTTCCCATGATATTATAAATTTTTATGACCTTAATTATGTGAATTCTAACGTCTCTCATTTGGTTAGTAACTCTAACAAAAATATCATTTTAAATGACTTATAGATTTATTCTTATAATTCTTTCTAATTAATGTCCGAGATTTAAAAATGTTGTTAAGGACTTATTATTATGGACATGATTGTTTTAAAATAAAAATTACATTTAAATGATTGAAATTGGTATGGTACACTTTTATTCAAAAATCTATTTTTAACAGCTTCTTGATAAATAGTGAAACTATTAAATTTTTTTAAGAAAAAGGGGATATTTATCTCAAATAGTTTAACTGATTATTTTCAACTACGTCAATATCCCTTGTTATTCATGATTGAGGTCGATTTATTATAATACAAAATTACATATTGTATTGAATGAGTTATGTTTGACTATGAGGGTGCTATTTTTATACTATTCATGTAACACCTCGAGATTTTATGAAAAATATTATTTTTAATTTCATTTATGTCTTCTATTGTACCCTACACCAAGATTATCTTTCACTATACACAACACCGTATTAGCTTGCAGTATACACAACCCTGCCTTGGCTTGCCTTACACGGAATCACGACCTTCCTCGATAGCGTGTGTTGTACGCAATACCAGGTTTCACTAAACAACGATATATTCTTATAATATTATTATGGACTATCATTACTAATAGTATTAACTAGATTTTTAATTTTATAACATTATTATTTATCTTACACATTTTCTAGAATATGGTATAAGAACAAAATAATTTTTTTGGGTAAAATAAGTATTTTTTTAAAAATGCAGTTTTGCCGCCTTTTGATGGAGCACCCATTTTAAATTTAATTTTTGATATGTTTATAAGTTCAATTTTACAAAATTGAATTATTATTTGGAATAAGGATATAAAAATTTACTTTGGATACATTTTTCATATTATTCTGATAACTTTTATATTTTAATGAATAGTAAAAACACTATATTTTAATTAAAAACAAATTTTTTCATCTCAATAATTTATATGGTTATATTATCTTTGTAATTGGTTTTAAAGTGTCATTAGAATATATTTTTACCATTTAATCCAATGTTGTTCCTTGCAATTAATTTCACTTTGAAATTGGATATACACAAATATCAATATTTTGATTTTTTTTGTTTCATAAAAACACGCTATTTATTTTGAAAACTGGAATTAAATTTAAAATTAATTAATTCCACTTATATATTATGAATTTGAAAAAATAGACATCAATTTTGAATTCGGAATATTCAATAATGCTTAGTCTGAATTTTTGGTATTTTTCTGAAAAACTTCAATTTTCGATGAATTGTGAAACCACTTAGTGGTAGTTAAAAAACTGAATTTTTCATTTAAATAAAATTTTAACACTTCTGTGAATTGAATTTAAAAAATCCACGAGACATGGTTAATATCAATGACTAAAATTTGGTTCAACGAGACGAAAATAATTTTTGGTGAATAGTAATTTTTTACTTTTTTTACCACGGTTAAAAGTAAATAGGGTAAATAAGGGTAAAAATGATGTTATTATTACCCTAACACATGTCATAATTCTATTGGATAAGTGTAATTCGACCAAAAACAACCTTAGAAATAAAATATGACCATTTAGGCCCTCTTGGATTAGATTATGACATTTAATATTAATTTATTTAAAGAAGGGTTAAAATAGTTAAAATCAATGTTTAATAAGTAAATAATTTTTAATATAGGGTTATAGATAAGATAAATTCTACTATAAATATTTATTAGAAATATAAAAAGATTTCCTACATAATGGTATTTTATTTATAATATTTAGACATTAAATAATTTAATTTATTTATGACACAAAGATGATGCAGTAGTTATCTTATTAATGAAATATTGACATAATTGATGTTATAAATAAACAAATAAATGTAATTTGAAACGTTTTATGACTTTAACTAATTTTATAGGTTAATATAACATTTTAGTTTTAATTTAATAAACTTTTTTCGAACTAATCATTCTGTTATGATTTTCACAAAAATCAATTACCAAATAGTGTAAAAAATGACATAAAATAGATTTTAAAAGAGATATTATAATATTAATTGATATTTTATTCCTAAAAATATAAGGTTTTACCAAATGACTTATATAAGGTTATATATATTACTAATAAACAACTTGTGGTTCGTTTGGCTTGTTATAGTAAGTTCATTAACCTTATAGTGTATGAAAACAAGAAGACACGGTAAAAGAAACATTATTTAACTTAAGGTTTAATCTAAATGATATGGTTAAAATAGAAACATACACTTGTCTAAATTATATTGGATGAGAGGGTTTCAACCCATCCCCACATTAGATTCAAAATAAATCAATTTAGAGCTATTAAAAATCAAATATGACTTTATAATAAAATAATATTTTTAGTTTTCCAAAGGTGCCCCTCTCCCCCTTATAAAAGGGCACCTCCTCCCTCTATTCCTCACACCACTTTGAGAATTCATGCTCGGCCAACCCCAGAAAAATTTTCTTCTCCACTTACATATAAACATCCTAGAGGTTCTGTTCCTTTACCTGCAAATCTATTTTTTTTATTTTCTAACGACCGGTTTGAAGGTAGCCGGTTCCCTTGCAGCCCGGTTTGAGGATAACCGGAAACCTCACAACATTCCAGCTTCAACCCGGTATAAGCGGGATATAGAAAATAGAAAATACAATTCAAAATCAATCATTAGCCGATCCACGCGCCTCCTTGAGCCACACGCCACCTCAATTTGCATCACCTCGAGCCGCACGCCACCTCGATAAGCGAGTCGATGATGATCTGACCGCCTCCATCAATGTCGCCGGTGAGGGATTCCGGCCATCTGCCTCCATCGACGTTGTCAAAAACGACGGATTTCATGTCGCCAGCGAAAGGACTCGGCCATCCCCATCCATCAACGTCATCGAAAAACCACAGATGACAACCATTCAAAAACATCCCAGCACCAGAACGACGGTGAGCTTCCTATCATCGTCGGAGAAACAAAACCTCCACCCAGAAACCATCACGCATAGAAAAAATCAACGAGATCAAAAGGTAAAAAACTAGAAACCGAAACAAACCACACGAGAAGTGGCACCACAACATCACCCTGTCTTAGAAGATCCCGCCGTCACCAGAGCTAACGACCACATCAGACACAAAAAACCCTAAAGAACTCACTGGAGAAGACATGGAACCCCACAAACCACCGATAAACCCGCTCAACCCCTAATACTGAAAAAGTATCACGACCGAACAACAGCAAGAAGATGAGAGCAGAACCCGGAGCGCTACGAAGTGTATGCCGTCGACGCAGACCGGTCTTACACCCTCAGATCTAAACCAGCAACCACTGAAGCCCATAGCGAAACTCCACAGCAAGAGAGAAGACAACCCGCATGCCGTCGACTGCAAAAAACCACCAAAAACCCACCAAGCATGAGGAGAAATGTCGTATCTTCCGCAGTGAAGGAGCGGCGACGGCGAGAGGAGAAACCTAGAACGAGAGACCTTTACGAGCGCATCGCCCTCTATGTCCTTCCGGGCACAATACACATTTCCTCGGTTATGGTCTTTTCAAATAACAATTTTAGTGCCATAAGTGGAGGTCTCAAAGAGGCGCTTCAAAGAAGAGGTAATGTCCATTACCGATTCTTTCAACTTTATTTCTTCTTCCACTTATTTTTCTTTAGTTGTTTAATTATGAAGTAATAACATCAGTATAACTCATATACTGATATGTTATTATAAGTATGAGACAACCCTATTTCACCATCTATCCATCCTACGGAAAACGAAATTACCACGCGTGCGTATGTACGGAATACCATCTCCACGTCGTGGTGAAATCTGTTTTCCACCAACACATTACATGGATAGGTATAATGGTGGAAAGAATAACTATATATGTTTATTATAACATCATAATGAATCGGATATATTATACCATCCACTCCAATTCAATTCAATAATTATGGGAATGATATCATCGCTCATTCGTACGTATGGACTGTCGTCTCCACGACGCGATGAGATTCATTCTCCATGTTAACCATACATGAATTATAATAAAGTTTATATAATGAATAATAATGAAATATATGAAATAATAATGCTACTAGATTTATTTATATATATATGTATGTCATCTATTTAGTTTCATTCAATTCAATAAGGAAACAAAAACAACATTCATGCGTACATATGACCTACCGTCTCCATGAACGATGTATTTCATTCCTTTTATCGATCTATAATATATATATGTATATGATGAATATATATACATCATGTTTTACATTGTGGAATTATTTAAATCTGGATATAAGTAATAATATCAAGAACGACAGGTCGAATCACATACGATAAGTGAAATGATTTTACCCAGAATGCTTCTTTAACATGGAATTTACAAAAGAAAAGGTAATATAAAGTCCTAAGTGAAACATATATGATATCATAACAACGAATATGATTCTATAATAAGTCAATGAAATTATTTAAATCATTATTCAAGAGGTTTGGATACATACGATGTATATCAGACCTATGGTAAGGGATAATTTTGAAAATCTCATTTTTATTCGAGATTTCTTATTCGTTAGTATTTACTGGGGTTATTTATATCATCCATTTCAATGTTTTATAAAAGTGTTTTCTTGTATGTTTAAAGTCATTTTTTATCATTTTTGACTTTTACTATATGTTATGTATGGAATCATTCTTTTTTTACGTGACGAGGTACTTTTTTGATTTTTCCAGCAAAAGTACGAGAAAAATGTTTTTTTAACTTATACCACACAAACAGATTTTTACGATTTTATAAAGCCTTGTTTTCATGAAGCTTACTCCAATATATTTCATGATTATTTTCAAAAAAACATTTTCTTTTAAAATTTAATGATGTTTTTTGAAAAGAAATTTATTTTGAAGAAGAAAGGATATTTTCCTCAAGAATTCATTTCAAGTGTTTTATCAAAACCATTTTCCATCAAAGATGACATTATTTCATATGTGTATTTTTCAAGTATAAAGTCTCTATGATTTTCATGGATTATCTTTTCTTATTATGAAATTATATCCATTTCTTTTATATGGATTATGTGATGATGGGCTGATGTTTATGAAACCCATTTTATTCGTTGGGTTATTATGAATGATGTATGTTTATTTTGTGGCACAAGTAAGAATGATTTCATTATGAGATGGGTGGGACCTATATCACCCTCTAATGAATTGGGTAAAGATTTATATATCATGATATAGACACGGATGGAATAGTAAGTTAATCTGGTTCAGTGTTACAGGACTGAAACGAGAAATGAACTCGATTCGGAAAGGGAATTTGTCCACTAAGATTGTCTTGGCAGCAAGGCCTTGGCTACTATTGAAATCATAACATGTGCTGAATGGTTTCCACAATTACATTTTTTATTACCCTTATATTTTATCATGGTTGATGTTCCATTATGATATATTCCTTTCGTACTTCCACGATTTATGTCTTTGCTCAAGATTTTGATGTTTAAATTTCATGTTCATGTTTTTGCTTTCAAATGTTTATGGATTGTTTTATGTTCTCTATGTTTTCCCTTATTGAGCATTTGAGATTACCCTTTTTATGTTTTATTTTCCCTAGGAAATAAAGAAAGGTTTTAGGTAAGGAAACAAAAAGGGGAAGATCGTTATGGGAGTTGTTGAAGATCTTTCAACATGATTAGAAGTTTATATTCCAAGTTTCCAAAGACACTAAACTATTACGGTCCTTGTGTGTCTGTTTTTGTTATGTATTAAGTATTCCGCAAAAGTAATGTAATGTCCATGTACGTCAAGCGTTGGGTCACTATAGTTGGTATCAGAGGAATGGTTTAGTCAACCTTTGGAAACTAGGATGCGAGAACTTTAGTGAGATCCCTAGAGATATTTCAAAGGTATGTCTAGGGATGTCCCTAAGGTTAAGTATATGTATTGGTTATAGTCCTAGAATTATGGTAATGATCTTATAATTTAACCTAAGATGTTAGATATTGAAGGTTATCCCCATTGATTATGATTTTGGCCTCTCACACTATTCTTTTTGGGTTTTAGAAAATGGCTGGAAACAGGAATATTCACAATAATGGAGGATATGATTGACAATGGAATGATATTATTCATGAGAAACCAAATGAAATTGGATCTGGAAGTCCAAAAATTGTTATTATGCCTAACCAGCAATATCATAATATGATCAATAATCTCAACTTTGGTAAGTATCCCGACTCAGCTAATAAGAGAAATATGGAGTTTCATGATGATCATAGAGGAAAGAATGTTCAATCTCCCTCATGTAAATCATGTAGGAAGAGGCATCAAAGAGATTGTTTCAAAGGAACTAGAAGATGCTTTGGGTGGAGAAAAGGAGGACACAAATACAGTAGGTGCAAAGGAAAAGGATCAGTTAACACAATGGATACGGATAATGGTATTGCTACGACATCAACAATGATTAGATGTTTTAAATGTGGAATGTATGGCCATTATGAAAACAAATTCCCTAAAAGAAAATCTCATGAAGAGAATTAGCATGGTCATATGGGTAATATTTATGTGGATGATGATGAGGAGACTACAAATGATATATGAGATGAATGAAGTGTTAAAGCTTGGTCAATAGTTTAATAAGGTTGTGTAATGATTGTATGTTTATCAAGAGTTGTGTTGTATAGGTAATTTTATTGTATTATGGAATAAGGAGACATCTAAGGATTACTGCACTATTCTTTTTCCTTATGTTTTTGAACGTATATGTTGAATGGTACCGGTAACCATGGAATTTTATTTAGATATTTTTGTAAAGTAGATGATATGCACATAATGAAGGGATGAGGAGAAAATTAAATGTTTGATAGTATTCCTGATCTGATGACTAATATAAGGACAATGTTATATCATGGTTTGAGAATATATAAATATTCAGATTTTGGTATGTGGAACGAGTTAACTTTTAATAGCATTCATGTTTTCACTAAGGTTCAACGAGTATTAATTTTCCAAGAGAATACATGATTAAGGTATTCACACATTTGGAATGTGACCAACAAGATATATCTTCAGATATATGGGGGATAAATGATGGTATTCACGTGCTAGTTATGTGACCTCTCAAGTAATCATTTTCACTACACTATGAGATTGGACATTAGTATTTTGGATAAGCCTAAAGATTAGAATGGATTATATTGGACATAAGTTAGTATTGTTTAAGGCTAGAACTTTTTCGATATTATTGATGGAATGTTATCATAATGTAGTTTTAGAAAAAGGACAACCTACAAGATGGGAGACAACTCATCGCGTCGGACAAGGCTGTGGAAATCGAACCCACAATCTAAGTGTAACAGACCATTATCGCATACCACTGGCCTACATGAAGTCCCTGGTTAGTGGAAAGTAGTTTTATTTTATTAAGCGGTATGATAAATAAAGTCTAAGTCCATTTTTGGAACCATATACGATTAATCTCAACATAATATGGACTTATAACTTTTGCTAACCTTTTGAAACACATGGAATGACCCATCATTCTATCACATGATCTGCTAATGCTTCACGAATAACAAATTCAACTTCATTTCTTTATGAGATGAAGTGGAAATTGTTCAATACATGAACAACAGTGAGAATGTACCAAAATCATTTAAGTATTTCATTTAATTCATCAACTTTATGGAAATGATCTTGAAAACCAAAAATGTTGTCCAAGTTCCCTTATATCTGATGAATTTGATGGTACCTTAGATCATCACAAATCTATTTCTTTGTGATTTTTGGATTTTTCATAGCCATGTCCTATACCACTATCCATCAGAACTTGATGGTTAGATTTTTCTTCCATATCCATATTTTTACATATGTTCTCCTACGTGGAAACCCAGTGATGAGTTAATTTGGGTAACCATTATGTTTCATACTTCACTTTTTAACATAAAGTTTTTGTATTCCTTTTTAAGATGTGGGTTTCTATTAAAACTATTGAGTAGTAAACCATTTATAACTCCGACAAATTTGGAGGGTGAAATTCATTTTAAGGGGGGTAGAATGTAACACCACAGGATTTTGTGAAAAATATTATTTTTAATTTCATTGATGTATTATGTTGTACGCTACACCAAGATTATCTTTCACTATATGCAACACCGTATTAGCTTGCAGTATACGCAACCCTAACTTGTCTTTCATTACACGCAATCACGACCTTCCTTAATAGCGTGTGTTGTACGCAATACCAGGTTTCACTAAACAACGATATATTATTATAATATTATTATGGACTATCCGTTATGAATAATATTAAATAAATTTTGAATTTTATAACATTATTAGTCATCTTACACATTTTCTAGACTATGGTATAAGAACAAAATAATTTTTTCGGGTAAAATAAATATTTTTCAAAAAATGCAGTTTTGCCGCCTTTTGATGGCGCACCAGTTTGAAATATAATTTTTGACATGTTTATAAGTTCAATTTTATAAAATAAAATTAATCTTTGGAATCTGGATATAAATATTTTCTTTGGATAAATTTTTCATTTTATTCTGATAACATTCATATTTTAATGAATAGTAAAAACGTGCTATATTTTAATGAAAAACAACTTTTTTCATCCCAATAATTTATATGGTTAGATTATCTTGTTAATAAGTTTCAAAGTTTAATTATAATATATTTTTACCATTTAACCTAATGTTATTCATTGGAATTAATTTCACTTTGAAATTGGATATAAAAAAGTATCAATCTTTTGAATGTTTTTGTTTCTTAAAAACACGCTATTTGTTTTGATAACATGAATTGAATTTAAAATTAATTAATTCCACTTATATGTTATGAATTTGGAAAAATAGACATCAATTTTGAATTCGGAATATCAAATAATTATTAGGCTAAATGTTATGTATTTTTCTGAAAAACATAAATTTTTTATGAATAGTGAAACCACATAGTTGTAGTTAAAAAACTGACTTTTTCATTTAAACAAAATTTTACCACTTTTGTGATTTGAATTTCGAAAATCTGAGAGACACATTTAATATCAATGACTAAAATGTGGTTCAATCAGATGAAAATAATTTTTGGTCAATAGTAACTTTTTACTTTTTTTGTCACGGTTAAAAGTAAATAGGGTAATTAAGGGTAAAAATGATATTATTATTACCCTAAAACATGTCCTAATTCTATTGGATAAGTGTAATTCGACCAAAAACAACCTTAGGAATAAACTATGACCATTTAGGCCCACTTGGATTAAATTTTGACATTTAATATTAATTTATTTAAAGAAGTGTTAAAATAGTTAAAATCAATGTTTAATAATTAAATCATTTTTAATATAGAGTTATACATATGATACATTATACTATAAATATTCATTATAAAGCTAAAACGATTTCCTACATAATGGTATTTTATTTATAATTTTTAGACATTAAATAAGTTAAATTATTTATGCCACAAAGATGATGCAGTAATTATCTTATTAATGAAATATTGACATAATTGATGTTATAAATAACCAAATTAATGTAATTTGAGACTTTTAATGAATTTAACTAATTTTATAGGTTAATATATAATGTTAGTTTTGATTTAATTAACTATTTATGAACTAATCATTCTATTATGATTTTCAAAAAAATCAATTACCAAATAGTGTCAAAATTGACATAAATAGTTTTTAAAACAAATACTATATTATTAATTGTTATTTTATTCCTAAAAATATATGTTTCTGGACAAATGACATAGATACGGTTATTTATATTAATAATAAACAACTTGGGGTTAGTTTGGCTTGTTATAGTAAGTTCATTAACTTTATAGTGTAATAAAACAAGAAGACTCGGTAAAAGAAAAATTATTTAACTTAAGGTTAAATCTATATGATAAGGTTAAATTAGAAACCTAAACTTGTATAAATTCTATTATATGGGAGGATAGAGACCCATCCCCACATTAGATTCGAAATAAATCAATTTGGAGCTATTAAAAACTGAATATGACTTTATAATAAAGTAATATTTTTGGTTTTTCCAAAGGTGCCCCTCTCCTCCCTTATAAAAGGGAACATCCTCCCTCTCGTCCTCACAACACATTGAGCCTTCAATCTCGTCCAAACCCTGAATAATTATCTTCTAAACTTCCATAGAAACATCCTAGAGGTTCTGGTATTCTTCAATGACCATGTTTAGTGCCCTAAGAGGAGGTCTCAAAGTGGTGCTTCAAAGAAGAGGTAATGTCCGTTATCGATTCATTCAAATTTATTTTTCTTCCACTTCTTATTCTTTAGTGGTTTCATTATGAAGTAATAAAATCAGTATAATTCATACACTGATATGTTATTATAATATGAAACAAACCTATTTCACCATCTATCCATCCTATGGAAAACGATATCATCACGCGTGCGTACGTACGGAATACCCTCTCCACGCCGTGGTGAAATATGTTTTTCCACAAACACCTTACATGGATGGGTATAATGGTGTAAAGAATAACTATATATATTTATTATGACATCATAATGATTCTGATATATTATACCATCCACTACAATTCTATTTAATAATTATGGGAATGATATCATCGATCGTGCGTACGTACGGACTACCGTCTCGACAATAGGATGAGATGCATTATCCAGGTTAACCATACATGAATGATCATAAAGTTTATATAATGAATAATAATGAAATATATGAAATAATAATGCTACTGTATTTATGTATATATATATATGTATTTCATCTATTTAGTTTCATTCAATTCAATAAGGAAACGAAAACAACGTTCATGCGTACGTACGACCTACCGTCTCCATGAATGGTGTATTTCATTCATTTTATCGATCTATAATATATATATGTATATGATGAATATATATAAATCATGTTTTACATTATGAAATTATTTAAATCAGGATATATGTAATAATATCATGAACGACAAGTTGAAACACATACGATAAATGAAATGATGTTACCCAAAATGCTGCTTTAAAATGGAATTTACAAAAGAACGGGTAATATAAAGTCATAAGTGAAACATATATGATATCATAACAATTAATATGATTCTGTAATAAGTCAATTTCATTATTTAAATCATTATACATGAGTTTTGGATACGTACGAAGCATATCAGACCAAAGGTAAGGGATAATTTTGCAAATCTCATTTTTATCCGCGATTGCTTATTCGTAAGTATTTACTGGGGTTATTTATATCATCCATGTCCATGTTTTATAATAGTGTTTTAATGTATGATTAAAATCATTTTTACCCATTTTTGAGTTTTACTACACGGTATGTAAGGAATCATTCCTTTTTTATGTTACACGGTACTTTTTTGACTTTTTCAGCAAAAGTACAAGAAAAATGTTTTTTTAACTTATACGGAACGAACGGATTTTTACGGTTTCATAAAGCCTTATTTTCATGAAGCTTCCTCCAAAATATTTCCTGAATATTTTAAAAAAAATCTTTTTCTTTTAAAATTTCATGATGTTTTCTGAAAAGAAATTGATTTTGAAGATGAAATAATATTTTCCTCAAGAATTCATTTCAAGTGTTTTATCAAAACCATTTTCCATCTAAGATGACATTATTTCATATGTGTATGTTTCAAGTATTATGTCTCTATGATTTTCATGGTTTAACTTTTTCTTATTATGAAATGATATCCATTTCTTTTATATGGATCAGGTGTTGATGGGATGATGTTTATGAAACCCATTTTATTCGTTGGGTTATTATGAAGGATGTATGTTTATTTTGTGGAACAAGTAAGAATGATTTCATTATGAGATGGGTGGGACCTATATCTCCCTCTAATGCATTGGGTAAAGATTTAAATCCCATGAGATAGACATGGATGGAATGGTAAGTCAATCCAGTTCAGTGTTACAGGACTGAAACAATAAGTGAACACGATTCAGAAAGGGTCTTTTTCCCCTAAGATGGTCTTGGCAGCAATTCCTTGGCTACTATGTAAATCATAACATGTGCTGAATGGTTTCCCTAATTACATGTTTTATTCCCATTATATTTAATCATGTTTGATGTTCCATTATGATATATTCCTTACGTACTTCCATGATTTATGTATTATCTCAAGATTTTGATGGTTAAATTTCATGTTCAAGTTTTTTGCATTCAAATGTTTATGGATTGTTTTATGATCTCTATGTTTTCCCTTACTGAGCATTTGAGCTCACCCTTTTTTTGTTTTATTTTCCCCAGGAATTAATGAAATTTTTTAGGTAAATAAACAAAATGTGAAATATTGTTATGGGAGTTGTTGAAGATCTTTCAACATGATTAGAAGTTTATATTCCAAGTTTCCAAAGACACTAAACTATTACGGTCCTTGTGTGTCTGTGTTTGTTATGTATTAAGTATTCTGAAAAATTAATGTAATTTCCATGTATGTCAAGCTTTGGGTCTCTACAATACATGTGTTGTGGTTAAAATATTGGCATTTCATTTGTTAGTTTTAATAAAATTGTTTATATAATGTTTCAACCACTTCGTATGAGGAATGCAACAAACTTATTATGTGATGGGTGGAGCCCTCTATCTCTCCTTGATTCAGCAGAATGTTTCATGATAAAATTTGATGTATTGGTTCACAGTCTTGACAAAATCTTATTTTTTTCTTGGCATGACGCCTTGACTATGTGGTTCTAATGTACACAATTATGCATCTATCATTATTAATTTGGATATTGATTTTATATGTGATTATTCGACAAGTAGAATATCCCTTAGAATAAGTTAATGGAATTATTTGATTTGTCTTTTCCATATTATGTTGAAGTATACGTTTAATAGGCTTGTGGTTTAGTCATATACATTTCATGAAATGTTTATGATTATTTATGATAGTTTCCAATATATTGTTATCCTTACTGAGAATATGAGATACCACTTTTCTTTGTTTTATATTTCTTAGGGCGTGATGAATTATATTATGACTGACCGACATGAATATTTTAAGGGATAGGAATTTGTTCAAAGGAGACAATATATTGGTTTTTTTCATATCATATGTAATGTAAAACTTATGTATGTATCTAGTACATCCATAGATACTAAATTGATCAGTATTTTCTAATTTTAACCCTTGTGATCATTCCAATGTTGTGTAATAATGCACTGACTCGTTGTAACTAGGGTTGTGTTGTTATAGTTGGTATCAGAGAAAGATTATTAGAAACCATGGAAACTAGATTTAGAAAAACACTTATGAAATAACATCGTCCAAAGATAAAAGTCGAGGATTAGTATAGATGAACTTCCTAGAATACTGGTAATGAAGATATTTTTTTAACTTTTCTATGAAATACATCCCTGTCTGGATACAAGTAGGTGGGGCGGCTCTGGAACAGATTTACCTCAGAGTGAAAACACAGGCAAAGAGTTTCGGGATTGACTCAGGTTATCCTGGTAGATGATAATGGGCGTTGGTGAACTCTTGGTTACGTCACTCCTAGGGTATATGCTTAAGATAATTCACATTTTCCTTTCAAACTTATTTAAAGGGTTTTAATATAAGATCAATTTAAATAAACTTTATTAATCCTATGGTGTATTTGATTGAAAATATGGTGTCATAATATTCTTTAATTGATTTAATGACTATTTTTACTCACACTCGACATTCTGTTTTTAATCAATGGCAGGATTCCAAGGAAGTCATAGAAAAATTTAACATGATGTACAAGGTTGGAATAGTGGTGGAAATAAGCAACGAAATGGAACGTTGATAGGCATAAAATATATCATGTTCTTGTCGAATAAATTATCCAAAAATAAGTCCAACAACATACATATTAACCAACTCCAAAATCCAACAATGAAAAGAAAGAGAGATAATGATAAGAGCTCAAACAGTGGAGACCATGGAGAATGGAATTCTAATTTTTCATCATGCAAGAAATTTGGAAGGTGAAACCCAAGAAACTATCTTAATAGAACAAATAAATGAATTATGTGTGGGAGTAAAAGTCATAAAGTAAATAATTGTCAAGGGAAAATGAAGAGTACTATAAAATAAAATAAAATTGATATTTAGAATCCATTTTCTATCATTTTCCTTAATAATAGGGGACCCGGTCATTTTCTCGAGTCAATGTCCTATACTATAGTATTTTCTCTAGGTTATGGAAGAACCAATGTGGAAATAAATTGATGGTGAAATATTTATAAGTATTAATATAGTTTGTTGATTGTATTACATTGGATGAAATTTTTCTTGTATGTAAAATCCATTAGATTGTTATCTGAGAAAGCTATTTGAGTAAGAATTGTCTTTTCTATTGTGGAAAGCATCATAATGAAACATTTGGGTTTATTTGATACATGCATTCATGTCAATTATTGGTTATTAGGTTTTGGGATGAAAATGAATGGTATGATAAAACTTTTGTAGTTAAAATATGTTAGGGTTATTTATGATTAATTTATCTCATTTTTAGAATGTTATAAAATTATATACTTTTTGAAAAAGGACCACACACAAACCTTGTGACTAATCGCCTCATTGTACAATGTTGTGGGAATTGATCCCACATCCCAATTGTGACTGGGATTTATCGTCTACCACTAAACTATGTGAAATCCCTGGTTACTATGTCTAATTCAATTTAGTTAAATGATTTTATGGATCAAGAATATGTTGATTTTTGGAACCTATTATTTATCCTTATTATATGAAAATGATTTGGTGATGAGGTGATATATGTGATTTTAAAAGACGTTCTCCCTTATTGGATACCTATATGTCTAAGGAAAATATAATAATATTGGGTTTAATTTATGGAGTAATGGTGGAATTTTATATTTTTGAAGAATTTATTTTTTTTGTGGAATTTTAGAGATATTTAATATTTATGAAATGTAAATATCATATCATAGAGAATATGTGATTATTTTAATTACGTGTATGTATGTGACTTTAAGTGTAATTGATGTTGATTGGAGATAAATGATAAGATTTAATGTGGAAGACTATGTGATCAAATCTTACTGAATTTTGGGTTTCAAAATTTGTTTCCATTATTTTGATGAATTTTAAGGACAGTTTTTATTTGAATGGTCTTTGTTGATATTTGGGTATTGTTTGTTTAAATATAGAGATTAAGAGTAGTATTTTGTTCGATAATGGATTATCCTTTTTAAGAATCATCCAATCTTGTACTAACTATTTTGGTTTTATTTTATGACTAAATAAAAGAGAAATATATAGTTCATCTTGGTGGATTATGTGATTTTTTAGAAGTTGATTCTAGGTTTTCTGGTGTGACCAATCACCTTGAATAATTATCTTTTGGAGTGAATGATAATTTTGTGGTAGAAATACGATAATTAACATAACTCTACTTTAAATTTATTCATATTTATTATTCTTTTAATAATATAATTCTTAATCATTAGGGAAATTAACTTAAAACCAATTATGTGTTATCCTAATACCTTATATTTTGTTGAACTGATTATATATTAATTCATCATAGATTTATGGCTTTGAGACCCTTAATTTTCCATTCACTTGTTTGTGATTTATGTCCTCAAAAACTCTATATCAATATTTATGTTTTTATTCCCATTATACTTTACACCAATGTTCTCCTATTCCAAATCCTATTTTTTGGTGACTTTTTTTTTTCCCTTTCCCTCTTATTAATACTAAATTTTATTTATGTTATTTCCAATGTGGGTTTTACACAAAGGTAATTTATATATGTTTATCTTTTATTTCTGAAAAACAATTTCCAATTGTGATGACGCAATATATTGAAGGATGGAAGAATGTAACACCCCAATATTCCATGGTACGTTTCTCATTGTATAATACTATAGCCTAAGATATGCGCAACACATAGTTTAAGCGCACCAAGACCTATCAACCTATCCATTTAAAATGTGGTTGTGAATATTTATAACTAAAAATTGATATATATATATATATATATAATAATAATTTTAACATTTATATTTTCTGTTTCTCTAATGTAATATAATTAAAAAATTAATTTTTCAGATAAAAGAAATTTTTGAAGAAAATATTATTTTTCACGCTTTTTATGTGGAACCATTTATAAATAAAATATTTAAAACATTTATTTATTCATTTTGAAAAATATAAATTCATATTTAAAATAAAGACATAAGAATTTGTTTGGATATGTTTTTGTTATTATTCTGATAACATTCATATTTTGATAAATAGTGAAAAAATATTAAATTTGAATTGAAAACAAATTTTTTATGAAAAATAATTTATAGTGTCAAACTATAAATTTTAATGGTTTTGAAGTATAATTAGAATATATTTTTATAATTTAATCCATTTTGGGTCATTCGATGTAATTTTACATTTAAATTGGACATAAACACAAATAAATATTTTGATATTTTTTACTTCTCAAAATCTAACTATCTAATTTTAACAATGGGAATTGATTTTAAATTAATTAATAAAACCTCAATGTTTTGAATATTGTAAAATAGAAAAACTATTTTAATTCAAAATATCAAAATTATTGTAGGATAAATTTTTGGTATTTTTCTAAAAAAAATTCAATTTATGATGAATTGTAAAAATTAAGGCATAATACATAAAAACCGACTTTTATATTTAAAGAATTATTTTTACTAAAATTTAATTTAGTTAGTAATAGATACATAATACCTTTATAAGTTCAATTATAATATTTGGTGTCATTTAATAATAATATTATATGTATAAAATTTTATTGAACATTTTAACATCTTTACCCACCTTCTAGATTTATTTGCAAATTTGTATATAATAAAATTTTACCACTTTTGTTAATTGAATTTTAAAAATCCTAGAGACATGGTTGGAATATATAATTAAAATTTGACTCAATAGTATTAAAATAATATTTGGTGAATCGTAACTTTGGAAGTTTATTTTCTACGAATAATAGTAAATCCGACAATTAAAGGTTCAAATGATTTTATAATTACCCAAAAAATGTCTTAATTATACTGGATAAGTGTCTTTAAAAATATAAATAAAACATATTTATAAAATATTATCCACTTATATCCACGTATATTATACTAGGAAATTTATTATTATTTTATTTAATGAAGAGTTAAAAGTGTTAATTTCACATTTTCCTAAGTAATACATTTTTAATATTGGGAAATACAGAAGATAAATTCTACTACAAATTTTCACAAGAAATATAAAACGGATTCCAACATAATAGTATTTTATTTATAAATTTTAGACATTACATAAAGAAAGTAATTTATGACACAATGGTGATGCAGTAATCACCCTATTAATGAATGATTAAAATAATGGATATTTTAGATATATAACTAAATGTAAATTGATAGTTTTGATGCATTTAACTAATTCTATAGGTTAATATGACATTATAGGGTTGATTTATTATATTTTATTTGATGTAATCATGTTTTTTTTAATTTCAAAAAAACCAAATCCTTAATAGTGTCAAAATTGTCATAAATGGGTTTTTAAAACAAATACTATATTATTATATGATAAAATCTTACTAAAAATATAAGTTTCATCCAAAGGACTTATATAATTGTTAATATGTAATTAATTAACCCATTGGGGCTCTCTTGAAATATTATAGTATGTTTATTAATCATATAATATAAAAATACAAGAAGACATTGTAAAAAGATTAACTATTTAACTGATAGTTAAATATAACTATAAGGTGAATATGGTGACCAAAACATGTCTAAAACCTATTAGATGAGAGGATTTTGACCCTGAACCACCATATCCTCAAAATAAATCATTCTGTAGCCATTATAAGCTGAATATGGTTTTATAATAAATTATTATTTCAAACATTTCCTAATGTAACCCAGACCTCTCTTATAGAAGTGTACTTCCCATTCTCCTAATTTCACACCTCCAAATCCATTTTTCTTTGTAAGACACTACTGAAATATATTAAAAACTACCCTATCATCATCCTAGAGGCATTACATTGTTCCTAAATAAAACCTATGGGTCCATTTTGATAAAATAAAAAAGAAAAAATCGAAGAAGAGGTATTGATTTAATCACCTCTTTCAACAATCTTTTCATCTTCCACTTCCTCTTTATTTATTGTTTACATGCCAAAATAATTACTCCATAAACTTCTACAAACAATGATTTTATTATAAATATGGTAAAATCATATTCACTATTCATTCAACCCCTTTAATGATAATGTCACCATACGTGTGTACGTACAATTTACCGGCTCCACGTCGTGGTGTAGTTTGTTATTCAACACTTCTTTATTTGGATGGGTATAATAATTATTATAAATAATTTAAATAATAAATATAACAGGTTAATGATTATTTATATATAATATACCATCCGAATACATTCAATTTCACCATAAGTGGAATGATATTGTCGCTCTTCCGTACGTACGAATTACCGTCTCCACGAACATGATGAGATTCATTCCCCATCACTACCATTGATGAATAATTTTCATTTTATGATTAAAAATATTGTATAATAACATCATATAATTTTGTATATTAATAAAATACATCCTTTCCATTACAAACATGTCTTACGTAACTCAAAATATAACAGAAAATGAATCAGTTAACACCCAAAACAAGGATATGACTGAAATATTATTAATAATGCAAAATTAGAAGACCATATATGATATAATATTTAACTATGCAGTACATTTATATTTTAGTAACAATTTTTTAACTATTATTCTTCAGTTTAACATACCCTCTACTAAGGAAAAGTTCAAGATAAGGGGTTTTCATCTCACTTCTTATTCCCGTGATATTCTTGTTATATTGCCACTTTTTCTTTTTCTGTGGGATATTTAATGTCCATGATTGTATTAATTATATAATTTATGTTAATTAATTGTTATTAAATTATCTATTGTATTATTCGTCTTTCATAGGTTATATGTTTCATAAGATTTTATTTTGGAAAGGGAATTTCTAATTTCAATTTCTACTTATTGGGTTTTACAAAATATTCCTTGATTATTTTACTCCAACATTAAGTGAGAAATGCCAATGTATTAATATATGTAGTAGTATAAACTACGCTTTTTGTGGATATACATTTTATACAAAAAATAAATCCATTGATAAAATATCATGTAATCAATATGTACTTGATAAAACTAATCTTAACTCATTTAACATTCATTGAGTTAAACAACCAACTCATTGGTGTTGTTTTTACATGAATATGTGAGAATGTCCTCTGAATTAATTACACTGAATATCCAATAATATTTAGTATATTTATATTTTTCACACATTATTATGTCATTTATTTATCCTTAACAAAATGACACGTTCATTATAAGGTATTTCATCTTAATTTACATTCCATTGAGGATTATTGGTTCTTACGTGTAAATTCACTTTTATATGGTGTCCATAATGTACTTTAACATAGTAAATCATGAATACCTTTCTTCTCAGGATATTTTAATGTTTTTATTACCTCAATTTTCAATATTAAATAATCTTTCAATTTTTTAGAAGCTCTATCTAAAATATAATTTTAAATGTTTTAATGATTTATTCTTATAAATATTTCTCATTAATTTCCATTTTTTAAAAATTGTGTTACAGATTTATTTATATAGAAATGAATGTTTTAACATTAACATACCTTTTAAAAGTATGAAAATGGTATGAGACACTTTTTCTCAAAAATATATTTTAAACATCCTCTTGATAAATAGTGAGACTTTAATTCTTTTCAAGAAATGGGGTAACTTATCTCAAATAGTTTTATTGATTATTTTTACCTGTGTCAATATCCATTTATATTCTTTATTGAAGTTGATTTATTATAATAAAATATTACATATTGTATTCAATAATTTATGATTGATTGTGGATGTGTGTGATTGTTTTATTATGAATGTTTAAATTACGTTTCGACCTTTTTAAATGAAGAATTCATTAGACATAGAAAGTGACGGGTGGAGCCCACTATTTCTCATCAAGGAATCGGTTGGTCTCATGAGAAAAAATATTGTCTTTGTACAAGGCTTTGAAAAAATAATAATAGTAGTCTTGGAATGAGGGCTTGACTATGTTGTTAATATGTACATCATTATGCATTCAATATGTATGAACTTGGCTATTGAGATTACATTTTATTATTCAACTAGTCGAATATCCATGTGAATAAGTAAATTGAGTTATTTTATTTGTCTTTTACATATTATATTTTTTTTATGTTTAAAAGGATTGTGTTTTATTCATATAAATTTCCTTAAATGTTCATTCTTTTTTATATTATTTTAGGCTATATTATTATCCTTACTGAGCATATGAGCTCACCCCTTTCTATGTTTTATTTTTCCCATGATGCAAAGATGTATTTTATGATTGTCCTACTTGGATATTTCAAGGGAAATGAATTTGTTCAAAGGAGACTCTATGTTATTGTTTTTAATTTCATAATTTAATGTAAAACTTATTTATGTATCTAGTAATTCAACGTAAACTAAACTGATCAGTCTTCCATGATTTGATCTTTTGCGATCATGCCAATTTTTTTTAATAATGATCTGACTCTAGGTAACTAGGTTTGGGGTGTTACAAAAGATGACATGTTCCACAATTAATCAAACCGGTTTGGCTCAATATATTTCTTTTGACTTCTTATTAGGGTATAAACGATTTTCCACAGTGAATCTGATTTTTATGGTTTTTTTTCGTTTCTAGTAACAACTATTAAAAACATAAAAATAATATTACATGAATACAATTTTAATATTTTCATAATTACATAAAATTAATAATAAAATTATAATTAAGGAAAATAATTTATTAATCTGATTCATTCCATTTTAAATATTTTAAAACCACAAATTTTAAAGTTCTTCTCCATTCAGAAGATTCATTATGACACTACAGAACCATTTTAGATAATTAACCTATAATTAATATATACAAATAATTAAAAATATTAATATAATTTATTATTCATCATTTTTATCATATAAATCAATTAATAATATCATTTAAGTCTTATCCTTACAATGATACTATTTTGGAAATAAAAATATTTAATTTTCTTAACTTGTGAAAGCACTGATTAATAATTTATATAATAAATACATTATTAAAAAATGGATCAAAATAATTTATTATAATTTTAATCAAAAATCATGACTAAGAAAAACACTGACTAGCTACTATCGCATACTATTTCTTATAATTTTTTAAAATAATTGTTATCCATATTTCATAATTAATAAAAATACAATTAATATCCTTAAAATACATGTATATATATTAAAATATATCTTTAAAAGTAAAATCATAAAATAACATAAAATTTTTCGTTGTGTAAGAACATAGTTTGACACTCATGTAGTGATTCATTAATTTTCGATCTAGTTTTTTTATTTTGGAGATAATATAGAGGCTTAATGAGTTAGTTAAGGACTCAACGATGACCAAGGCTTGTTCAGTGATTCAATCCAACATTTTAGAAAAGAGGGACCATTACACAGTTTAAAGAAATCATGAAGGTAGACCGTCTGATTAGGTCTTGCAATATAGATTTCTTAGATCTTCAGGATGATCCATCTCACATGGTTGGTGAAAATATTACCTAACATTTTGGTAGGACCATTCAAGTTCCCCTCCTTTCTATATTTACATGCATGGTTTAGTGATATCCTTCATTTGGGATCCATTCGATCATTTGTTCATTACGTTGGATATAAAACATTAAGTAATCAAGTTGGATTATGTTTTTTTTATCTCTCTTACTCATGACCTATTCACCGTGGTGTGAGAATGTAATCCTTTTTTTCAGATCTACTCCACTGCAAGATAAATTATATTCTAATACTAGATGAGTGGGGTCATACAATCCTAATTTGGGTCATTTATAACTCAACCATCATTTTAGTTTATTTTGGAAATTGTATATGGGCCCCATCAATTTCATTAGGTGACATTTATTTAATTTATATTAAATTACTATATTTATTCTAATAATTTTGTTATGATGTTTCTAAATATGTGATTTATTGTTAGTCATAAAACCCCTAACACCATCCATACCATGTAGGATTTTCTTCAATAATAATCATTTTGTGTTATGGGATTTTTGAGAAGCTATTCAGATGTTACTTTTCCTAAACATCCTAGGGGTAATATTTTCTTTATTAAATGGTTTGATATAAATATTGAATATCATATTTGTAATGTAACAAGTTTGATGACCACTGGACCCTCCTATGGTATGTGCTTCAATTTGATAATTAAATGTGAAATTGAAATTTGAATGTAAACTATGTTTATGCATTGAAAATTTTAATGTAATTGAATACTTGGTTTCATGTCCATAACACCCCATAATTAGTGTCATTTCTTATCCCATTTTTGAGAAGCTATTCGGGTGTTCCTTTTTGTCAACATTCTAGGGGTAATATTTCTTTTAATTAGTGTCATTTCTTATCCCAATTTTATCTCGCATAAACTCCTTGGACTTGGTAGACATATTATTATGGATTTTCATGGGCAATTTTCAATTAATAAAATACTAACCCTTATCCATGATATAGTCATTACTTATTTTGTGACCCTAAGGTATACATTTATTTTATTACTACCTTGGAACATCAATATTAAAAATCATTATAGTATTCCTTATTAAAACATTGAAAATTTTCTATTTCCAACACATAACTTATTCATAAACTATTATTAATGTTAAAATGTAATGGTTACATGATCAGACAAAATTTGAGGCCTTATATAGGTACTTGGGTATTCAATTACATTGTAAACATTTCCTATACATATTCAGGATTTAACACTGTAACCTTTCCATTACCCATGCCAAATGTTATAGTCACCATTGGTGGTGGCCCAATTAGATGTATCTCACACCATCTTGAGTTTTTTTTGCTACATGGGAATTATTTCGTATATCTAGGTGTTGTGAATGGGATGCATAATGCTTTAGACACATTATTTCATTCTGTGCTTAGATAGATCTGGTAGAAGATGACTAAGTTGAGGCTAGATATTCTTGTTACAGTATATATATTTATGCCTTATAAATTAGGTTAATTATGTATACTGGAAAAATTTTATCAATTTTTTCTATATTACAGGATACATTCCATATCATCACCAATTGTTGTAAATTCTCAAGTTATTTCATTTATTTTAATTCATGTCAATTTCCATTATGCCTTATATTTACATATATTTATTCCTATATTACCTCTATTAATAATTATATTCGTTGCAACACTCTTGTAATGAGGTCATAGTCACCCCACATACAAACCATAGTCCCTCGCTGTTAGTCAAGAAGCCTCTCTCATTATGGGAGATGCATTTAAGGCAATGTGGCCCATCGAGATCAGGGAACCTATTAAATAGAATCTGGGTATGGGATTAAGCTATATTGTATCAGAAGAATTTATTTTCATTACTTTCTATTTGTAGATAATATATTATTGATTAATAACAATTGTACTTTTGTCATAAACCATTCTTGGAGTCCCGAATTTTGTTATGTATAATCCATGATTCCTTAAATACAATTGTGGTTCTACCTTTTCCAATTAAAAATTATATCATTTCACCATTAGGTGACTTACATGCTATTTGGTGTTGTTGTTTTTTACATTGATTTATATTCTCTTATATATTGGTCGTGATGAGATGAGGGAAAATTGATTTGTTACATGCATCATATATTCACCAGAAATTTTCATGTATGGAATATTTCCATGCCATATAGGTCCATTTCAATTTTTTAATGATTATTAATACTTTTGTTGATGAGTGATTTTTACTAGGTATATATATTCCTTTTGTTGCTATGTGATGTGATTGAGTGATTAACTATTTCAATTCATGAGGTGTTATGGGCCATCATGGGTTTGAATGAATAATTTACTGAATCATGTCATTACATTTAATTTCAATTGTGTGTTAATATCATGGATTTAGAGTATGGGACCTGATTCACTATGAAAAACAGCTAATTTTAGGGGAAACATGATTCATTTTATATGCAAATGATAACTAAAAGTGGATTGTTTGAATGCCCTTATACCAACTTTTCATGATAATGAAAGGTAAAGGAGTGAACCTAGTGATTAAATGTAAAATTAAAAAAAAATGATTTCTAGTAAATGATGAAGCAATGTACAATTTACCTAAAATCTATTAGAACCCCTAAAACTAATAACTGAGCACAAACTATAATCTGGTATTCATAACGAGTAGTTCAGGTTGTATGTATTGGGTAGTAATTTTTCTTATGTAAATCATTTGATACTGATTATATCTTTATTATTATAATTTTTATGTGGTCTGTGATTTTAATTTATAGGCTAATGTCTCTATGTCATCTTCGTGTTGTACTCTTGGAAGGTGGCTATGAACATGTTCCAAACATGGTGTGAACTAAGTATCCCATATTACTTCCATGAGTGCCACAGGAGGCAAAACATGTTCTCCCTGATCAAGAAACATATTATTAATTCCATGATAGTTTTATACGTTTGATTTAATCCATTCATGGTGCTCCATGAGCCACACCTTCATTTGATGATCTGACTCAAGTCTTCCAACATCACCATCCTATAACATTTTCGGTAGACATTGGTCCATAGGAATATGAGACCATGCTTGAGGCCACCATGTATTTTTATGATTGTTTTAAGACACCTCTATAGTGGTGGGTCAATATTTTTTCTTCCATAATGCATGATTCCTCCAAGAGGTTGGGGGATGTGATTACCTTTGTAGTTTTCCACCATGGCATGTTATGGGTGGATTTACAAACATCCTTTTATTATTAGAAGTTTATTTAGATGCTAAGAGATGACAGAGCTAGATATTTCATGCATTTGAATAATATTTATATCTCAATTTTAGTGTATTTATTGAATTTCACTGTGTTACAATGCTTTTGATATCATCAATCTGGTGATGATATTATGTTTTCAAGAAAATTTGAGGATGGGATTGTGTATTCCATCCATATACATGTAAATTTCATTCACCTACCTGTATTTTCTATAAATGTCAATAATTATATTCTCACATAGAATAACCAAAGGGATGGAAATAGCACAGAGATTAGAGGATTAGTGTCATGGAAGGCGCGTAGTTCTCCTAGTGGATGGAAACATTCCCTCGATGTTTCTTATATATGAAATGAGAACCAGAGTACCTATTTTGATAACTCCATGGTGTTTCATTAGTGTGGATGAAATTTGATCCTTAATCATCATTTTTATAGATTCCCAATGAAAGGACGAGATTACGGTAATATGGGAAATCTTCACAGAACCTACAGGACCATTCCACCAGTATAGCATGGAATAAGATCTATTCCAAATCCTCAATAAGGCGTAGATTCTTTTGTGTTGTGTTAGGTGAGGATTTGGATAGAATCATCCAAACTAGAAAAGGAGGAGTTTGTGGCTATATTAGTCAGACCCGTATTCTCCAGAGACAATATCTATGCAGTTATGATCATGGTAGTCCATTTATAAAAAATGGACGTTGACCAGGATAGTTTCATTCCCTACATTAGATACATGAGGATCATTTTGTGGTACCATATACATTATGCGGTACTATTATATTGGAATCTACAATAGTATATTCTTTATTTTATATAGGATCATTTAAATATTTTATCTCTTTATCAATCATGGAATGCCTTGGACTGAAGATACAATATTTATATAGTGTAAATATTCAAGATAGGTTGTTATGAATTTAGTTAGATGGAATACATCAATGTATAGACTATCCCATTAATGTAGGTATTCAGCATTTTTTATGGGTAATGATTTTTCAAGATTTAATGGGATTTCATATAATTCTCATGATGTATTGGTTGGTTTTGTATCAAGCTATCAGAGACTGATATCATTGAATGGTACCATGTTCATCACCAGAAAGTAGCTGTTTTCTTCATTAGGGTTGTTGAGATTTCTAATCTAGAAGACAAGACTAAAGAATCATATTCATGGTGGTGTTACAATAGAAATCTAATATCTTATTGGATGATCAAATATTGTGGTACGATGAATTCCCTCCACTAGTAGATCATTACGGGGATTCTTTTATCGATGAATTTTCTAGAATAACTTATGATAGGGAGTTAGATATTACTATTGAGCTTGTTACATGAGAATATCTGGTGTATATTCCTCCACATATGATGTAACCTACTAATCATTAATATTTCAAGTGGTAGTTATAGGATCTGTAGGCCAATGGTTCTATAAAACCCAACAAATCATCTTAGGGGTTTTCCATTCTTTAAACCAAGAATATGGATGTGAACCTTTTATTTCCATGGATTATAGAAGGTTGAACTGGCTTGAATTCCTAAATATTTACCAACCACATTGAATAAATTATTTATTTGACAAGATCTGTGGAGATATGGTCTTCACTAATACTGAACCAATATTGGGATTCCATTAGGTGTGTGTCAGGCCATTATACATACCTCATACACCTTTATATAATAAGTATGTTCTATATAAGTACCTAGTTATTCTCTTTCATCTTACAATGGTTCCCAACAATTTCATGGATATGATGAGTATGGTATTCAAACCCTATATAGATTCATTTTTTTGGCCTTTTTGTAAAAAATCATGTTTTATTATCACACTAGAAGAGACTATTCTATAAACCTGGATAACATTTTGAGTACACTAAGAGAGCATCATTTTTATGATAATCATTATATGTTCCACTTATAGTTTTAAAACCCTCACTTATTTTGTCATATTATCTCATAATCTAGAGTCATTGTTCTCCCATGGAAGGTGAGTGTCTCGGTGCAACCCCAAAAAGTGTTTCATATACAATGATTCTGGAGGATACACACACATATATATATTACAAGGATTTAATATAGTACTTATCATGCCTCTATTCACATCTTATGGGGTTTATAAAAAAGGTTGTCATGTTCATGTGGACGGAATCGTGGAGCTAAAAGAGAGACTTGTCTTGGAACCTATTCTGATACTTCCAGATCTAGGTAGTGGTCATATCATCTTCTGTGATGCATCAGTCATCATCCAATGATTGGTAATAATGTAGTAGAAAAAATTTGTTGTTTACGGATAACAATGTTTGAGGAGTCATGAGAGAAATTACACAACACATTTCATTTATCTAGTAGCAGTTTTACATGACATACATTGTAGAAAAATTGATTTACTAATGAGATCTTTGTGGTATATATGGATCACATGAGCATAAAATATATAATTACACACAATAAAATGATTCCAGATATCAAATACAGTAAAAATATATATATTTCATTTAATTTGACATTCCTTATATGTTTTGGACTGGAAATGATGTTGTAGATACAATTAGTCGGAAAACTTATTCACATATAGTATATGAAGCCAGTGTTGAATGCAAATTGATATCCCTCTTTGCTGAGATGCATCTAGAGTTTCAAGATAGTCATAATTATTATTTTATCACAATAATATACGCAACCTATTCCCGCCTTGATATTGTGAATGATAGTTAATTTTTGGATCCTAAGGGATTGTTTCTCCATGAGAGTATATCATGAGATAACCCACCTTGGTATTGGCATGTGGATAAAGATGACATCATGCATATTTGTGGATGTGTATATGATCCTAATGTTATTATTGGGGAGTTTATCCATGGGTCCCATGATTTTTAGAGGTATGTTTATCCCAAAATATCAAAAATATATTGAGATATGTGACACCGGTATTGGTGTTCTAGGATGTATCATTCAATTATAGTATTTATAACTACGTGTTACACCTATTAGTATGGGACGACTAAGCACAAGAGACATTCTAGATTTTTATATCCAATCTAGAACTAAAAATGATATGGTAAGATGTTTCCATGAAATTTTAACTTAGGTTTCCTTGGTATCTAATGTCTTGAAATGATATATGGGTTGTTATTGATAGTGTAGAAAAGGTGGACCCATTCATTCCTATTCAGGAGACATTATCAGTTGATGATATTAGAAAAATGTTTGTATTTTATATTATAAAAGTATATGGGATCCCAAATTATATAATTTTATATATGGACACACATTTCACAGCACATTTTAGGAATGGATTTCAGAAAAAAAAAGTTCATATAGGAAATTATTAGATCAAATTTTAACCCTCAGATCGTTGGGCAGTCATAACGTATAACACAAGTTCTTGTGGAAATGATTTGGGCATGTTTACTTGATTTTAGTGGTTCATAATAGAATAATATCTCGCTCATTGAGTTCTCTACTAATAAGATCATTCATGTAACAATTTAGATGGATAAATTTGTGTCCTTTTATGATAGTATGTGATGGTCTCCCTTATGCTGTATAGATGTGTGTGAGGAAGCCATATTATGTCCTCGTGTTTTAAATGTGACTTGAGATCATGTTCATATGATCAAGAATCATATGGATACTACTCATTCTAGAAAGAAATGTTAATATGATATCCATCGATGACCTGTAGAGTTCAAGATCGATGACCATGTTTTCCTTTGGGTATCTCTGATGATAGGGCATAGATGATTACAAAAATCATCAGATTTTGTTTCCTCATTATACAATGTTTTTTGATTTTATTGAGTGATTCAGGATATTATCCTATAAGTTTTTAATACCATAGAGGTATGATGTCATACACAATGACTTTCATGTTTTACAGCTTCGCCAATATCATACCGACCCATCTCATTCCATTGATCTTATATATGTTGCATTATATTATGATGATACATTTCTGGAGTATCTGGTATACATCATTAACCCTAGAATGAAGGCCCTATATGGATGTATTTTCTTTTTGGTATGGGTAGTATGGCAGCACATCCATATACAAGATGATAAATGGGAGTGGGAGACTGATGTCATTTCCAGTAGCCAAAGTGGTTTATAGACATTATTTGGGATCCTTTTTATGTTGAACTCAAGAATGAGTTCTTTTATGGTGGTAGACTATAAGAACATGGTTTTCACTATAGAATGGTACCATTAATTTGTACTCTAATTATTATTTTGTACATATTATGGATTACTTATGATTTAATTTAGGTACAGAGGGTTTTCGAGGATTCTTCGGTTCCTGGAAGCTATATTTTTGTGGAATGTGGGCCTATTTTCATGTTAGAGGATATAGTGTGGGTAGGTTTCATTGTTATATATAACCATGCAGATGGATTTCATCTTCAAGTAGAGCAATGTCACATATTTGGCGCATGGGTTCCCCAATAGTGTGGCCTGACCATGTCAGTTATCCTCCTCTCTAGCTAACCCTGGTTAGTTTGTTCAAAAATTCGAAATATGTGTTGCCACACATTGCAATGTATAATTTTTGGGAATTATCATATTTTCATTAATTATTTATTTATCCACCTCCTTCTTCACTAATCGATGGTCTATCATGATGAACCTACATATCCCACATTTTGGATTTTTTAATGGCCTAAACTAGGTACAATACATATCCTTCATATGAGATATGTTAGAGCCTCTGTTCATCTTGTTGGATTGACATCAGTATGTTCTCGAGTACGTTAGAGCTGATCTTCATATATCTTTCTCTCATCATAGTTATCAAGTTTTGAGATTTTTTTTATTTTCTCATATCTACTCAATTAAATTCCAAATTAGTTCATAATACTAGATGATAAGTGTTTTACAAGCCTATGGTGGGTGTTCTATAATGCATAAATCATGTTTTTTTTATTTTTGAAATTATGTGTGGGGAATACTAATTTCTTTGAGGGTTGTTTATTGAAAAAATATTCCATTTTTATAATAATTAGAACAGTATGGTTATTTTCCTTCCAAATTTGTGATTATTATTTAGAGTTTACACTCACAACTCCAGCAATCCCATGTTTTATGTTTTTCAATAATGTTTTTAGTTGTTTGGAAAATTTCACACATCGTTTGGGTGTTCCTAGGATTGATCTTTATCAGGGAAGTATTTTCTATATATAATTGATTGATATATATTTTGAGTTATATTATGTAAAATATTGTCAATTCTCACCACATAAAAATCCTATGGTACGTGCTATAATTGGATAATGAAATGTGTAATGGTAATTGACATGTATACTATGTATATAGGATGAACTTTTAAAAGGAAATTTAATAATATTTTTCAAGAATGTATCACCCCATACAATGTTAATGTAAGGAATCGAAGTGAAAATTGATTGTTGAAAATTCCACAAATGTTTTAAATGAATGGTTTCATTCTACATGGCCTTGGAAGACACATAAAAAGCATGTTTTGAACCAAATGGATTTTTCGGTAACTTATGGATTGATTAAAGGATTTAATGATACATAGACTTGTCATAAAAATTAAAGGAATAAAGGAGTAATAGGGATTATTATAAAACATAATTTTCAAATAAGAGTTGATCTAATCAATATCTCATTGGATTCTTTATAGAATGCCTTGCGTATTTAGGAATCCCATTATGATTCATGGATATGAGTTCTTCTTGTTTAGACACACATGGAACCTGGTCCATATCTATTCTTGGATTCCATGTATATAAAATTATCATCCCTCAAATAATATTACATGATGTCATGGATACACTCCTTGGATCCATCAATAACTAGATGATTACTCTGTTAGAAACCATCAGGTCCGGCCACTGCATCGCCCTATTTTTACACGGATAAACTCCTTTGATTTTGTAATCATCTTATTGTGGAATGAATTAGACTATACTCATAATATTTCATGATTACCCTTATATAGGATAAAAAAATTACTATTTTGGAAAACCATTAATTCTATGTTTCATTTTATATTACCATAGAACTTCATTATTAAATATTAATATTGTTTTCCTTGTTACATCTTTGAGCCATCACTATTTCTAACATGAGTCTTTTTTATAAAAATTTATTAATGAAATAATAAACTTGTTAAATTACCTTACACTAGTTGAGGTCTGATGTAGATTCTTTGGTGTTTAGTTCTATTGTACTTATTTACATTATCAAAGATAAGTAGCACACTTTTACATTTTCATTACATGGTATCAATGTTGTAGACACAACGTGTAGTGGTCCATATTGATTTATCTCACTCCCCCTCTGGGCCCCATTTAGTTCCCATGGATAATCACATTTATGTATGTTATGGTTATGGTAATTATATATCTATGGACACATGATTGTTTTTTGTGCTAGGATGTAGAATGTTGCCAATGACCAAGCTGAGGATCATAATGCTTGAAATATATTATTTACATCGTTTTCAATAGAGTTTTTTGAAATATAGTTGATAATTTGTATCCATTAATTCCATATTACTAGATACATGATATATCATCATTAGTTCTCATGTTTTTATCAAATTCATTCATTTATTTTTATCATTTTCTATTTTTGTTCTTCCTATTGTTAACTTATATTTCATCCTATATTTAATTTATTTATAATTATCCATTGTGTCACACTCTTGTTATGTGGTGATAATCACCCTATGAACACATCCATTACCCTCGTTGATTGTCAAAATATAATAGTGTTTTGGGATATTCGATTAAATCCTTGTGGCCTACATAGCTCATGGAACTTATTAAGTGGCATTGAGGTCAATAAAGTCACACTCAATATAAAATATAATTCTAAAATATACATAAATGTTAATTAAAATAAAATAATATTATTCTATTAGATTTAATATATTAATTATCATTATAATTTTGTAAAATGTACATACATTTTTTAAATTGGAAATATTTTAATATATAAAATAACTTATCTAATATTATTTGGACTTTGGTTAAATCAATTTTTAATATGAAATAATAATTTTTGAATGATAATCCTAAAAACATATAGCTCCACGATATATAATAAAACACACAAAAATATTATTTAAAATCATTTTAATACTAAATTTACAGCATCAAATAAGTTGCATTTTTATAAGTTTTACTCATTGGTAAATATGGAGGGAAACATTTCTTTTTAACTTCAACAGGTTCCCATATAAATTTTTCTAATATAAGTTTTTTTCTTCTAAAAAAAATTAACCAAACTAGTAAATGTATTTAAATACACATTTTATCTCAAATAAATAATATATAATGAGTTTTTCTTATAGTAAAAAAATCACACTCCAGGGACAGTACATGAGGGATCCATATATAGGATGAATCAAGTACATAATTTCTAATAATGAAATATTAATCACATTATATAAATGTCATAGACATGTAGGAATTGATATTTGATAAGCCACCAATAAATATATATATATATATAATTTCATAAGAAATAATAAATCATTGGATTAATTTTCCATTCTTATTAAAAATAAACAGGCTATTCAATGTAGATATGTTATTAAATCAATGATATATCACCTAAAAATAATGATCATTCATTGAATTATCAACATAACTCATTTCTATACTTTGTGATTCCTTTATTTTGAATTTAATAATTTTAACCTTTTTTACAATCTCATTCACTAATTTAGGTCCTCAAAACATCATTCATAAAAGGAATTCCAATAATATGGAGTTTGACATCACATTCCATAAAATATTTCAAAATTCTCAATATATATACTAGAATGAATATTATAATTCTAAAAAAATATAATACTTATTGTTGGTAATCAAAATATGCTTTATAATATATTTAATATTTACAAATGAAAATAATCCAATTTTTTAATTTAATTCTTTGATTTTACCTCTTCATAAGTATTAAAATCTATAGTAACACATAATTAGTTACCTAATAATATCTATATAACATTCCAATAATTTGTTTTAAGTCATGGATCATTATTAAACACAATAAAAATATGAAATTTATATGATTTTATAATCACTTTGAAATAGTGATTTGAATGTTGATCTAGGTAATTATTTTATTGAATTGGATGAAAATGTTTATATTTAGTGAAATTATTAACTATAACATATATCATATTGTTATCTTAATATTGGTCAATCATTCTCCTTAAAATATTTTGGGATATATGGTCCAATTTCTATTTCATACATGATAATTGAAAAATATTTCCTTTCAAATATTTCATTCTAAATTTTTCTTATTGATAAATAAAAAAATTCAAGTATAATAATAACTATATTTTTATAATCCTTCCCAAAAAAAATATTTTTCATTATCAATAAAAATATTTTTATTTAAAGGATGATTATAATTTAGTGAGGTCTGTGCCACACTCATTAATTCCTTTTTCATCTAAGAGTCATCTGGTGAAAATAACCTTTAACCAAATCTTATATAATATTTTTCTTCAACATTAAAAACACATTAATTTCCTTTCATCTTTAATATATTATTTCACATTATTTCATCAGAATCTTCAGATGAATTTTTGAACAACGATTCCTATAAAAAATGGGCCCCGCCCACCAGTTCCCCAACACACACGTGGGCCCCAACCTAGGTCCCACCCACGTGTCTGAACGGGTCATCTGACTAATGATTGTCCCCACAGGCCAACACATTTCTTTTCCAATGTTCTTTGTCCTCTCTCACACACACCATGGGAAAAATTCCAGAGGGTCACCCATCCTGATCACTACTCTAGGCCAAGCATGCTTAACTGTGTAGTTCTAATCAAACATGCTCCCGAAATAGAAGTTGCACCTTGTTGACATGAGTCATATCATTTAGTCATTTAACCCATTATCATTCGGGGATGTCACAATCCCCTCCCCCCTTTAGAGCACAATATCCTCATTGTAGGCCCTACATCTCAACCCAGGAAGTGCATTGCAATTAAGGCTGGGTACCACCTCTGATACCAAATGTGACAACTGGACCCCACCCAATAGTTTCCAAACAGACACGTGGGCCCCACCCTAGGTCCCACCCACATGCCCGAACAAGTCATCTGACAATTCATTGTCCCTACCAGACAACACATGTCCTTTCCAGTGTGCTTTGTCCTCACTCACACACAACTTGGGAATCTTCCCAGAGGTTCACCCATCCTGATCACTACTACAGGCCAAGCACGCTTCACTGTGGAGTTCTAATCAGATAGGCTCTTGAAAAGGAAGGTTCACCTTATTGACATGAGTCATATCATTTTGTCATTTAACCCTTTTTCATTGAGGGATGTTACAATTCCCCCTAAATATAATTAGAAATATAATTTCTTCATCAAGAGGAAATAAATAGAATGTGTAGGGTTATCCACTTAGTAAATGAAAACATATCAATGATTAGTTAATGGTTAAATTGTAGTCATGTGTGGGAACATGAAACATTGGATAAATTATTGATAAAAATAATATATATTCAAAATTTATTATTATAATAATGTATACAACAACACATACCATTAAATAAGATATTTGGATTATAAAAGAAATATCATGTAAGTATATATCATATACAAGGGTTTTATACATATTAAAATAATAATAATAAATGGATAGAGAACCATAAATATTAGATTTACATGGGAATTTGTAATAAGTATATGTTAAGAACATAAGAATAGGAAAAAATAATTGATAAAAAATCCCTATTATAATGTTGTTACAAATTGGTGAAGACACACCTTCAATATCACCATTGTGGTGGTAGGATTAAAACACAATTATCATGATTTTATAATGAAATATAGAACCTTAACCAATTAATTGGAAGTGATATATAAACACCATAATCCTCTTTACAAATTTATTCATTATGAGATCATTCATATTTCTTGTCATGAGAATGGACATGAAAAGAAAATGGTTTATATATCATTTTAAACAATCTAATATAACATGACATTAAAATTAAATCATTCTAGGGAAAAATTAAATCCCCCAAAAATAATTAAACAACACGTTTACAAGTAGTACAACATTTTACATTACCCTATAAGAGATATACCTATTCATGAGAAAGTAAATTAGATGTTAAATTATAGAAATGTTTTCATAAACATTTTATAACATGGTTATGAAAAACAACATATATGTAAATTGAAAAATATATTTTAAATTGGTGAAAATAGGTCCTTGAAAAAAAATATGTAAATTAATTTTCTACTATTTTAATCCCGAATTTTTTAATTAATGAATCAAAATACATAGATAATGAAAAATATATATGTAAGTGAAATCAATTTTTATTATATATACTTCAAAATTACTTGCCACTATTTATTGAAGAATATTTCTGAGATCAAAGGGAATATAATTTTATTTGAAAATACAAGCGATCTTCTATAGGGACAATGATAATAAATTATGAATGTAATGAAAGGTAAATAAAAAGGTGGAATGTGATTAAATATATTATATTCACACATGTATAACGAATTTCATAAAATGGATTCTATAGAAAAAATATAAATTATTTTTTAATCCATTTTAAAAAATAAATGATTTTTAAAATTACATTAAACTATAATTTATATATATATATATATAAACACTATTAAAACAATATAATTCATATTGATATAGACTAAAAGATATGGATAAAATAATTTAAAAACATAAAGGCTATGATTTTAAATAAAATACCTCTTCATATATTAGAATAAGAAGCACCATTGAAATAATTAATTTGAGAAGGAATATAAAATAGCATTAGTATAAACATAATGAAGACATAATATGTATTATTCGGAATATATAAACCATATAATTTAATTTAGTTTCATATTATGATGCATATCTCATGAAAATCATGTTGATAAGAATCACAGTTACGTAAGGGATCATTGTAGTGTGGTTGGTAGCCAAGTAGTATACACATCCCATAATCTTATGTGAAACCAAGGATAAAATCCCGATGATAATTTTTTACTAGGTTTATATAGATGTACTATTTTATGAATTTAAAAGTCACAATATTAGTGAAATTATTTATCCTATTTGGGCACTCGGGTGATTGATTTTGCTCAATGATCTAATGGGACTTTGGGCCATTTAAAGCCATTATGACAGAGGGAATCATGGCCATGGTGAGGGAAATTCCCTCATACTGGAGTAGTACCTTATTGGTTGAGAGTATTAGATAAAAAATCAGGACATGATGACCAGTTGGACATAGAGGTTCATTATTAGAGTAGTGGGTACACAAAAATTAATGACCCTATTAGGGGAGGCAACGATGGACATCCTTTAATATGAAGTAAAGACTCAAGATACGGTATATATGTAGGCGAAATGAAGAAGGGATACTTCGATGTGGTTATTTGTGTTTAGATATATATTTATTTTAATATGACTCTATCATGTTAAATATATGTGCTATATATGTTCCTTGTTCCACTAGGATTCATAGATATATACCCTTTCCCTAACAATATATTTAAAACAGTATTGTCTAGAAATAACAAAAAAACTATGGCCTACAAGAAATTTGATGAATGAAATTTTCTGATTCTCTTGGTATGTGCTTCTAAAAATAAGAATAACCCAAATATGATTATTAAATGATTACTAAAATAAAATTATCCAGGAAAATTTTTAGTTTTAATGTCTAATTAGAATGTATTCACATCATATGTATTGGATAATTATTAAAAATAATACATTTTTTCTTAGGTTTTTATAAATCAATTAAAAAATGAATATATCATTATGATTATTTAATTGAAGGAAAAAGACTAAAGTAGTTTTTGGGTGGTAATGGACCATAGTCCATAATTATTTATTTTATTTCTGGCCAATACCCTTTATAAATATAGTATGATGCAACCATTATATATCTTGGAAGCCTAGTGGCATAAATAAAATTACATATCCTATAGCCCTAGTGAAACAAGGCCCATTACATAACCAAAATTCAAAATGAATTGACTAAACTAGATGTGCCCCTCCCCATCGTCCACTTTATTGATTTCACATATATCACAATAATGCATAAATGATCAGATAAAATTTCATAGTTTATCTTTATTAGGTTCTTTTTTTCTAATGACATAGTACCTAATGTTCCTCTATTCATTTCCAATATAGCCATATCCACTCTAGAGGATTTAACTATGTCTAATTTTTATTCTTTTCCATTATCATATGTGGTCTATCCATGGTAATATATGTCATGGATGACCTATGGACGAAAGTCCCATTGATGTCCCAAAATCTCCCAGACTGACGACATGTATAGGCTCCGAGACTATGTCTCCAAAAAGCTTTCGGAGTCTCAAATGCCCAAATATATAGCCCTTAGGCACTACATAGGTGAATAGTTCGAGTACTACATAATAGCTAAATTATAACTACAAAAAAACATCTCGATAACTATTTGACCCCTCGTTTCATGTTAGATTATTGGGTGTGTTAACCACTTGGCCAACACGAAACCTACAAACAAATTGGTTTTTATTAGAATAAAATGTTTCATATGTTCAAAAGTGTTAATTATAGATATATAAGTATAGAATAATAATTTTAAATCAGTTATTTAAAGTAAAAAATTAGTTGAAAATGGTTACCTGTATTTTTAATCAATTCCAATATCCCAATAATGTCATAAAAAGGCGTGTATTTGTAGAAAATAGTTTGTAACTATGCATTTAAAAATTATTTTTTAAAAAAAATAATGAATTCCCTTGAATCAAATTTTGATATGCTGAATAAAAAAATATAGTAAATTTTATCAAACTTTTATTCTAAATGTTATAAAATATATTTAAATATAAAAACATATATTATGAAAAAAAAAGCCTAGGAAAAAATATATTTGTATATGATTAATCAAAATAATTATAAATGGAAGAAAAAAATGAATTATTTAATTAATAATTACTTGTTTATATCATTATAAATTATACTTAAAACCCCCTAATGACCAACCCATAAGATCTATGCATATGATAAGCAATAATTGTAGTCACCACTAGTGATTCAACAAGAACTGATCTCTATGTGGCTTCTATAACCATGAACTTATTCAACAATACACTTTAATAAATCAATAATTGTTGGAGATTATCTTGATATTGACCTATGAAAAAAAATATTGACATTATATACTTTATAATATTCTATTTATAAGGTTTAATTTAAAGTATTTTATTGTTCATTCTGCTATTACTTCTTCCTACAAATATTTAATTATAAAATTGATTTTCATACCCTCTAAATAAATGACTATTTTATAATAATTAGAGTAAATAATTTTATATTATTCATATTTCAAAATATGTTGCATATATATTTTTCAGGCGAAACACATTATTTTACAATATTTATTTATGTGTAAATATATTCTACAATTTTTGTTTGATAAATTCTTCACCCTTAATGATATGATCATCTTTGAAATTACATTACATATAAAAAAAATTTAGGGAAATTTTTTCTCATTAAATTTTCTGGTTACCATGTATCTCCATCATACGTATGAGTTCACCACAAAACATTTACTTGGCTGATTGTTTTATTCCACATCACTTAATCACATTGATCCATGATCTTCATTCAATGTTCCTCATAAGAGATATCGTATTCCAAAAGAATACCATCATATCACAATAAATGTGATATATTTGTTTTATATGTTATAAAGATATATCTATATACCACATTTTTACATATAAGAAATATGGAGAGAGATATATGTGATAATATATAACAATAACATCACTATAAATCTCAATTAGACTAATATTCCTGGGGATAAACATTACTTTCTTCTAAAATCTTATATATCACTTCCAATGAGATATATATAGTAATATCATGTAACTAATTTAATCTATAGATATAATAAATTATTATATACCCCAGACGTGTATAAAATTAGTGTATCTTTTTTATGTCCTGGAATAGATTGATAATCCATTTTAATTTTTTTGTAATATAAGGTAATACATTATTCTTCTCCCTAAATCATCTTAGCAAGTTATAGTTTTACTTCTCCTCCAATATAGAGGATCAAATGGTTCCATTTCAATTATAATGTAAAAAAAATTAATATATGAAAAATCATTAAGGGGAATATTTTTTTCCAAACATCATTTTATTTAAATTTTTTAGGATATTATAGTATCATCCAATTTCAAAATGCTCCATTTAAATTTCAAATCTTTTTGAGATTGATATGTTGTTCTCAATGTTAGTAATGCATAAAGTCCTTGTTATAGACAACTACAAAATATTGATTTGAATATTGGATCTCAATTAGATATAATTGAATATGGTACTCTATGAATCCTTTATACTTAATTACTGTATGAAACTGTAAATTTATTATTTGAAAAATCATCTTGAATGATGATGAAGTGTGAATAAATTATGAGTCAATACATGACTACTGAATGTAATTATTTCTTTTAAGAGTATTATAATGTATAATGTTATAACCATGGTGGTTTTAAGCCACTTTTATACTCATATAGGAAATGATTTCATCATCCCCTTAGAATTATAATATTCACCCATTACATTTTGACATACCATGCATCAATAAAATAAAATTATCATTCTCAATATTCAGGTTTTACCACTATAGGAGTGCCTTAATATCACTATACATGTTCCTACTTACTGGATAAATAGGCATGGATGAGTAATTTACATCATAAAAAAATTTTTCCATAATTTTGGGTTTGTGGGATACATATTCAATATATAAATATAACTATTCAAAAAATATTCAATGTTAATATTCAGAACATTTTCTATATTCTTCCATAACTCGAAATTATAATTCTAATCCTCTTTGATTTTTTCCATTGATGGATATTTAGGAATTTATTTAAGATGGATATATTTTATCCCAACCATTATTTTTTATATATCCCCCCATTTAATATTTAGAAATATTACATCCCATTCAATCCACATTTAGTGTATATTATTGTAAATATTTATTCTTATAGAATTTTCCAAATCGTATTCCATCCATGGATGGTAAAAAATTCATAAATCACAATACGTGATAAATTCTAAAAAACTATTTTAGATAATTTTCAACCACTTTAATTTAAATATATAATATATGTTATTTTGGATAGTACATATATCAAAGAGATAACCATATAGATAGTGTGGTGTAGTAATTATTTTAAAGACAACTACTGTCAATTCTAGGCAAGGAATCAAGTACTTTTTTCAAATAGAAATTTAGGTATCATTATGAATTAATTATTAACTTATTATTTTACTTGATCAAACAGAAAAACTCCCTATTTAATGCATTATTTTAGATTATAAATATTTCCCAATTGTATGATAATATATGTAAATGTGTGGTGATCAACCTCTTTTGAAGGTCGTTGATGAATTATTCAAATTAATTTAACAATATGAATTTTATTCCTTTTTTATTAATATGGTTTGTGGATTTAAAATCATTTATAAATATCTAAAAATTAAATTTTAATATCTATTCAACCTAAAAAATTATTAATCTTGACTAAAGGGGTTGTTCATGGACATTGTTCAATGATATCTCTCTTTAAAGGATTTGAAAATATTCCCCCATTAATAATTAATCTACAAATGAATTATATTTTTTGAAATAATAATCTACACTATAAATTTGATTGAATGTTTCTAAATTGTTGTGTTCTTTGAAAAAATAATCAATTTATCTTCATTATCTCCCTTGAATGTAGAATGTTTGATAATTTAATATTTTAAGACTACCATAAAATGAATAAGATAATCATTAAAGTATATATTATATATATCTATATATATTTCATGTGAATTTATATGTTCAAAAGGAATTATTATAAATTAATAGTTTCCCTACATCATAATGATAGTTGTCATACCTATATCATCCCCATTAATCGATAACTGATAAAATAGAAATTAAATTTCAATTATTGAGAATTAATGATACAATGGGATTTTATTGAGAATTATTTTATACTGGGAGGAGAATACATTCCCTTCATCATGATTTTGTTAGGTTCTTAATAATCAGTTAAAATATGATTAATCCATCCTTACTTATAATAAATTGAATCGTTGCACCATAGAGTGAATTAATTGGGAATACAAAACCATTTTCTAGATTCTCGTGAATATTCTACTTAAATTTCATCAATTTTACCAGTTCCAGTTGATAAAGAATCACAAAAATTGTCAAAAAACCTGGAATGAGTTCCCCTGAAAGGTCAACCCCATTTTCTATGGTTATATGATTTGATTCACCAGGTAATATATCATTATAACCATATATAATAGGAATGAATTGAATTTATATTCTTTTTTCAACCATTTTTTTGAGTTTATTTGTTAATATGTATCCTGGCCTATATTGTTGATTTTTTAATGGGATATCATAATAATCCTTGCATCAATATTTGATAATGGAATGATTTAGGATATAAAACGAGACTTCCTTATCCCAAAAATTGTTTTCTTCTCTATATATTGATACCTAATCAATGAAAAATAACAAATCTATTTCCACAATATTATGAAGAACTATATCAATAATAAGTATATACCAAAAAATTTCATTAGAGTATTGTTGTATACATTTGACCGAATCAACACACTTCCAGGTGTTCTCATTGATAATAAAATTTACAAACTTTTTGGTGGTAAAACGTTCTTCTATGAAATATTGTGTGATATGAAAAAATGAGTAGATTAATAAATAAATTATACATGTACATTTTTACAGTGGTTATTATATGTAACTTTCACCATATCAATATCAGGATCATTATTAGAATATGTAATTTCATTTACTTATCATGTTGACCTAGGTATTGTAGATTATTAATATAAATATTCTATATTAACCCTTGGATTGGGGGATTGTTTTATATTGACAAAACACTTTGAATTTTAATCATTGAGGTGCATGTGGTATATTAGTCAAGATCTTTTTCACTATTATATTAATGGTCAAATTTTCATTTAAATAGAATTTTTGTTCAAATTTCACTCATTTTCAATACGAAAAACAAATTCTTAGGGATATGTGAGAATTTATTGAGATCATACTCCTACCATTTTGATATGTATGTAGCTGGGTGTTCTACCCTCAATGTTATTTTTCAGTCGAGTTTTAATGATACTAATTTTTTCAGTAATTGTACACAAATATATGTGGTTTTTTCGGGAATCTATATTCCATGAACATTAAGTGGATGATAATAAATTTATTCATTTATATTGAATACCAAAATATAAAATTATTCTTTATGACGACATTTTAGTATGAAAAAGAGTAGTTCAATCATTATTTTTGGTCTTATAACAAAACAAGAGGTTAACCTGGTGTGCCTTATTAAATTTTCCCTATAAATTTAACTATATTTATCATAATTTGTTTTATCTATAAGAATAATCACCATATATCAATATTATGAATTTTAGAAAAATATTTGGAAAACAGTTTTTTTTGAAACCCTATCATTCAATAGATTAAATATTTTCATTTTCTATTATATCATTAATTTTGTTACACCATTTTTTGGCTTCAACTAGTAATAACTATATAACTAAAACAACATTATCATGGGACACACAATATATGAAATAAAATTTCAACTCTATTTCATTAATCCATGTATAATACATTAGTGGTTTTGAAGAACCAGTAAAGGAATTTGTACACTTTCAAATAACGAACTATTTAGAATGTTTTTACTTGGGGTGTTTGGGATATCAGCATATTTCATGTAATTGTTCATTTTGTATGTTAATTGAGTGTGTATTCCTATGATGTTTTTTACTCCAGATCACATCCCTTTTGGTTTCTTGGGGGGGAGATCTAAACATTATTCTTCAAACCCATATTTAACACAGTATATCCAGGTTAAAGATGTTTACTAAACAAATATATGTCAAAAAGTAATAAATAATTATATATTGTGATAATGAAAGTGATTTATAAAAACATGAATAGTTAATCTTATTGATATCTTACTCTTTCATTGCTTAATATTAGACTAGAATACTTTTTGTTCACTTTTCATTAATCCTAAGTTGTATTAATTTGGGATCTCTTATGTATCTAATCCCAATCACAAAAAATTACTAAAACCATATCTCATACCAATGAAGGAAACCTAATCTAAAAATGATTATATTTTAAATTGATTTCATAATTTACACATTATATTTTACAAATTATCTCAAAATCATAGAACGAATGGTGATGTTTCATTAAGGATTTGATACATAAAAATAATATTACACATTATTTCATCAATATATCTAGTAACTTTATAAACTAAAAAATTCATGATATATATAATCCAAAATATATTTTCTAGGGGAGCTGTAATTAAATAGGAGCGATCTACACTCAGTAAGCTAAAACATATCAATGATATTTAATTGGGGAAATCATAATCTTTTGTGGTAACATGAATCCTGGGAGAAATATCTATGAAAATGACAATATTATCATAATTGATAACCATAATTAGTTATAGAACATAACAATCTATGAAATTATATCATAATATTATAAAAAATCACCATTGGAGCATACAAAATATAACATGGTGTTGATACATATGAAAATATTCATAAGCCATGAAAGCATAATTGTGGAATATGGATTAACATCAAAATATGATATAAGAGTGTAGGAAAAATATAATCATATGAAAATTTTATATAATGTAGGATGCATCACTGCCTGACTACATGGATATATTTGAATAGACATCATTAGACAATGGCTATAGTTGATAAATCATTAATACTCCTTTCCTATAATTATCTCATGAGTTTTTATACCTAATCCAGTGAATTGGATGATGATGTAGGTCCCTTATTATCAATATATAAACATAATAATTCCACACACAATCAATCATAGTTTATATCACTAAAACTTCAGGAACAAAATATTGTTTCATATCATTTATTAATGGCAACTTAAAAAATGAAATATAGAGACGATCAGTAAATACAAATATTATTCACCCCAAATTTACTAAATCATAAAATCTATTACAAAATAGTCATAAAATTTAAACTATAAGAGATAAAACTTTTGGTTATAGAGACCAATTTAAAATCAAAATTGTAAAAATATTTTTAGTTAGATTTTCTAATATGACTAAAAATCTTAATAAGTCATGCCAAAATTCAATTTAAATTTATGATAAGAATTCAGCAAAAAATTTAACTTCCAAATAAAATACAATGATGATACATTGAATTAAAATGGTGTAAAATATGAGAAATATAGAGTATAAAATAAAAATATATTTATGTGGAATGAAATATGTTCATTTATTCGTTAAAATAATTATACTGTATTTAAAAAAATTAATAATTAGAATTTAATTTTATTTAACAACCTAAAAAAATATAATGTAAGGTTGATATTTAATAATAAAAATAATTGAAGTAAATTATACCAAGTGGTAAACATTAAAAAACATAATTTTTAAAAATTTATAAAGAAATTAAAAAAATAACCTATATAGAAAATTTAATTAGGATTCATTTATAAAAAATCATAAATTTTGAATAATTATATAAAATAAAAAAATAATGGAATCTTATATATATATATAATCCTATAATTTTTAATAACATGTAAAATAATGAAAAATACTTTGGGAAAAATATTTAAAAACTATTAAGAAATAAATTTATTAAAAACCCCATTGTAGATTTTAAATTCAAGAACCCCATGAAAGAATTTTTTTAGAAAAAACCTTAATTACCATTATTATAAATATAATAAAAATATAAAACATAAAATAGTAACGATAAAATAAATAAATTAAAAAACATGCATATTATTACTCATGTTTGAATAGATTGTAGTTGAGATGAAAAGCTGTTACCTCAAGTAAAAATCACAAGGTAAATTATTATAACTAATTAAATAGACATTATACATTTATTTGGAAAATTATTCATTGAATTTTTCTGGTATATTTATTTTTTAGGGTTAATTACTTATCATATTTAATTTAGTTATTGATTACTTTTAGTTTCCCTTGATAAATTCAGGTCATTTTGTCAATTCCCTCAAAACAATTAATTTAAATTGACTACAGTGAATGAGATTATTGAATTGTTTCACTATTTACAGAATAATTATAAATATTTCATTTTTACTTAAATTATCATAAACGTTATTCATATCCATATGTTATCAAAAATATATTTAAATAAATATAATTTTCTCATTATACTCGTTTAGGAGGATAGGTTTAAAATGCTTATTAATTTATATTAATAATAATAGAATGTCCAAATTATTATTAAGAAATCATAATAATGTTTTAAATATATTATTTGTTTATTAAATTAATTTTTAGAACCAACCATATAAGAAAATGATGAAATATGAAATACATTATTTCATGTGTATGGTAATCTATATGTAACATGAGAGGCAATATCATTTTATATGAAATTAAAAGGAGGTAGATGATTTTTATTCCATTAATATAATAAAATTTATGTTTAATAATTATATTTTTTCAGAAATTTATTTTTTATTGGATATTTGGATGTGGTATAATAAGAATGAAGTCATCAAAGTAAATTTGTTAAGATAATTGCTTCTACATTGGATATCCTTCTATGGGACTCTCCTTGCTCCTTAATTGATAAAGGGTTTGATGAGAAAAAAACCTATATGACTTACAAAAGTGGGATTTAGAGAGGTTTTGGTATATCATAGTCGATATAATATGGATTTTTAAGGATAAATAGTGTAGTTTAGGGGTCCTTTTTTAACTAAGATAAGACACAAATTTGAAAATACTGATTTATTGAGATAAAATTAAGGTAACAATTGAATAAATTTTCTATTAAATAGATAATTTTAGAATATAGGTTACGTTATTTCTATATTACACTCATTCAGTCATTCATAAAAGTGATTTTGTGATATTTATGACTTTTAATTTTTTTAAATCCATAACATCCTTTTAATCCATTAATTGGATATGTCACATCTGTTATGAAATTTTTTGACGAATGAAAAGAAAATTGATATTACTAACAAAATTTAAAATGAAATTTCATAATATAATAGTAATATAATGAAATTCCTTTTCATTAGGTTTAAAATATATTTTAAAAAAATTTATTCTTAACGCAACAAAAAATGGCTTTTAGAAAAAAACATTATTTAAGCATACAATTGAAAAAACTGAAAAATAATGAATAGATTTATTCCTAATATATTAATTGTTTTAAAAATAATTTAATATTTTTGTGAATTTCAATTCAAGAAAAACCTGGTGGATCATTGCGAATACTTTGTTAATGGAAAATTTCAAAAATAAAGTTTTATTACAATAAAATATAACATAGGTTCTCGAAAACACAAGAATATGTATTTAAATCCAGCATATTTATTTTAAAGGGATTATTTTTCTCCATATATGAATAATGGGTTTATAAAATTGTATTATCTATTTTAACCCCCTTTATTATATCATAATGATATAATAATGTTTAGAGTATTTATAAAAAATATATTTTTAAGTTTTAATTTAAATTAGATTTTCATGAAAGAAAATCCACACTAAGATAATATTTAAATAATAAGGTTAAAAATTTTATTTAGTTTATAGATAAATAATTTTTAAAGTGAAATTTAATATTTATACATGAACACATAATTAGGAATAATCGTTTTGAGGGAAAAATATTGTAAGTGTAATATGTATCAAAATGATTAATACAAATGATACTAATTTATATAATTATAATTTCATGTGTAATGGCGTAGACCCTCTTGGCCCATTACATTGCCAAAATAAGGCTCCACCAAAATAGTGGAACAGTGACGGTGGCACCGTATGTGTGACACCGTGACGGTGGCACTGTGTCTCACTCAGCCCTCCATTTTCCTTTTCCAGTCCCACTCCCGCAATGACTTTTTTGACGTAAATTAGTTCATCTACCATTTTAATGCCATTTAATGCCCATAATTAATTCATAAAAATCCAATGAAACCTTCTCGATGATAGGTATTAAATAACACCTTAATATCATCATGTTTAATTGCCCAACCACGTGCGAAACCATGATCTTACTTTCCAGGCATTCAAAATTCTCATATCCCATAATAATGGGAGATTATCATTATATCGACGGGATGTTCTTCTTCATCTTCATCCTTTGGCTGACTTTGTTCTTTCCCCTGGTGTTCCTGGATTCCCTACTTCTCATGGCTTGTGGTTCGCCTTTTCTGGAGATTTCTACACCCCTTGGAGTCCACGGAATTCCACCCCTGTAAGCCGCGCATCCCCTGTTCTTGGCACGTGGAGAAAAATATTGATCCTTAATAAATCAAGTAGCAGTTTTTACTTCATCTATCATTTATGTGTATCATGCTGGTTGGGTACGCTTTTGTCTCTGTGGTAATTGTTGAAAAAAAACTTAATGAATATAATGAATAAACCATGATGGACTGAAGGGGGGTGTGAACGTTGTTCTATTTTAGTCTTTTATTTTGATATGTTTTGTGAATTGTGAAGGCATATGCTCACTGAAAATCATGACCGTTGGTGGTCTTTACTTGCGAGCTAATGATCCATTTCTTCTATGATAATTAATATTCATAACATGGAATTTGGTTAATCACTTAAACTCGGCTTGTTAAATAGACGTTCAGTAAAACAAGATTCCCTGTGTGATCACCCCGGTTAGAAAACAGAGAAAAGAACCTAATGAATGATGTGATGAACCTTGATGTTTCACTGCTCTATTTTGGTAGTAGGTGTGTTGTTCTATTTGATTTCCTATGGGGTGATGTGGGTGAGGATGGGATCCTCTGTTGTGGTACGAATGTTGGTTTTGAATATGAAGCTGTGTGGTTTCTCTACTGTGACACAAACTCCGGTGGGATCCTCAATTTTTTAGAAATCGTTGGTTCCAAGTTTTGGGGACATGGGGTTGTGTCTCGGGGTTTTCTTTGTTTCCATTACTTTTAGGGATCTCACTTATCCCTTTCTGTGATGTTTTATTTGGTTCCAGTACTTTGAGGGATCTCACTAATCCCCTTTTGTTGTTGTAGCTTTACAAGAGAACCATGTGTGAGTTCTTAAATTGTTGTTTGTCTGTTTCTCTTTTCCTGGCTTGTGTTTATGCCTGTTATTTTCCCAATAGTGCAGAATTCACATAAATTGGATCACATTAACATGAAAAAAAATATTGGTTTAAATGGGGAATTGGTTTTTGGGATGAGTTGTGACTTGGCCGTGAGTGACGTGGCTTCTTTTCTGGATTAATAGTAACAAGGGTGATTGTGCTTAGGTTTTGGAACCCCTAGGTTGGGATGAGTTTTTTTACCTATACATATATTTTTAGCTTTTATGATTCTTATTCGCGGCCCACCCAAGTTGAGAACTTTGTGTCGGGAACCCCATTTCATGGAGATGGTGTTTTCCCCAACACCCCGATGAGTGACTGGTTATTTTCTCATTTTCTGCTCCCATTCCCGAATATCCCAAGACTCTTCAGGCAGGCTGTGATGTCCTGATGTGGATTATTAGCTGAAGAATATTCGGGCAGGGTAGATGTGCTGGTTGGCCTAGGTATTTGCAAAAATTTTGTTTCCCAAGTGTCTTCGGGATGAGGCCCAGGTGTCTTCGGGCTTGGTAGTAGTTGTTATGAACCACATGTTTATGGGTGTGGTTACGCATGGTGGTTGTGTCCCAGGTGTCTCCGGGCAGGGTTTGGCAGTGGGACTGCGGTGAGAATGGAAGGATTTGTTCAATGCATAGGATGTCTTCAATAACAAGTGGGAAAGTTGTGTGGGGTACCCAAATATCGATGTGATATTACTATACTTTACTTGCCTTGCGTTATTTGGGTAGTGTGCCTTGGTGAGGCTTTGGTGGATAGTTTCCCATGATGGGTGTTTTGGTTTTTCTTTTCTCACAGGGCATTATAATGCCTCTCCACTTGCGCATGGGAGACTTTGGTTTTCTTACTGAGTGTACTTGTATGCTCACCCTACAAATAACAAAAATACAGTCAGGATTCCATAAGGACTTCAGGGATCATGAGAGACTGTACTAGCTCGGACCTTGGGGAAATTTCTATTGTCGTTTTCATTTTTCTTCGTACTTTACATTTAGAGTTATTGTGTCTTGTAACATTTACTGTTGAACATGCATATGGGAACATGTTATTTTTTGGCTCTACCTTTACTTTCAGCTTTGGTATTGTTGGGGTTTCTATCTTATCTCTCGATCCTATAAAAATAAAAAGGGTAATGCCTTCCAATTTCTGTGAGATTCTATACCCTTGGTGATGTTCGCCACTCCAGGACCTATTAATAGCGGGTTTTGGGGGTCATTATCTGTCCTTCAACATAAAGAAGGAAGGTCATGGAAATCTGTTGTCCCATCCCTCCTTTTGGTGAAGGCGGGTCAGGACAGAATAGTATCAAAGGCAAGGTTGATAGTTAGGATGGTGTCTGGAGTAAGGCAAAGTGAGGATTGCATGGGGTGGTATGGATACAGTGTTGGGTGACCTTGGTGCATGAATTAGGCTAGGGAAGACCAGCTAGGACACTGGATTTTAGGTCCCCCCGTGATCCGATGCAAGGACATTAGACCTATCGAATGACCAGGTGAGGCTACACTGATTGCAGGGTAGAGACCATAGGAATGTTACATGCATCATAATGAATTGTTTTCTTATGTTTCATTGGTGTCTTGGGGATTAAAAATAAATAACTAAGCCTATGAAAATTTAATAACAATATTCTACACTACTCAGGCTTAGGCATTCCTTGTTTACCTTGCAGCTACGACACATGGGAGGCTACCACGAGTAGTGCAGGCGATCGAGGGCCATGAGGTTGACTTGGACGATTGGCAGAGGACTGAGTGAGAGGAGGAGGATGATCAGTGGTAGAAGAGGCTTCAAACCTTTCTACGACAAACCCTCGGGATATACGAGGGCAGCACCTCAGATATGGAGATAGAGAGATGGATCGAGGAACTAGTGATAGCTTTCATCCTGATTCAGGCTCCAACGAAGTACTGGGTTCCTCTGTCTGTCAACCATATCTGGGGAGCAACGCATCAGTGGAAGATGCTTTATCATGGATAGAAGAGTGAGACCGATGTTGTGTGGGCCGACTTCGAGAAGGAGTTCCGGGCGGAATTCCTCTCTCCCAAGACAAAGGCTGAGAAGAGGAAGGAGATACTCTCCCTCCAGTAGGGTAGTATGTTAGTAAGAGTTTTGGGGATCATGTTCAAGGATTTATTTTTATTTTCTCCAGACCTCTTTCCGGATAAGGAGTCTTGGGTGAGACGTTTAGAGGAGGACCTCCGACCTTCTAATCAGTATGATGTTACTCCGTTCACCCAACCGACATACTTAGAGGGGAATATGAAGGATGAAGTGGTGCAGAGGATGCACACACTGAGAGGTGTGTCACGAGAGGGAATCCAGTTGGGCCCGTCAAAGGGGAAGGTTGTCAGCAGCAGGCCTCCAGCATCAGGTCCCTCTAGGTTCTGACCAGCAGGGAGCAAGCCGCAGTAGTTTCGGTTCTGATCTCCCGGTCCTTGCCCTTTCCCTTCAGGCCTGGTACGGAGGTGATTCATCTTTGGCAGCCATGGGATCCTTCGAAACTATTTCCCGGACAGAGTACAGTATGGTGGGGGTTGGCTGGTTCAGTGCCGAACTCAGTAGTAGTAGTTCCAGCTGGTCCCTTTTAGCAGCAGCAGGGGAAGCGAGCTCCTTCCCCTCCGAGGGAAGACGTTGTAGGAGGAGGCTGACCTCAGCGCGCTTCTCATGGTCCTTGACCAGGTCGTGGTCAGGGAGGTGGCTGACAACATAGAGGTAGAGGAGATGGGCATGGGCAGTTTCATGCCATAGAGGCAGTAGTTCTAGCAGGGCCAATGGGCATTCGAGGTATGATAATCTTGTTTAGTACACTTTTTGTATGCTTTGTTCGATACAAGAGCTTCACACTCCTTTGTTACACCCAGTAAGGCCAATGCTCTGGGTTTAGATGCTGAGAGACTTCCAGTTCCCCTGGTGCTGATCACACTAGTCGGAGGTTAGACCGACTTGTTGTATGTTTATCGAGGATGCAAACTGATGATAGGGCCACATCAGTCAGCCAGGGATCTTATACTATTGCATATACAACCATACGATGTCATCCTAGGGATTGAAAGATTTTTCTTTGTATGTTCCGTCATTGAATACTTCCTAATAAGGGTTCTGTTTTTAGATGTGGGCAGCCGACGGGCGACTTTCATCGATGAGCGGAGTTGCTAGGGGAGCAGCAGGTGAGGGGAACCCCTCCTCTCATTGTGAGCTGAGCTATCAGTGGAGTCGGTGGATGCAGAAATGGTGGAAATCCCATGAATAGTTAGTGAGTTTATTGACGTCTTCCCTAAAGAGGTCGAAACTCTGTCCCCTCAACGTGATGTTGAGTTCGGGATAAACTTGCAACTTGGTTCCTGTCCGATTTCAATGGCTCTCTATCCGATGACACATTCTGAGTTGTGGGAGTTGTGGATCCAGATTGATAATTTGATGAAGAAGGGTTTTTTCGGCCAAGTGCGTCACTATGGGGTGCTCTTGTTTTGTTTGCGAAGAAGGAGGATGGTGGTCTAAGGTTATGCATAGACTACAAGAGACTGAATTAGGTAACAGTCATGAGTCGCTACCCTCTCCCGAGGATATACAATCTCTTTGACCATTTGAGGGGAGCATGTTGGTTCTCGATGATTGATCTGTGGTCTGGATATCACCAAGTGAGGTTGAAATAGGGAGACATCTCAACGACTGCCTTCAAGTGCAGATAGGGCACTTTGAGTTTGTAGTAATACCTTTCGGTGTTACGAACACACCCGTTATGTTTATGTGGCTCATGAACTCTGTATTCCCGGAATATCTAGACGGGTTCATAGTTGTGTTTATTAACGACAACCAGATCTACTCAAGATCGAAGGAGGATCACACTGAGCATTTGAGAACGGTTTTGGAGGTCCTATGATAGCACCAGCTCAATGGGATGTTGTCCATGTACAAGTTCTAGACACAGGAAGTGCATTTCATTGGGCATGTGGTGTCCTAGCAGGGGATAACAGTGGACCAATCGAAGGTCAAGGCAGTTGTTTCATGGGAAAGCACCCAAGAATGTGGCAGAGATTCATAGTTTCTTTGGTATGGCGGGTTAGTATAGGAGGTTTATGCCCAACTTCTCCCGAGTTGCAGCACCTTTGACAGCCTTGACGAAGAAGGTCCAATCTTTTGTGTGTGATGAGCAGTGTGAGGTGGCCTTCATTTATGTGAAGGAGAAGTTGGTTAGTGCCCTAGTGCTGAGGTTTCCGAAAGAAGGGGAATCATATGAGGTGTTCTGTGATGCTTCAAGGAAAGGCCTCAGATGTTTGTTAATGCAGCGACAAGGGGTGATCTCCTATGGGTCTAGGTAGTTACGTCCCCATTAGCATAACTATCCCACCCATGATCTTGAGCTTGCAGCAGTCGTGTTTGAATTAAAGTTGTGGTGGAACTACCTAGTTGAGGAACACTTCATGGTCTTCACCAATCACAAGAGCTTGAAGTATGTCTTCTCCCAGCAGGAACAGAACATACAACAGTGAAGGTGGATGGAGTTCCATCAGGACTACGACTTTGGGATTTACTAAACCTCTGGAAAATGGAATGTGGTGGTCAATGCCCTGATCAGGAAGTCTTAGAGGGATGTAGTTCGAGAGTCAGTAGATACTTGGAAGGTTATGAAGGATTTGGCTACCCTGCACATGGATGCTAGGATAGAAGGTGGTTGAGGGTTTCTGTATTAGTTGATAGTGAAATATTCTCTGTTGCGGTAGGTAGAGGAGTCCCAATTGGGAGACATAGAAAGCTGAGTGATGCATGACCGAGTTGACTAGGGAATTGCTCCCAAATGGTGGACGGAGGATGGTCAGAACCAGATGCTATTTCGAGGAAAGTTGTTTGTTCTAAAGGCGATGCACAGAGAAGTTCTTAATGAGTTCCAAAACTCACCCCTAGAGGTGCACCTGATAGTTTCCAAGATGTACCAGGGTCTTATGACACATTTTTGGTGGCCAGGGATGAAATGGACAGTAGCATAGTTCGTAGAAATGTGCCTTGTGTGTCAGTAGGTGAAGGACAAACACCATGTTCTAGGAGGACTTCTGCAGTCTGTAGATTTCCCCGAGTGGAAGTGGGAGGACATCGCGATGGATTTCATCACAGGAATACCCAAGGTTCAAGGGGGATGCGACAATATATGGTTAGTGGTGGACCGATTGATAAAATTGGATCACTTTCTAGCGATCAAGGAGTCATGTGCAGTGGATGATTTTGCATGAAGGTACGTGGATGAGGTGGTGCGGTTGCATGGAGTTAAGAGATCCATAGTCTCAGATAGGGAAGCATTGTTTACCACACGAATCTGGAGAGGATTGCAGTATGCCTTTGGAACCTAGTTAAATCTTAGCACTGCTTTCCATCCCTAGACAGATGGACCAAAAGAGAGCACCATCTAAACCATGGATGATATGTTGCGGGTAAGTGTTTTGGACTCAGGAGGATCGTCTGTAATACAATTACCTCTGGTAGTGTTTTCCTACAATAATATCTATCACTCTACCATTGACATGGCTCCATTCGAAGCCTTGTATGGGAGGCTGTGTCGCTCACCCGTGTGTTAGACTGAGGTTAGGGAAGCGAGTGTTCTTGGCCCGGAAGAAGTTAAGAGAACGACAGAGAAGGTTCAGCTTATACAGGAAAGGATGAAGGCGGCACAGGACTGACATAAGTCATATGCTGATAATAAGAGGAGAACCTTGGAGTTCGGGGTCGGGGACCAGGTGTTCTTCAAGGTCTCCCCTCAGCATGGTCACCGAAGGTTCGATAGGGGGAGCAAGTTCTATGACAGATTTATCGGACCCTTCGAAGTGTTGCGGAGGGTCGGAGAAGTGGCTTATCAGCTAGGATTACCACCTCCGCTACTGAGGATACATGAATTCTTCTTTGTTCCCCAGCTCTGTCGGTATCTGCACGAAGATTCACAAGTCCTCGACTGGGGAGAGTCGGATATCGAGGACGATGCGACCATTATGAAAAGACCAGTGAGGGTCGAGGGTCGTGAGGAGAAGGTGCTTCATGGACGAACCATTCCTTTGTTTCATCTATTGTGGAGGCCTGGTGGGTTTGAGGAGAGTACCTATGAATGGGAAGCACAGATGCATGCACAGTACCCAGAGTTGTTTTGAGTTTTGTGCTTTTCTATTTTATACCTGTTTGTGATAGAACGCTTTACCTTATTGGCTATGAAATATGTGGTTTTCCATATTCTTTGAATGTGTGTGAAATGTCCTAGCTATGGGGAGGGGAGGACCCGATCCCTAATCAAGACACATTATGGTGGATACGATTAAACCTGTGCAGGTGAGTCAGTTCCACCCAAAGCGGATTGTATCCTGACATAGAAGAAGAGACTCCCCAACCCATATGATTGGGCAGTTTGACCCCTATATGTCACCTGGTTTTCTTGAGGGGGAGTTGTTTATAGGTGACTATGAGGTTCACTCCTGAGAGGTATCTTTCGAGGTGGGTTTTCAGACCCTCTCTTTTCTTCTAGTTTGTTTTTGATTATCGAGGGTGAGAATAGTTTCAGAGGTATCTAATGTAATGGCCCAGACCCTCCTGGCCCATTACATTGCCAAAATAAGGCTCCACCGAAACAGTGGCACCGTGAAGGTGGCACCGTGATGGTGGCACCGTGACGATGGCATCGTGTCCTCACCCAGCCCTCCGTTTTCATTTTCCAGTCCCGCTCCTACAGTGTCTTTTTTGACATAAGTTAGTTCTTTTACCCTTTTTAAATCAATTTAAAGAACATAATTAATTCTTAAAAATCCTGAGAAAACTCACCGATGGGGGGTATTAAATTACACCTTAATATCATCATGGGTACCAACCGCGTGGGAAACCACGATTCGACATTCAAGGTGTTCAAAATTTCCATATCCCGTAACATCAGGATCTTACCTATATATCGCATGGGAAGTTATTTTTCCTCTTCTTACTTTGGCTGGCTTCATTCTTCTCCCTTGTGCGCTTGGAGTCCCTTCTTCCTGTGACTTTTGGTGTGCTTCTGCTGGAGAATTCTGTACCCCTTAGAGTCCATGGAATTCCTTCCCTACAAGCCATGCATCTTATATTATTGGCTCGTGGATAAAATCGTCGATCCATGATCAATAAAGTTTGGATTTTTCATTCGTATATCCTTTTTGTGTATCATGGAGGGTGGGTACATATTTGACTCTATGGGAATTGATGAAACCAAACATAATGAAGATACTGAACAAACTATTAAGAAATGAGGGGGGGGGGGTGATCGATGTTCTTCTGTACTATTTAATTTTGATATGTGTTGTGCATTGTGCGAGCCTATGCTAACTGAAAATCATGGTTGTTGGTGGTATTTTCTTGCATACTAATAAACCATGTCATCTGTGATGATTAAATGACTTAACATGAAATTTGGTTAATAACATAAACTCGATTGGTTTAATGGATGTTCAGAAAAACAAGAATCCATGTGTGATCACATCAGTTTAAAAACAGAGAAATGAACCTAATGAATGATGTGTTGAACCTGGATGTTTCCCTGCTCTGTTTTGGTAGTAGACATGTTGTTCTGTTCGATTTTCTATGGGGTGATGTGGGTGATGATGGGATCCTCTGTTGTGGTAAGGATGTTGGTTGTGAATCTGAGGCTATGTGGTTGCTTTGATGTGACACGAACTCGGGTGGGATCCTCTATTGTTGAGAAATCATTGGTTCCTGGTTTGGGGGATATGAGGCTGTGTCTTGGGGATTAAATTGTTTAGAGTACATTTAGGGATATCACTTATCCCTCTTTGTGAGGTTTTCATTGGTTCCAATACTTTGAGGGATATCAGTAATCCCCTTTTGTTGTTGTAGCATTTCAAGAGAACCTGGTGTGAATGCTTAAATTGTTGTTTGGCTGTTTCTATTTTCCTTGCATGTGTTTCTGCTTGTTAGTTGCTCGGTAGTGCATAATTCACCTAAATGGGATCAATTGAACATTAAAAAAAGAATAGATTTAATGGGGAATTGGTTTTTGGGATGAGTTGTGACTTAGTCGTGAGTGTCGTGGCTTTTTTTGTGAATTAATAGTAACAAGGGTGTTTGTGCTAAGGTTTTGGATCCCCTAAGTTGGGATGAGTGTTTGTTACCTATAAATATATCTGTAGCTTTTATTTTTCTTCTTCGCGCCCCTCCCAAGTTGATCAGTAGTGACGAACACCCCCATTTCACGGGGAGGGTGTTTTTTCCAACACTCCTATGAGTGACTGGCTATTAGCGACTTTTATGCTCCCTTTCTCGAACATCCCAAGACACTTCAGGCATGTTGTGATGTCCTGAAGTCCATTATTAGCCCAAGAATCATAGTGAAGGGTAGTTGTGGTGGTTGGCCCTGGTTTTTGCGGGCAGGTTGTTTCCCAAGTGTCTTTGAGACGAGGCCCAGGTGTCTTCGGGCGTGGCAGTAGCTGTTATAACCCAGGTGTTTGCGGTTGTGGTTACGCTTGGTTGTAATGGCCCAGATGTCTGTGGGCGGGGTTTGGCAGTGAGATTGCTGTGAGAATGGCAGGATTGTTTTGATGCGTATGATGTCTTCAATAACTAGTGGGAAAGTGGCGCAGGGTACCCAAATATCGATGTTCTATTAATATAATTTACTTGCTTTACGTTATTTGGGGAGTGTAACTTGGTGAGGCTTGGGTGGATAGATTCAATTACTAGGTGTTTTGGTTTTTATTTTGTCACAAAAAATTATAATGCATCTCCACTTGTGCATCAAAGTCTTTGGTTATCCCTAATGAGGGTACTTGTATGCTCACCCTATGTATATAAATCTTCTTTCAGGTTTCTAGGAGGACTTCAGGGATCGTGGGGGACCGTACTAGCTCAGACCTTGGGGCAGTTTCTAATGTCATTTTCATTTTTCTTGGTACTTTACCTTTTGAGTTATTGTGGCTTGTATCATTTACTGTAGAACATGCATATGGGAACGAGTTATTTTTGGCTTTACATTTACTTTAATCTTTGTTATTGTTGGGATTTCTATATTATCTCTCGATCCTATAAAAATAAAAATGGTAATGCCTTCTATTTTGTGTGAGATTCTATACCCCTGGTGTTGGTCACCACTCCGGGAGATATTGAAGGAAGGTTATGGGGGTTATTATCTCTCCTTCAACATAATTAAGGAATGGCCTGGCAATTTGCTGTCCCTTCCCTCGTTTTGGTGAAGGCGGTTCATGACATCATGGTTATATCATCCATTTTTATAATTACAAAAAACATCAACTACGATATATAACACTTAAGGGCAAGACGTGAAATGATGGTAGTCAAGGGTGATAAAAAATCTACATTCGGTCTCATTGTGATTTTAATGATCTTGAATATCTACAATAGATGATTTATCCCATGTCTCACTTATTGATATTAATATTTGTATTGGACAATGGGAAACCCTAGTGATGATTTATCTTCTCCATGTTTATAAAATAGATCCTCATATGGAATACTCATATAGCATGCTTCCATTTATTCTACCTAATATATATATCATAATGACAACATTTAATGATTTTATTTCATTAATATTTTATAGATAATTTTAGTTCAGTGTTTCATGTTAAACTCTCTATTGAAAAATATTTATTTAAGGAGAAATATATACTAAAATTATTTTTTATTAAACCAAATCTCACATTAAGTAAATTTTTTTATAATTTATTTTATATTAATGTTTAGATAAATATCCATCAATTCAACTCATAATACTCATAAATTTGAAAATGTATCCAAATATCATATATGAATAACTAAAAATGTTACCCCAAATTCAATCTGAATACAATATTCATCAAATTAATAAAAAACATGTTAATCTTTTACCTAATATAACCTAACAAATAATCAAAGTGAACATACTTCTTATGAAAAACTATATTATGTATAAAATATTAAATTAACATAAAATTATCATATCCAAACATAAGGTAAATCATTAAAAATTATTAAGATACATGGAATGATCAAACATTACAAAGGAAAATGAAACTTTTTCATAACCGTAATATTATTGAGTAATCTATAATACTTGAAATTCATTTTAGAACCATCTTTATTCTTAAAAAATAAAATAATTTCACACCGAGTTGATGTGATATGATGAAAAAAACCTGTATAAACATATTATTGTAATTTTTTTCAATGAAAATAGCTATAATGAATCTATTAAGAAATGAAAATTTTAAATTATATTAGGATCATGAACTAATTTACCAGTAATATCCACATCTTGATTAGTAATTAAAATCAGAAAATATTTAGGAAATAAATCCACATATTCATTTACCATTGAAACACCATTATCTTGGACTATTTCATTATTTTCAATTGAAAGATAAATATAACTATCAACTTCATCTTTTAATTTTTTTCACATTATTTATATTTTATTAATAATATGAAGAAATTATAAAAGTAATCAAATGAAATCATTCTGAAAATTAAATACCAATTACTTTTCCCTTAATTCTATCGTTGCATAACATTATCATAGCTAATATATACCACAAATATCATCAAACAACAATAATGTTTTGGAAATAAGATTATTAGGTAAAACACCTTCATATGTATTTATAAAAAGATTCATATAAATTATATTTTCATCAGTTCCTCCTACATAATTATTTATTAAATTGTCAGTCTCTATTTATTGAGAAGATATTTCTATATCACTGGAATAATTCAAATAAATAAAAGAATTTATATATCCAAAATCCAATAAAACATTGGAATACTTCTAATGGGTAAATAATGTATATACTGCATCTTTATTTAATTATCCAAAATATACCACATTTATAGAAAATTAAATTTCCATACAATTTTAATATAATTTTTATGATTTATAGATATAATAATTAAATTTGAGTGGTATTTTTCAGAATAAACCATTACATTTAAACTAAAAATTTTGAAACAAACTAACCACCATGAGAAGGCTTCAGTCATTTATTTTTCCAATTATAGGTATGTTCATTACTCATTTCATTAAAATCATGAGCCATATGTGTAAATTTAACACACTGATGAAATTTTAATGTTCTTTTTAGAGACCCTTCAAAAATATTATTTCCATATTTAGGACATGAGTGAAAATTTATACTCTTAAATAAATATTTCCTTATTATATTCCCCACATTTCATTCAACATAAACTAATTATTATTATTGGTATTATGTCATACTTAAGAGTAAAAAACATAATATCAATATTCTCAAAAAATCAACAAATTTTATCATTACTCTCAAATTCTTGAGTTAATATATATAATCATATAAATATTTTTAAAAAATTTAAATTCTATCAATCATACATTAATGGTCAATAATAAAACACAAAGAATAAATTCCTAATATAATACAATTTAATTAATAAACAATAATTTATTTCTATTATTTTTTTATATAAATACAAAAATATTATTTCTATAATATATAATAAAATTGGAAATTATTTCTCATGGAAGATAAATTAAAATAAATTCCACTCCTCGATTTCAATGTAATTTGTCTTCTTTGAGGTCATAAATAATTTTTACAATTGATTAGTTTCATCTTCATAATTCCAGACTACAAGAGTCATCCTATGATGATAGAAACAAACCAAATATTTTGATATATTATTTATAGAATATATATAATAAAAATATACCATCAGATATGAGGTTCCAAATAATATTAGTGGATATTATTGAATGAAATGTTACATTCATGGTATATTAATTTATTTAGAATTTTGTTACACAAATAAATTAGTACAACCATTTTTTGTCTCTTTTAAACAAGTTAAAACAACCTATAAATTCTTACCTCCAAAACTAAACCACTTTATGATACTAATTTGGAATGGTATTTCGATATTATTACCTTTATAGGTCATTAATCCTATTAACTATTTGGAAAAACAATGAAAATTGGACATAAAAAATTTATAAACATATAAAAAAACTATCTCATAAAAATATAATATTATATTAAATTTTTTTCCCCTAAAATGTAATTTTAATACCTCAACAGTTGATCACTTGATTCCATGCCAACATCCTAGCCACAAAAGGTACATATATCATTCTCTATTAATAAGTAAAATTTCTCTCGAACATAACCACACCTTAATTACTTGTTTTACATAAATATTTAATCACATAAATTCATGAGACATTTTGGATTAGAGTATTATTGTCTTCCGAAACCAATTATATTAAAAACTAAAATCTTCCACACAGTGTACATTTATTAAAAAAATTCCAAAATGATCAATTTTATTTAACCAAAAATATATATTTAACAATATAATTGAATTCATCACTATTAAAATTCTACTTTATCACTTTAAAAATAATATGTAATTTTTTTATGAGAATAAAAATATCATTACGGTTTTAAAAAAATACAACCTATCAATATACATGAAACCCAATGAAAATGTTTCTCATTTAAATAATAAACATTCAGCTTATGTGAGTCAATATTAACGCATGTAATTAACTTATTTACTTTAAATAATAACTAAAAATATCATAACATAACATAATTTAAAAATAATTATCAATCATTTTAATTAGAAAATATTATTCTTCTTAAAAAATATCATTGAAAACAATGTATTTGACTTATTAATGATCATGGACACACCTATTATCATGAAAGCAACTTATTTCCTCATTAAATCCAAATACATTCACTAAATGTCTTTGAGGATACATGAATCTTTATTATGACATCATATTCTCAATCACCCATTCAATGAAAATTACATGTTTAATATTGTTCTCAAAAGATTAAATTATATTTTATCTATAGAATAATTCATTATACAATGCATTGGGGGATATATAATAGTCTCACCCATCATAAAAAATAACATACAAGGTCTATAACATGAATAAAATTGTTATTAGATTTCATTTTACCATATAATGAATAAATTATATTTAAAACCATATCCAAAAGCATGTTCAGTAATGAAAAAAATTTATTTTAATGAATTTTTTTGCTAGTTGATCATAGATAGAAAATTGGATAAAACTAATAGTGTATTGATAATTATATAAAATATTATAATAATAAAAATTTATATAACAAAAGTGAGTGTAATTTAATGTAGTTATAACCCTTTATGTCCAGTCATGAGACACCACATACAATATTAAAATTCCTAAATAACTATATTTTATTAATTATTTACTTGACTTTTTTCCATTTTCCATCACTATTATTTAGTTTTATTGATTTATTTTAATAAAATTTTAAAATATTATATTATTGTTTCATGTATCATTTATATCAATATTTTCTAGTAATCAGTTGTAAAATATCGTTAGTATAATGGAAATATTAAAAGATAGTTTTCAATGGTTCTATAATCTAAATAATTTTCATGGTATATGTCTAATGTCAGCACATAATTAATTATGTTAAAACTAATTACTATAATAATTATTTTATCAACCAAAAATGAAAAAATTTAATTTTTTTAAAATATATTCATTTATAATATTCATTTTATTGAACATTTACAAATGTATTAATTTGTAGATAAAAAACTATTGATCACTTAGGTAGAGTAAAACAAATAATGGAGGATGATGTTTTATAAAAGAGTGTAATAGAAAAGAAAAAAATAATAAACACATTACCTTCATAAAAAATTTAGAAGAATTATAATGATATTCCAAAATTATTTTGAATGGTTAAGAAAATTAAATAGTGTAACAGTAGAATTAGAAATTAAATCATAGATTATAATTATTCTAAATTGATGTAATAAAGAAAAATAATAAAGGAATAATGTAATAGGAATGAATCAAAAATCATTATGAATGGGGTTCTAATGTTTTTATACTATGAAAATAGAATAATTTAAGAAAAATTTATTATTTTTAAATTTTTTTTTGAAAATAAAATCTTTAATAAAGGAGGAACGATTGTGTTGGGAACATTAAACAGTTAATTTTTATAACTTCCATTACATTAAATATTAAGGCATCAAATACATTTATTTTTTATAGATCCTAAATTTATGGAATTAAAATATAAATATATATATATGAAAAATATTGAGATAAAATAAAAATGTATATATTTATGAGAAATTGTGGAGTGAGTACCCTTTTACTGACAAGATATGATGACATTTTCTAAATTATTTTATCATCAATGATCATTAATATAGTATGAAAATGGAATGATTCTCATAAATATAAAATAAATGATATATTTAACCATTACCCCTCACAAATTGAACTATGGTGTGGTTTTAATTTTTTTAAGTATTTTATAATTTTTTTAAATAAAATTATTTTTATTGGAATTTTATTATTATTTTTTTTAATTTGTGTTTATAACTTTTGAGAATATTGAAAAATATATGTTTTAATATTTATATTATTTAATTTATTTAATAACTGTATATAAAATTCATGAAAAAAATATAATTAATATAAATGATATAACATCAAATATTAAAAAATAACCAATCTATATTTTTCTTTCATCTTCACATGCTATGAGTTGACATTTTGTAAGTGCTTTAGATAACTACACAATTATATATTTATTTTGTAAAATTACTTAAAAAATATAACATTTCTCATTTTTATATCATATAAAATCATTCATTCTATTTTTTACTCCCATCCTTATCATGAATACATTTGGAAGATGATGATCTTGGTGTTTCTCAACTTGTGTTTGCACTGCAAAAAAAATTTAATGATTAACATGTTATATTATTTTATAATTAATGAATATACATAAAATTCATTGATCGATGGTGATATTTATCAATAATTCTTAGTATATCCTAACCACATCCTAAATATTATCTGAAAGATAATAATATTGACATATACATGGGTATGTATACCTCATGTTAACACATTTAATTATTTTTATGTTTTTATTATAATAAAATTTAATTTATATTAACTAAAAAAGAATATAAAATATTTTGATCAATTTATAAGACAATTAATTTTCTATAAGTTTCATTAATATTCCATATCGTTTTACAAAAACATATAAAAATATTAATTTAAATTATAATAACAGTGAAATTATAATTTAAATCATTTTTATAAATTTTAAAGTATTGAAAACCATTATAGAAACAATAAATTTCCAAAAAAATTAAAATCCAAAAAAATATAAAAATATTTAAATAAAAATATCTTTTTTAATATCCTTTCATTAATTTTATTGAAAAAAAATGACCATACATCACATTTTCTCCATACATTAATAAAATTAATTTTATAAATTTTGAGAAAGATAATTTTTATAATTTATGACCAATTTATTAAAAATATATAATGAAATTTATTAAAAAAATTATTACGAGTAAATATTTGGTTTAAAAAATAACTCATAAAATAAAGTATACCTTTTTCATAGAATAATAGAAATTTTACAAATTCAATTCTTTATTTCATATCATTATATTATATTTTTCTATGATATTAAAAATGTTGTATTTCAATATTATTTCATAAAAATTATATAAATCCTTATATATATATTACGATTTTATAAATTACAAAACATATTAAATATTATCTCATAGTTTCTTTAATCAATTTTATGTTAGGAAATAATTATTTTTAAATACAATATAATTAAATATATCTCCATAATTATTTTTAGAAAACCCAAAAAATTTATTTTAAAAATTTTTATATCATAATTAATAGATATCATAGTGTTACAATCATTCAATGATTTATATATAATTGGATAATTTTTCATTTTATAGAATCATTAAATCATAAAATAAAATATTTAAGTACTTTAGCAGGATAAAAACATAGCGTGCATTGTGATATATTCATGAAAAATTATACAATATTCTTTATTTCCCCAGATGTTTCACCATATTAGATAAACATATAATCATATATTTTATAACCAATAATAACAAATGATTATCGTTGGCTTGGGGGAATACCATCAGAAATCTCTCACTTTCACTAAATCTATATAGACTATGTTATATTCCATTATATTGTATCATATGAATGAAATTTTTAAAACCATTTCTAAAACTTATTTTTCATAATTTTGAATTCAATTATTATCTTCACCATATATCACATAATTTGAAATACATTCTCAATATTTTTAGTCTTAGTAGACCATATGGCCACCCTCATAGGGGGAGGGGTGAATCAGTGGTGACCAAAATTTTCCAGTTAAGTCCATTATAATATTTTTTGTTCTATTATTTTTATTGATCCACTATTATTGGATAGGATGTAAAGACTATTGATGTTCACCTAGAACTAATAATCCATTGTTATATGTAGAAAATATATGGGAATTATCACCTTGGAATTTTTATATGATTTGATCCCATTATAGAATACCAAATTCTTTCCATTTCTTGTTCTTGTTACCAATTGTATATTTTAACTATAATTTATGTATTACTATAAGAATGGTTATTACCTTATTCCCCTAGAAATGTATCATTAAGAACACCAAATCTAAAATATGACACAACTTCATAGGCTATATATTCAAATTCATCTTTGAAATTTTAGTTGGAAAGGTGCAATTATTTATACTATAAAGAGTAGTCCCCTATGGTTAATTCAAAACCTCCATATGAATATGATGAATTTTTTCATTTCCCCAAATTCAAATTTATTTAGTTTTTTGATCCCTAAAACATACTTAAACATCAAAATATGAAGCATCAAATTTTAGGATCTTAACATCAATCTAGCTCTCAACATATAGTAATATTTATATGGTGACCATGATCATATCTCACAAAACTATAAGTTATGGTCTTCGTAAATTTTCATCCAAGTAATATTTTAGATTAGCCCTGACCAACATATCCCATTTTTTTCAACTTCCATGTGGATATCATAAATAATTATTCTTTTCTGTATCTCGTAATAGGGTTGATTATTTTTTTAGGATTAAAATTTAAAAATAATTTTATTTGTCTTAAATAATAGAACTCCAAATATATAGAACATTAAATTTTGAAACACTTCAAAAATATTCATTGATTTTTTATTCAAGTCAAATATCATCAAAATACAGTGTCCACTCTCCATTAAAATATTTATCTATTCGAAACATGAATCATAAACATCCCATCATAATGATTGAAATATTTAACATCCAACCTATCAACAAATATTTTACATTTACTTTAAAATGATCAATTGAAGTCCTTAGAAATAGTTTGTTTGACTCACATTCACAAAAATCTACTATTTTAACCTCAAATTCCTTATTTCCATCACTTCATATATTTTTCAATTTGATAAAGGATTCTATACATTGGAAAAAAACCTTTTCAAAATCTTGTGGTTTTGATGGTTGGATTCTAATACACATTCATTATTTTTGATTTTTTATACATCTCGTTTTTTTGAATAACACAAATATCAAATATAGTATATTCTAATTGAATCTATCGTGAACATTTGATGGATTCTATTTCTGCATGTATTGGATTCCTCGTTTACATTCATTGAATTAGTTAGGTTTTGATTTCATCAATTTGAAAATAAATTTTTTCATATGTCAATATTATTATCAAGAACAATATCTTGAAATTCCGATACTATAGGACATCATTGATATTTTATCTTCACATGATTAACTTTAAATTCATTCTCATCAGACAATAAACAATATAGTGATTCCATTAATTGTTTCACATATTCTTGTAATCATAAATCATGTGATATCATTGATTTTATTATTAACATCTTCCAATGAATTTAGCATCATCATTTATTTTTCAATCATCTGATACATATAATATTCAATTAGATCAGTTGGGATAGAACATGACTCTTTAACTTTAATTTCTATTTGGATGATGGAATACTCCAAGAATTTTATGGAAAATATTTATTATTTTATGTCATATAGGTAAGATCAACTCTCTTAGTAGGTTTATCATCTAGAGATATTTTGTCATATTTTTTTCAACTAATTATAGTGATTTGTTTTCTAGTGGAGTACCATATACATCAATTCACATCAGTCCATTGTATAAATATTTTGTCGATACACTTTTTTATTGATAATTTCTTTTTATAATCATAAATTATAAATCATGGAGACATCCATAATTTTTTACTATGGTTCATCCATACAATCATCTAAGAGTCTATTAGGATTAATGAGAAACATCTCATTTTTTCATGATATCATATTTTATATTAACAATGTCCAATAAACTCTTATTTCTCCATAAATTTATTATTATATATCTATTCGTGTTATATTATACAACTTTTAATCAATACGTCACTATCTCCAAGATGTATTCAATCTCCCAATTTACTCTATTAAATATTCAATGATACTATTCAACAACTCACTGCTCATCCATTTTATGTAAAAATTTTATATATCGCTCATTGCACATTAAGAAATTAATATTTCACATAATTAAAAATTGATTAATTTTAGATGTATCATGTATTCTAGATATCCGCATATATAAAACTTAATTCTTCAACATAATATGTAGTTGATTTTACATCATCATACCTCATAATGTTTTAAGAATACATTAATGTTCATCTTAATCAATCATATTGTTTATTTGAATACTCTCAAATTTAATTGATACACTGAAAACACTATTATATACAAAAATAAAAATTACTATAAATCTCTTCCATTAAACAAATACAAGAGTCTTTTTAACTTATAGATAAATTTATCAACCCCTAATTAGTGTCGTTATCAATCAATATTACATTCAACCATGGTGTTTCTTATTTTATGGTTAATCTTTTTAGAGTTTGAACATCCAATGTTATTACATTCATTGCCCCCACATGAAAGACTAATTTTAATTTACTCATTAATTTTATCATATTACATTAAAATAAAATAACACAATTCAAAATCAATATATTATTGGATCATCATTCCTCCTTTTTTATCATCAATAACCTTTTAATAGTAAATTAAATTATATTTCACTCCATTATTGTGATTAAATACATTGCATCTTCAATTAGTTTTTCCCTTGAACACTGACATTTAAAAAAGAAATAATCCATAAATAAATTTTTTGTGGTCCATTCTTGGTATAGAAAACCAGAGTTATTATATCAGACAGAATAATATTCCCTATCATTTTCCTAGTGGAACGAGTATATACCATTTTATTGATGTAGTTTTAATTTATTTTCAAATAAATGCTCTACAGACATCTCTAAAAAATTGAATTCATAAAATATTTTCCATCCCATTTAAAATTATATTTAATATTTTTCACTGAATGACTGACCACTGTCCTTAATATAAATATATGATGATGTAGATTTTTCAATTTTGGGAAAATATGTGAACATTCCTAATGAATGAAAATAACTACAACCTCTATTTTTTCATCATTTGTATCATCAATATCACACAAAGAATCATGTGCAAGGTTCATCAATCTTATATACATCAAATTTTTATAATAAAATTTCTTTATTATTTTGATTCCAAAAATTAAAACTACCCATTTATGTTTTCAATTCTGAAGAATCAAATCATCCATATTTACTCCCGCTATATTGGGGATTTACTTATTTAGGTCTCCACTTGAATCTAATATCTTTCTATTCATTTTCTAATGACTATATGTTTTCCTAGTATGAGAGTGAGGTGGTTATAATATTACTCATTACATAGAGCAACATAGTTGAAATTTATTTCTCATTATAGAAACCCACTTTATTCAATATATTTTTTCATCATGTCTTCAAACTTATTCATCCAAGAAGAGGTCTTCCTAGGAATGAATTATTTATTCCAATTACATTTACTTTTCACTTATTTGGTGAGAATATCATTTTATATACTTGTAAATAATTTTTACTATTCAATCCATTTTATTATACCTCTTTTTTTGTTATTATCCCCATAATATTATAAACATTTTACAGTATCTTTTTATTCTATGATTATTTCATCACAAAAAATTTTATATCACTTGTATATTCCAATGGATATATCCTTTGTTTCTAAAATTATCATAAAATTTGAATATCGTAATTAATTTATATGGTGTGAGGGAAACCTTTAACAATTCCATATAGTATTTTGTCATTCATTAGTTACATTTTTATGGTAATATGTTTTTGAAAATGTATGTGGTAATTATAGATATACTTCACACAACCACTCCACTAATTTATCATTGGGGTTTAATTATAAATTTTTATAATATTTATATAATCATCATAAATCATAAATTATTATTTTAACTTTTATAATGGTATAAACTATTAATTGATTAATGAAGAAACATTATTTTGGTTTTAAATATTCAATTACATTCTTATTCGGAACATTCTATGTGGTAATATACATTTCATTACACTATAAAGAAGAACCACAATCTATCATCCTTTTATTTATAATTATCGTTTAAGGAATCATTCTATTAGTTTCAATAGATTTATGATTAGTAGAGGTTATCCAGTACTCAATGTTTACATGACCACATTCACTGATCCTCTTACTAAATTCAACATGATATTAGAATCCATTTTCTGTACACGTATTTTCCATCCTTTGTTTATGGTACATGATCATATTAGAATTTATTTTAACCTTTTCTCCACTCACCCTTTCTGTGGGCCTTCTATTTCAATCAGTCAATATATTTTTTCAATATTTAATGTGCTTGTGTCCAAACATTACAAAAACGTATAAATATCCAAAAAATAACCTCAATTTATTTTTTGAAACATTTTTTGGTCGAGGGTACATCCAGTACATGGATATGATCGTTATCTTTGTAGATACATTATGATGATCAGATTATACATTAAATAATTTCACCTCTATTCTATAATTGGTTTTGTTTTATCATGTAGTTCACCCATATACATATGAAATTAAATCATACACTACAATATGTATTGGGGTCATTGTATCAATATTCATTGGAACACAATTTTCCCATCCTGTTTAATATTACACAATATCTATTTTTTGTTTAATTAAAATATCTTCTATATATGGATTGATTCGTCTATGAAGTTGTCCTCTCTATATAAACTTTAGTAATTACTCATTTATTATATTCTTGTGAATATTATACTTGTTCAGACCCTATCTTTTCTTCTAGTTTGTTTTTGATTCTCGAGGGTGAGAATAGTTTCAGAGGTATCTAATGTAATGGCCCATACCCTCCTGGCCAATTACATTGCCAAAATAAGGCTCCACCGAAACAGTGGCACCGTGACGGTGGCACCGTGATGGTGCCACCGTGACGATGGCATCGTGTCCTCACCCAGCCCTCCATTTTCATTTTCCAGTCCCGCTCCTACATTGTCTTTTTTGACATAAATTAGTTCTTTTACCCTTTTTAAATCAATTTAAAGAACATAATTAATTCCTAAAAATCCTGAGAAAACTCACCGATGGGGGGTATTAAATAACACCTTAATATCATCATGGGTACCAACCGCGTGGGAAACCACGATTCGACATTCAAGGTGTTCAAAATTCCCATATCCCGTAACATCAGGATCTTATCTATATATCACATGGGAAGTTCTTTTTCCTCTTCTTACTTTGGCTGGCTTCATTCTTCTCCCTTGTGCGCCTGGAGTCCCTTCTTCCTGTGACTTTTGGTGTGCCTCTGCTGGAGAATTCTGTACCCCTTAGAGTCCATGGAATTCCTTCCCTACAAGCCATGCAACTTATATTCTTGGCTCGTGGATAAAATCGTCGATCCACGATCAATAAAGTTTGGATTTTTCATTCGTATATCCTTTTTGTGTATCATGCAGGGTGGGTACATATTTGACTCTATGGGAATTTGTAACACCCCGAGCTTCCACGATACGCCTCTCTTTCAATAATGCAATAGCTTGCATTGTACGCAAGTTCGAGTTCTAAAACACCGTGACTAATCAAAGTAGCCGTTATGAATAGTAATAACCACTTTTTAAAATTATAGAAATCTTATATTTCAAAATGGACTTCATTTTTGGATTCATAATATCGAAATTAGCCTATGTTGAATTTTTGGTATTTTTCTGAGAACTTCTAAATTTTTATGAATTGTGAAAAATACTTAAAAACAACATTTTTAATCAAAATAATTTATAGTGATAAATTATACTATTTATTAGTTTTAAAGTATAATTAGGATATATTTTTACCATTTTATCCAATGGTGGTCATTATAATTAATTTAACATTGAAATTGGACATAAACAATTGCCAATCTTTTGATATAAATTGTTTCTTAAAAACACGCTATTTGTTGTAACAGCGGGAATTAATTATAAAATTAATTAATGCAAATTATATGTTTGGAATTTTGTAAAATAGGCATCAATTTTGAATTCGGAATATCAATTATAGCTTAGGGTGAAATTTTGGCATTGTTCTGAAAAACTTCAATTTTTGATGAATAGTGAAACCACTAAGTGGTAGTTAAATAACTGATTTTTCGTTTAAATGAAATATTACCACTTCTGTGATTTTATTTTCAAAAATCCGACATACATGGTTGTCATTAAGAAGTAAAATGTGGTTCAATGAGATCAAAATAATTTTTTGGTGAATAGTAACTTTTAAGTTCTTAATCGCGATTAGAGGTAATTAGTGTAGTTTAAGGTAAAAACAATGTTTTATTAATATGATATGAACTTGAAACTTGTCCTACTCCTATTGGATGAGTCATTTCCGACCAAGACAACCCATGGGTTAACTTGGGGACCCCATGGAGCCACTTTAGTTAGAAAATGACATAAACACCTTTTATTTAATGTTAAAGTAAAAAATGACACAAACATAAAATGTTTTACTAAAACAATTTTTAAGTGGGGTTAAACAAGTCTAAATTTTGACTATAAATATTCATTGGAAAGCTAAAAATATTTCCTACATCATAGTAGTTTTTTTATAATTTTTATACATTAAATAAATTAAATTATTTATGACATAATTATGATGCAGCGATGACCTCATTATTTAACGATTTAAATAAAATGAGACGATAATGAACAATCCAAGGCATACACTTGTCCAAAGCCTATTGGATGAAGATATTTCGAAACCTTATCACCTTATCCTAGAATTATATAAGTGTGGGACCTTTAGAAACCGAAAATCATTGTATAATTGAATAACATTTCATTACTTTCCAAAAGTGCCCCTCCTCTCCACTTATAAAAGGCCCCCACCTCTCCCACCTTATTCACACCTTCAAGCCATTTGGCTCGGCCAACCTCTGCCCAAATACTCTCCCAACATTCCTCCCTTACTCATAGAAGCCTCACTTTGGGCAGAACTCTTCCCAAGGAAGCCTTTGGCTCAAATCAAAAAGAGTTACCCGATTTTGAGGTAATGTCTTTTCTAATGTTGTTTTGTTTTATTTTTCTTCTCCAACCCCCTAAACTCTTTTTATTCATTTCTTTTGTAACAAAACCAGTATCCTAAATATACTAGGATGTTGTTATAAGAAGGATTCGAGCTACACTTACACACACCTACATCTAATGGTTAAAGAACATACAGTTTCTGTGGATGGCGAATTTCTGCCTCACGAAACGATGATTGTTCAACACTCATATAACACCTCCAAAGGTGGCCATTAATATGTCACTATATTTATATATGATATATAATGTGTTTATGTTTTACTTATGCTTCTGTATTTCTCATTTATGGCTTACTTTATGATTTCCATTATGGGTAAAACGCGATAATTTCATTTTAGGAAGTGCGGACTACCCCCCCCCCCTCAAAGTGATTTGAATCGTTAATGCCATATGTGGGATGTATAAAGGATGGAGTAAATGGTATTATACACTATATTATACTGGAATTATATAATACATTTATATCATTATGATTTAGTTCCATTAAATATGAAATTGAAATGAAAGTAGCGTTCATGCGTACGTACGGCTTACCGTCTCCATGAACGGTGCATTTCATTTCTTACCTCTAAATGTTACGTAATATTATAAATGAATGTATATACTGGATATATAAGATATATATGACATCTAAATCATGAATATAATTCTGGATATAATGGATATTTCACCACATAAACAACTTGTAATTATAAGAATCTTATTGTTGACTCAAGTACCAAAGATCGACAAAACAACCGTTATTAACTTAAATAATTACATAATGTTCATATCATTGTAATAAGTGATATAATAAGGATAATGAAATTGAAAATGGTTCTTAATAAGGTATATATTAACTCTAGTTTATTATTCAGGAGGTTAAATAACGGTTGAGTCAAGTCAGACACGAGGTAAGGGAACTTCTTAACCCAACTTCCATTCTTTGGGTTAATCTTCTAATTTCCAATTATGTCATGATATTATTATGTATTATTTTGTATTTTTACTTTCTTTATGTGTACCTATAGTGAATACACATAATAGATCTAATTTATTTTAAAAATGATCTTTTTAAGGACTTCGTCTCAACCTCCTTTCATTGAGGCATATTTGGTTTTATACAAAACATTCTTTTATACGGTGTATAAACCCCTTTGACTTTTATGTTTATTCAAAAGGAATATTTTTTATACGAAGTGTTTTACTAAACGACAAAAAGGGAATGTTTTTCTTTCCGTACTTATGCCGCGACAATGACTTCTCCGCCGCCGTGACCATTATTTGAGTTTCGGCTTCCTCTACAAGCCATCATTTTTTTAATGAAAAATAAATACAAAGTTTTAACATTCTTTTATTTTGGTATTGAAAATGGTTTTGAAAGCATTTTTTTTATATCAATGTTTTGTATTTATATCTTGTGATCGAAATGTGGAAATGTTATGTTTCCTTTATGCATGTTTTATGTGATACGATTATGTTATGGTTTATGATATGTTTAAACCTATTCATATGAGGAATGCATTGGACTTAATAAGTGACGGGTGGAGCCCGCTATAGCTCATCGATGCATCGGCAGGTCTCATGAGACAAACTAGTGTCTTGGCACAAGGCCTTGACAAAATCTTATTTGTGGTCTTGGCACGAGGCCTTGGCTACGTGGTTATGATAGTCTGGCATTATGTATTCCCTCATTATGAAAGTGGTTATTGTTATTGCATGTGATCATTCGACCAGTAGAATATCCATGTGAAGAAGTGAATGGCATTATCTCATTTTACATTTTCCATATTATGTTGAAGTTCATGTTTAAAAGGCTTTTGTTTTATTTATACATTGCCTTAATTGTTAATGATTATTTATGAAAGCTTCCGCATTATTGTTATCCTTACTGAGCATCTGAGCTCACCCCTTTCAATGTTTTAATATTTTCCAGGATATGAAGAAGTATTTTATGAATGACCTGCAGGGATTGTCAGAAGTGGATATGAGTGTGGACTATGAAGACCATGTTATTGTAGTTTGTTTACTTTTTGATGTAATGAAAGACTTATGAATGTATCTAGTGTTTCCAAGGCTACTAAACTAATCGGTCTTTCGAGACTTGATCTTTTGTGATCATGCCAATGTTACGAAGTAATGCACCGACTCTGGGTAGCTGGGGTCGGGGCGTTACAGAATTGATGAAACCAAACATAATGAAGATACTGAACAAACTATTAAGAAATGAGGGGGGTGATCGATGTTCTTCTGTACTATTTTATTTTGATATGTGTTGTGCATTGTGTGAGCCTATGCTAACTGAAAATCATGGTTGTTGGTGGTATTTTCTTACGTACTAATAAACCATGTCATCTGTGATGATTAAATGACTTAACATGAAATTTGGTTAATAACATAAACTCGGTTGGTTTAATAGATGTTCAGTAAAATAAGAATCCATGTGTGATCACATCAGTTTAAAACATAGGAATGAACCTAATGAATGATGTGTTGAACCTGGATGTTTCCCTGCTCTGTTTTGGTAGTAGACATGTTGTTCTGTTCGATTTTCTATGGGGTGATGTGGGTGATGATGGGATCCTCCGTTGTGGTAAGGATGTTGGTTGTGAATCTGAAGCTGTGTGGTCGCTCTGATGTGACACGAACTCGGGTGGGATCCTCTATTGTTGAGAAATCATTGGTTCCTGGTTTGGGGGATATGGGGCTGTGTCTTGGGGATTACATTGTTTAGAGTACATTTAGGGATATCACTTATCCCTCTTTGTGAGGTTTTCATTGGTTCCAATACTTTGATGGATCTCAGTAACCCCCTTTTGTTATTGTAGCATTTCAAGAGAACCTGGTGTGAATGCTTAAATTGTTGTTTGGATGTTTCTATTTTCCATGCATGTGTTTCTGCTTGTTAGTTGCTCAGTAGTGCATAATTCACCTAAATGGGATCAATTGAACATTAAAAAAAATAACAGATTTAATGGGGAATTGGTTTTTGGGATGAGTTGTTACTTAGTCGTGAGTGTCGTTGCTTTTTTTGTGAATTAATAGTAACAAGGGTGTTTGTGCTAAGGTTTTGGATCCCCTAAGTTGGGATGAGTGTTTGTTACCTATAAATATATCTGTAGCTTTTATTTTTCTTCTTCGCGCCCCTCCCAAGTTGATCAGTAGTGACGAACACCCCCATTTCACGGGGAGGGTGTTTTATCCAACACTCCTATGAGTGGCTGGCTATTAGCTACTTTTATGCTCCCTTTCTCGAATATCCCAAGACTCTTCAGGCATGTTGTGATGTCCTGAAGTCCATTATTAGCCCAAGAATCATAGTGCTGGGTAGTTGTGGTGGTTGGCCCAGGTTTTTGCGGGCAGGTTGTTTCCCAAGTGTCTTTGAGACGAGGCCCAGGTGTCTTCGGGCATGGCAGTAGTTGTTCTAACCCAGGTGTTTGCGGTTGTGGTTATGCTTGGTTGTAATGGCCCAGATGTCTGTGGGCGGGGTTTGGCAGTGAGATTGCTGTGAGAATGGCAGGATTGTTTTGATGCGTATGATGTCTTCAATAACTAGTGGGAAAGTGGCACAGGGTACCCAAATATCGATGTTATATTAATATACTTTACTTGCTTTACGTTATTTGGGGAGTGTACCTTGGTGAGGCTTGGGTGGATAGATTCAATTACAAGGTGTTTTGGTTTTTATTTTGTCACAAAAAATTATAATGCATCTCCACTTGTGCATCAAAGTATTTGGTTATCCCTAATGAGGGTACTTGTATGCTCACCCTATGTATATAAAACATCTTTCAGGTTTCCAGGAGGACTTCATGGATCGTGCGGGACCGTACTAGCTCAGACCTTGGGGCAGTTTCTAATGTCATTTTCATTTTTCTTGGTACTTTACCTTTTGAGTTATTGTGGCTTGTATCATTTACTGTAGAACATGCATATGGGAACGAGTTATTTTTGTCTTTACATTTACTTTAATCTTTGTTATTGTTGGGATTTCTATTTTATCTCTCGATCCTATAAAAATAAAAATGGCAATGCCTTCTATTTTGTGTGAGATTCTATACCCTTGGTGTAGGTCACACTCCGGGAGATATTGAAGGACGGTTTTGGGGGTTATTATCTCTCCTTTAACATAATGAAGGAATGGCCTGGCAATTTGCTGTCCCTTCCCTCGTTTTGGTGAAGGCGGGTCGTGACATCATGGTTATATCATTCATTTTTATAATTACAAAAAACATCAACTACTATATATAACACTTAAGGGCAAGACGTGAAATGATGGTAGTCAAGGGTGATAAAAAATCTACATTCGGTCTCATTGTGATTTTAATGATCTTGAATATCTACAATAGATTATTTATCCCATGTCTCACTTATTGATATTAATATTTGTATTGGACAATGGGAAACCCTAGTGATGATCCATCTTCTCCATGTTTATAAAATAGATCCTCATATGGAATACTCATATAGCATGCTTCCATTTATTCTACCTAATATATATATCATAATGACAACATTTAATGATTTTATTTCATTAATATTTTATAGATAATTTTAGTTCAGTGTTTCATGTTAAACTCTCTATTCAAAAATATTTATTTAAGGAGAAATATATATGAAAATTATTTTTAATTAAACCAAATCACACATTAAGTAAGATTTTTTATAATTTATTTTATATTAATGTTTAGATAAATATCCATCAATTCAACTCATAATACTCATAAATTTGAATATGTATCCAAATATCATATATGAATAACTAAAAATGTTACCCCAAATTCAATCTGAATACAATATTCATCAAATTAATAAAAAACATGTTAATCTGTTACCTAATATAACCTAACTAATAATCAAAGTGATCATACTTCTTATGAAAAACTATATTATGTATAAAATATTAAATTAACATAAAATTATCATATCCAAACATAAGGTAAATCATTAAAAATTATTAAGATACATGGATTGATCAAACATTCCAAAGGAAAATGAAACTTTTTCATAACCGTAATATTATTGACTAATCTATAATACTTGAAATTCATTTTAGAACCATCTTTATTCTTAAAAAATAAAATAATTTCACACCGAGTAGATGTGATATGATGAAAAAAACCTGTATAAACATATTATTGTAATTTTTTTCAATGAAAATAGCTATAATGAATCTATTAAGAAATGAAAATTATAAATTATATTAGGATCATGAACTAATTTAACAGTGATATCCACATCTTGATTAGTAATTACAATCAGAAAATATTTAGGAAATAAATCCACATATTCATTTACCATTGAAACACCATTATCTTGGACTATTTCATTATTTTCTATTGAATGATAAATATAACTGTCAACTTCATCTTTTAATTTTTCTTCACATTATTTATATTTTATTAATAATATGAAGACATTATAAAAGTAAACAAATGAAATCATTCTGAAAATTAAATACCAATTACTTTTCCCTTAGTTATATCGTTGCATAACATTATCAAAGCTAATATATACCACAAATATCATCAAACAACAATAATGTTTTGGCAATAAGATTATTAGGTAAAACACCTTCATATGTATTTATAAAAAGATTCATATAAATTATATTTTCATCAGTTCCTCCTACATAATTATTTATTAAATTGTCAGTCTCTATTTATTGAGAAGATATTTCTATATCACTGGAATAATTCAAATAAATAAAAGAATTTATATATCCAAAATCCAATAAAACATTGGAATACTTCTAATGGGTAAATAATGTATATACTGTATCTTTATTTAATTATCCAAAATCTACCACATTTATAGAAAATGAAATTTCCATACATTTTTATTATAATTTTTATGATTTATAGATATAATAATTAAATTTGAGTGGTAATTTTCAGAATAAACCATTACATTTAAACTAAAAATTGTGAAACAAAATAACCACCATGAGAAGGCTTCGGTCATTTATTTTTCCAATTATAGTTATGTTCATTACTCATTTCATTAAAATCATGAGCCATATGTGTAAATTTAACACACTGATGAAATTTTAATGTTCTTTTTAGAGACCCTAAAAAAATATTATTTCCATATTTAGGACATGAGTGAAAATTTATACTCTTAAATAAATATTTCCTTATTATATTCCCCACATTTCATTCAACATAAACTAATTATTATCATTGGTATTATGACATACTTAAGAGTAAAAAACATAATATCAATATTCTCAACAAATCAACAAATTTTATCATTACTCTCAAATTCTTGAGTTATTATATATAATCATATAAATATTTTTAAAAAATTTAAATTCTATCAATCATACATTAATGGTCAATAATAAAACACAAAGAATAAATTCCTAATATAATACAATTTAATTAATAAACAATAATTTATTTCTATTATTTTTTTATATAAATACAAAAATATTATTTCTATAATATATAATAAAATTGGAAATTATTTCTCATGGAAGATAAATTAAAATAAATTCCACTCCTCGATTTCAATGTAATTTGTCTTCTTTGAGGTCATAAATAATTTTTACAATCGATTAGTTTCATCTTCATAATTCCAGACTACAAGAGTCATCCTATGATGATAGAAACAAACCAAATATTTTGATATATTATTTATAGAATATATATAATAAAAATATACCATCAGATATGAGGTTCCAAATAATATTAGTGGATATTATTGCATGAAATGTTACATTCATGGTATATTAATTTATTTAGAATTTTGTTACACAAATAAATTAGTACAACCATTTTTGGTCTCTTTTAAACAAGTTAAAACAACCTATAAATTCTTACCTCCAAAACTAAACCACTTTATGATACTAATTTGGAATGGTATTTCGATATTATTACCTTTATAGGTCATTAATCCTATTAACTATTTGGAAAAACAATGAAAATTGGACATAAAAAATTTATAAACATATAAAAAAACTATCTCATAAAAATATAATATTATATTAAATTTTTTCCCCTAAAATGTAATTTTAATACCTCAACAGTTGATCACTTGATTCCATGCCAACATCCTAGCCACAAAAGGTACATATATCATTCTCTAATAATAAGTAAAATTTCTCTCGAACATAACCACACCTTAATTACTTGTTTTACATAAATATTTAATCACATAAATTCATGAGACATTTTGGATTAGAGTATTATTGTCTTCCGAAACCAATTATATTAAAAACTAAAATCTTCCACACAGTGTACATTTATTAAAAAAATTCCAAAATGATCAATTTTATTTAACCAAAAATATATATTTAACAATATAATTGAATTCATCACTATTAAAATTCTACTTTATCACTTTAAAAATAATATGTAATTTTTTTATGAGAATAAAAATATCATTACGGTTTTAAAAAAATACAACCTATCAATATACATGAAACCCAATGAAAATGTTTCTCATTTAAATAATAAACATTCAGCTTATGTGAGTCAATATTAACGCATGTAATTAACTTATTTACTTTAAATAATAACTAAAAATATCATAACATAACATAATTTAAAAATAATTATCAATCATTTTCATTAGAAAATATTATTCTTCTTAAAAAATATCATTGAAAACAATGTATTTGACTTATTAATGATCATGGACACACCTATTATCATGAAAGCAACTTATTTCCTCATTAAATCCAAATACATTCACTAAATGTCTTTGAGGATACATGAATCTTTATTATGACATCATATTCTCAATCACCCATTCAATGAAAATTACATGTTTAATATTGTTCTCATAAGATTAAATTATATTTTATCTATAGAATAATTCATTATAAAATGCATTGGGGGATATATAATAGGCTCACCCATCATTATAAATAACATACAAGGTCTATAACCTGAATAAAATTGTTATTAGATTTCATTTTACCATATAATGAATAAAATATATTTAAAACCATATCGAAAAGCATGTTCAGTAATGAAATAAATTTATTTTAATGAATTTTTTCGCTAGTTGATCATAGATAGAAAATTTGATAAAACTAATAGTGTATTGATAATTATATAAAATATTATAATAATAAAAATTTATATAACAAAAGTGAGTGTAATTTAATATAGTTATAACCCTTTATGTCCAGTCATGAGACACCACATACAATATTAGAATTCCTAAATAACTATTTTTTATTAATTATTTACTTGACTTTTTTCCATTTTCCATCACTATTATTTAGTTTTATTGATTTATTTTAATAAAATATTAATATATTATATTATTGTTTCATGTATCATTTATATAAATATTTTCTAGTAATCAGTTGTAAAATATCGTTAGTATAATGGAAATATTAAAAGATAGTTTTCAATGGTTCTATAATCTAAATAATTTTCATGGTATATGTCTAATGTCAGCACATAATTAATTATGTTAAAAATAATTAATATAATAATTATTTTATCAACCAAAAATAAAAAAATTTAAATTTTTTAAAATATATTAATTTATAATATTCATTTTATTGAACATTTACAAATGTATTAATTTGTAGATAAAAAACTATTGATCACTTAGGTAGAGTAAAACAACTAATGGAGGATGATGTTTTATAAAAGAGTGTAATATAAAAGAAAAAAATAATAAACACATTACCTTCATAAAAAATTTAGAAGAATTATAATGATATTCCAAAATTATTTTGAATGGTTAAGAAAATTAAATAGTGTAACAGTAGAATTAGAAATTAAATCATAGATTATAATTATTCTAAATTGATGTAATAAAGAAAAATAATAATGGAATAATGTAATACGAATGAATCAAAAATAATTATGAATGGGGTTCTAATGTTTTTATACTATGAAAATAGAATAATTTAAGAAAAATATATTATTTTTAAATTTTTTTTTGAAAATAAAATCTTTAATAAAGGAGGAACGATTGTATTGGGAACATTAAACATTTAATTTTTATAACTTCCATTACATTAAATATTAAGGCATCAAATACATTTATTTTTTATAGATCCTAAATTTATGGAATTAAAATATAAATATATATATATGAAAAATATTGAGATAAAATAAAAATGTATATATTTATGAGAAATTGTGGAGTGAGTACCCTTTTACTGACAAGATATGATGACATTTTCTAAATTATTTTATCATCAATGATCATTAATATAGTATGAAAATGGAATGATTCTCATCAATATAAAATAAATGATATATTTAACCATTACCCCTCACAAATTGACCTATTGTGTGGTTTTAATTTTTTTAAGTATTTTATAATTTTTTTAAATAAAATTATTTTTATTGGAATTTTATTATTATTTTTTTTAATTTGTGTTTATAACTTTTGAGAATATTAAAAAATATATGTTTTAATATTTATATTATTTAATTTATTTAATAACTGTATATAAAATTCATGAAAAAAATATAATTAATATAAATGATATAACATCAAATATTAAAAAATAACCAATCTATATTTTTCTTTCATCTTCACATGCTATGAGTTGACATTTTGTAAGTGCTTTAGATAACTACACAATTATATATTTATTTTGTAAAATTACTTAAAAAATATAACATTTCTCATTTTTATATCATATAAAATCATTCATTCTATTTTTTTACTCCCATCCTTATCATGAATACATTTGGAAGATGATGATCTTGGTGTTTCTCAACTTGTGTTTGCACTGCAAAAAAAATTTAATGATTAACATGTTATATTATTTTAGAATTAATGAATATACATAAAATTCATTGATCGATGGTGATATTTATCAATAATTCTTAGTATATCCTAACCACATCCTAAATATTATCTGAAAGATAATAATATTGACATATACATGGTTATGTATACCTCATGTTGACAAATTTAATTATTTTTATGTTTTTATTATAATAAAAATTAATTTATATTAATTAAAAAAGCATATAAAATATTTTGATCAATTTATAAGACAATTAATTTTCTATAAGTTTCATTAATATTCCATATGGTTTTACAAAAACATATAAAAATATTAATTTAAATTATAATAACAGTGAAATTATAATTTAAATCATTTTTTATAAATTGTAAAGTATTGAAAACCATTATAGAAACAATAAATTTCAAAAAAAATAAAATCCAAAAAAATATAAAAATATTTAAATAAAAATATCTTTTTTAATATCCTTTCATTAATGTTATTGAAAAACATTGACCATACATCACATTTTCTCCATACATTAATAAAATTTATTTTATAAATTTTGAAAAAGATAATGTTTATAATTTATGACCAATTTATTAAAAATATATAATGAAATTTATTAAAAAAATTATTACGAGTAAATATTTGGTTTAAAAAATAACTCATAAAATAAAGTATACCTTTTTCATAGAATAATAGAAATTTTACAAATTCAATTCTTTATTTCATATCATTATATTATATTTTTCTATGATATTAAAAATGTTGTATTTCAATATTATTTCATAAAAATTATATAAATCCTTATATATATATTACGATTTTATAAATTACAAAACATATTAAATATTATCTAATAGTTTCTTTAATCAATTTTATGTTAGGAAATAATTATTTTTAAATACAATATAATTAAATATATCTCCATAATTATTTTTAGAAAACCCAAAAAATTTATTTTAAAAATTTTGATATCATAATTAATAGATATCATAGTGTTACAATCATTCAATGATTTATATATAATTGGATAATTTTTCATTTTATAGAATCATTAAATCATAAAATAAAATATTTATTTACTTTAGCAGGATAAAAACATAGCGTGCATTGTGATACATTCATGACAAATTATACAATATTCTTTATTTCCCCAGATGTTTCACCATATTAGATAAACATATAATCATATATTTTATAACCAATCATAACAAATGATTATCGTTGGCTTGGGGGAATACCATCAGAAATCTCTCACTTTCACTAAATCTATATAGACTATGTTATATTCCATTATATTGTATCATATGAATGAAAATTTTTAAACCATGTCTAAAACTTATTTTTCATAATTTTGAATTCAATTATTATCTTCACCATATATCACATAATTTGAAATACATTCTCAATATTTTTAGTCTTAGTAGACCATATGGCCACCCTCATAGGGGGAGGGGTGAATCAGTGGTGACCAAAATTTTCCAGTTAAGTCCATTATAATATTTTTTGTTCTATTATTTTTATTGATCCACTATTATTGGATAGGATGTAAAGACTATTGATGTTCACCTAGAACTAATAATCCATTGTTATATGTAGAAAATATATGGTAATTATCACCTTGGAATTTTTATATGATTTGATCCCATTATAGAATGCCAAATTCTTTCCATTTCTTGTTCTTGTTACCAATTGTATATTTTAACTATTTATTATGTATTACTATAAGAATGGTTATTACTTTATTCCCCTAGAAATGTATCATTAAGAACACCAAATCTAAAATATGACACAGCTTCATAGGCTATATATTCAAATTCATCTTTGAAATTTTAGTTGGAAAGGTGCAATTATTTATACAATAAAGAGTAGTCCCCTATGGTTATTTCAAAACCTCCATATGAATATGATGAATTTTTGCATTTCCCCAACTTCAAATTTATTTAGTTTTTTGATCCCTAAAATATACTTAAACATCAAAATATGAAGCATCAAATTTTAGGATCTTAACATCAATCTAGCTCTAAACATATAGTAATATTTATATGGTGATCATGATCATATCTCACAAAACTATAAGTTATGGTCTTCGTAAATTTTCGTCCAAGTAATATTTTAGATTAGCCCGGACCAACATATCCCATTTTTTCAACTTCCATGTGGATATCATAAATAATTATTGTTTTCTGTATCTCTTAATAGGGTTGATTATTTTTTTAGGATTAAAATTTAAAAATAATTTTATTTGTCTTAAATAATAGAACTCCAAATATATGGAACATTAAATTTTGAAACACTTCAAAAATATTCATTGATTTTTTATTCAAGTCAAATATCATCAAAATACAGTGTGCACTCTCCATTAAAATATTTATCTATTCGAAACATGAATCATAAACATCCCATCATAATGATTGAAATATTTAACATCCAACCTATCAACAAATATTTTACATTTACTTTAAAATGATTAATTGAAGTCCTTAGAAATATTTTGTTTGACTCACATTCACGAAAATCTACTATTTTAACCTCAAATTCATTATTTCCATTACTTCATATATTTTCCAATTTGATAAAGGATTCTATACATTGGAAAAAAATCTTTTCAAAATATTGTGGTTTTGATGGTTGGAATCTAATACACATTCATTATTTTTGATTTTTTATACATCTCGTTTTTTTGAATAACACAAATATCAAATATAGTATATTCTAATTGAATCTATCGTGAACATTTGATGGATTCTATTTCTGCATGTATTGGATTCCTCGTTTACATTCATTGAATTAGTTAGGTTTTCATTTCATCAATTTGAAAATAAATTTTTTCATATGTCAATATTATTATCAAGAACAATATCTTGAAATTCCGATACTATAGGACATCATTGATATTTTATCTTCACATGATTAACATTAAATTCATTCTCATCAGACAATAAACAATATAGTGATTCCATTAATTGTTTCACATATTCTTGTAATCATAAATCCTGTGATATCATTGATTTTATTATTAACATCTTCCAATGAATTTAGCATCATCATTTATTTTTCAATCATCTGATAGATATAATATTCAATTAGATCAGTTGGGATAAAACATGACTCTTTAACTTTAATTTCTATTTGGATGATGGAATACTCCAAGAATTTTATGGAAAATATTTATTATTTTATGTCATATAGGTAAGATCAACTCTCTTAGTAGGTTTATCATCTAGAGATATTTTGTCATATTTTTTTAAACTAATTATAGTGATTTGTTTTCTAGTGGAGTACCATATACATCAATTCACATCAGTCCATTGTATAAATATTTTGTCGATACACTATATTATTGATAATTTCTTTTTATAATCATAAATTATAAATCATGGAGACATCCATAATTTTTTACTATGGTTCATCCATACAATCATCTAAGAGTCTATTAGGATTAATGAGAAACATCTCATTTTTTCATGATTTCATATTTTATATTAACAATGTCCAATAAACTCTTATTTCTCCATAAATTTATTATTATATATCTATTCGTGTTATATTATACAACTTTTAATCAATACGTCACTATCTCCAAGATGTATTCAATCTCCCCATTTACTATATTCAATATTCAATGATACTATTCAACAACTCACTGCTCATCCATTTTATGTAAAATATTTATATATCGCTCATTTTACATTAAGAAATTAATATTTCACATAATTAAAAATTCATTAATTTTAGATGTATCATGTATTCTAGATATCCGCATATATAAAACATAATTCTTCAACATAATATGTAGTTGATTTTACATCATCATCCCTCATAAATTATTAAGAATTCATTAATGTTCATCTTAATCAATCATATTGTTTATTTGAATACTCTCAAATTTAATTGATACACTGAAAACACTATTATATACAAAAATAACAATTACTATAAATCTCTTCCATTAAACAAATACAAGAGTCTTTTTAACTTATAGATAAATTTATCAACCCCTAATTAGTGTCGTTATCAATCAATATTACATTCAACCATGGTGTTTCTTATTTTATGGTTACTCTTTTTAGAGTTTGAACATCCAATGTTATTACATTAATTGCCCCCACATGAAAGACTAATTTTAATTTACTCATTAATTTTATCATATTACATTAAAATAAAATAACACAATTCAAAATCAATATATTATTGGATCATCATTCCTCCTTTTTTATCATCAATAACCTTTTAATAGTAAATTAAATTATATTTCACTCCATTCTTGTGATTAAATACATTGCATCTTCAATTAGTTTTTCCCTTGAACATTTACATTTAAAAAAGAAATAATCCACAAATAAATTTTTTGTGGTCCATGCTTGGTATAGAAAACCTGAGTTATTATATCAGACAGAATAATTTTCCCTATCATTTTCCTAGTGGAACGAGTATATACCATTTTATTGATGTAGTTTTAATTTATTTTCAAATAAATGCTCTACAGACATCTCTAAAACATTGAATTCATAAAATATTTTCTATCCCATTTAAAATTATATTTAATATTTTTCACTGAATGACTGACCACTGTCCTTAATATAAATATATGATGATGTAGATTTTTCAATTTTGGGAAAATATGTGAACATTCCTAATGAATGAAAATAACTACAACCCCTATTTCTTCATCATTTGTATCATCAATATCACACAAAGAATCATGTGCAAGGTTCATCAATCTTATATACATCAAATTTTTATAATAAAATTTCTTTATTATTTTGATTCCAAAAATTAAAACTACCCATTTATATTTTCAATTCTGAAGAATCAAATCATCCATATTTACTCCCGCTATATTGGGGATTTCCTTATTTTGGTCTCCACTTGAATATAATATCTTTCTATTCCTTTTTTAATGACTATATGTTTTCCTAGTATGAGATTGAGGTGGTTATAATATTACTCATTACATAGAGCAACATAGTTGAAATTTATTTCTCATTATAGAAACCCACTTTATTCAATATATTTTTTCATCATGTCTTCAAACATATTCATCCATGAACAGGTCTTCCTAGGAATCAATTATTTATTCCAATTACTTTTACTTTTCACTTATTTGGTGAGAATATCATTTTTTATACTTGTAAATAATTTTTACTATTCAATCCATTTTATTATACCTCTTTTTTTTGTTATTATCCCCATAATATTATAAACATTTTATAGTATCTTTTTATTCTATGATTATTTCATCACAAAAAATTTTATATCACTTGTATATTCCAATGCATATATCCTTTGTTTGAAAAATTATCATAAAATTTGAATATCGTAATTAATTTATATGGTGTGAGGGAAACCTTTAAAAATTCCATATAGTATTTTGTCATTCATTAGTTACATTTTTATGGTAATATTTTTTTGGAAATGTATGTGGTAATTATAGATATACTTAACACAACCACTCCACTAATTTATCATTGGGGTTTAATTATAAATTTTTATAATATTTATATAATCATCATAAATCATAAATTATTATTTTAAATTTTATAATGGTATAAATTATTAATTAATTAATGAAGAAACATTATTTTGGTTTTAAATATTCAATTACATTCTTATTCGGAACATTCTATGTGGTAATATACATTTCATTACACTATAAAGAAGAACCACAATCTATAATCCTTTTATTTATAATTATCGTTTAATGAATCATTCTATTAGTTTCAATAGATTTATGATTAGTAGAGGTTATCCAGTACTCAATGTTTACATGACCACATTCACTGATCCTCTTACTAAATTCAACATGATATTAGAATCCATTTTCTGTACACGTATTTTCCATCCTTTGTTTATGGTACATGATCATATTAGAATTTATTTTAACCTTTTCTCCACTCACCCTTTCTGTGGGCCTTCTATTTCAATCAGTCAATATATTTTTTCAATATTTAATGTGCTTGTGTCCAAACATTACAAAAACGTATAAATATCCAAAAAATAACCTCAATTTATTATTTGAAACATTTTTTGGTCGAGGGTACATCCAGTACATGGATATGATCGTTATCTTTGTAGATACATTATGATGATCAGATTATACATTAAATAATTTCACCTCTATTCTATAATTGGTTTTGTTTTATCATGTAGTTCACCCATATACATATGAAATTAAATCATACACTACAATATGTATTGGGGTCATTGTATCAATATTCATTGGAACACAATTTTCCCATCCTGTTTAATATTACACAATATCTATTTGTTGTTTAATTAAAATATCTTCTATATATGGATTGATTCGTCTATGAAGTTGTCCTCTCTATATAAACTTTAGTAATTACTCATTTATTATATTCATGTGAATATTATACTTGTCTAGATCAAACGACATCAACAATAATTCCATCTCATGAAAGAATATAATTCAAGTATTTTTTATTGTTTTATGAATTTATATTTCTATTTTCATTCTTATTTTATATTAAAAATATGATATTCATGAAAATTTCATAATTTAAATGAGTATTTTTTTCATGATCCTTTATCAATTTGACCTTAATATCAATTAAATAATCCTTGATATTTACTGCAACATCTAATACCGGCAACATTTATTAAAATTCCTATTAAATTAGTGTTTATAGTGAAAATTCATTTAAAATTATTTTGGAAATGATGAAATATTCTTATTATAGTGAAATTCATATTAATTTGTTCTATTTTTGAATGTCTCACAAATATGTACCTTTATATCAATTTTATAATGTCCGCATCCTAGGAGCCAATAAACTGGTGCCCTGATCCTGGTCGTCACATGACCTCAAGCACACCTACTGTATTCTTGAAGCTACTGACTAGAGTAATGTGTCTAATAATCCATGTGGGGAGACTATAAAATATTTCTTATATTAGGTCATAATATATAATTACATGGAAAAAGAAAAAAAATATTTTATAACTAATAAATATTAATAGCAAGGCATTTACCAAATCTACTTACAACTACAAATCAACATTATCCATTTCATGTCATGTTTGTATTGCCAAATTTATGAAAACCCAACATAAAGACAACCAGATGATTCCCAAAAATGGTCCCAACTCTAGGTCCAAATCCTTATTCGTGTATAAACCCTTGTCTACTCAACTCCCTTGTGTTGGGCTTCTTCCCTTATTTGAATATGCAATAATGATTTCTTCTCGGGTACCAAACAGATACCATGGAAAAGTATGAGTGCAACTTTGTTGGTCAGCACCAACGATGTCTAAAAAAAATTTACCCTAATGATATAGTATATGCAAGTACGAATTAATTGGCAAGATAACCAAATGGTAATTTTGGGTGCCAATAACTAACCAATTACACATAAATTGTTTATATCTTTATTAATTTTTTTTCATTTATACCATCTTCATAACGTAATCCATTTTTATCATGTGTTCAATGGGTTTGGCATATATAACATCTACACATAGGTTTACATAAATCACTCACTATTCATACGAGAATAAGTCATGCCCCTATCTCACTAGCGATAAACATTTCATATTAATACATCACACAAACCGTGGATCCTTAATCCATGTAATCTTTTCAAATGATACCATTTGAGTCATAGAGAATTAGTTTGACTCCCAAACTATTGCATTCATTGGTGGGGTTAGAGCATCAGTCCAACCTAACCAGTGGGAGGATACTTAGTCCTTTATCAAACCTTCCAGTTATCTTCACATGATTATATATCAATTCCTCACACAAACCGTACCACAACCCATACAGAACAACACACATAACAATCAACCTGTGAATTAACATTGTAACATAATACATTATCAAATTACCCTTTACATTATATTACCATTTATTCCAATTCCCATTACATATGCCTAAAATCATTAAGCATATTCAATAGTTTTCATACATCATTACAAGTAACATAATATATATGTATAACATGTTAACTCACATATCTCATTCATCATATCCCACGTACTAACCCAATGAAAATATTCATCAATTACATAATGAAAATATGATAACATGTTCTTCAATATAAAATATGTTACCAATTTAACATGTTCATCATTTCATATATACTAATCGTTCATGGAATATCAACACAATTATTAATCCATTTGATATAATCATAATTATCCTAATTATCATTTTTTCAAGAAACACCAAACAACACCATTTTCTGTTATTAACACCATCATACTATAATCAATATTGCATTTTATACTCTAGTAAACATATTCATTAAGTTTAATAATCGATATACATTTTCACAAGTCATCCCTAAACATACAATTACAAACTTAGTGGTATTGGGATACAAGAGAACCCAATGAGTGTCCCTAAATCATTATAATAACCCTCAACACATCGGATATGGATCATGAGGGGTTTAAATCATAATTGGGATGTTTTTTTACAGAAACACAATAATGCAATAAAATTAATAATTAATGGGAATCATGAAGGCATACTAATTTGCACATATCCACTTAAAAACAATGGGAGGTAATTTTTAGACCACATACCTCGAATTCGATGGTGAACAAAATCATAAGCATGACCTTATATCCAGATTCAAACACTCATTTTATCCTCAACATGGATTCCAATCAAAAAATATTGTTTTATGGATTTAAAAGAATATATTATAAGATACAAATCCTAATCTTAGAGACAAAAGAAATGGTAGATTTAGTTTAACCCTGGATTCTGATATAAAACTAATGGTGCTCCAAATGGAAACGAATCAAAGGTGAACCACCCTTGGGAATCATGGGTAAATTTGGATTATCCCTCGGGTTTAATGGGGATAATTTAGGGGGAAAATGAGGTGGGAATATATATATATCATATAAAGGAAAAAATATAAATTTTCCAACATTAATTAGAGTGTACAGATTATCAGCATGAATTTCCAAACCACACGTAAGGTACTACCCATGAGAAAAACGGTCACACAATTTTCCAGAAAGTGATTCACTGTCTGAAAAATCTTGATCAAATCATTTGTAATGACATTTTCTAAGGTTGAATGGATTTCTTGGGTTGGCCGCATGATTTACTAATCATTTTTCCAACCCTTAATCATGTGTAGGTTGTCCCAGTGTTTCTTTGTTTCATGTTCTAATCCACCATAACACCCCTGAGGATCCCCTTACTCTCATGAAGCATTATATTAGCAGAAAATAAAATATTAAAATAGAACAAATTAAAAAGTGATTACATTTATAGAGATTAGGATCTTACATCCTCACTACCTTATAAGGTCTCGTTTGCAAGCCTCATTATCCTGAATCATTGAGATTCCATTAAAAAGTTATCATGCCATAAAGTCCATCAATCTATTCCTCTATTCATATTTTCATATTGGAAATTACAATGCACCCACATAATTTGGAAAAAATGTACAATATTTTCCCATATGAATTCCTCACCCAAAATGATAACTGTACAAGATAGTTACCAACAGATACATCAACATAAACAATTAATAATCAAATATAACATCACAATGGAAACAAAGGAAACAATTCAAAATTAACATCACATATAAAATTCACTAATATCATATTACCATCACGGAGGAACCAATTGAATCCCCATTAGAATAATTATATTTTCCACTCATGAACCAAATAACTTTGTTTAATTTTACTCTGTATTCAAAATTCTAATGGTGACAAAAACCTGATATCACATATAAGAAAACACAAAGTATTTCCAACCACATTTCCTAACATATGTGGATCCAACACTTGTTTTCTAATGTTGAAGATTCATAATAGGAAATCAAATCAAAACAAAAAATAATTTGGAACTAAATCGGTTAAAACCATACTAACACCTTATATCAGGGACAACTAACCAGAATTGTAATCACTTGAGTCCCTCCAACATGAATATCATGTCACTTTATCAAAGAAACAATTGACTATTATGGTTATATCCATGATATTTCTCAATTTGGAACCACCAATATCTATTAATGATCACCACAATATCAACACAACTTTCATATTTTACGTAAAGTGTTACCAACTCACCAAGAAAGAATGTCATATGGACAAGTCCATGCACATGCCTCTAACCATTACCATTGAAACATCTTTGGAGGACATTACTACTATATCCATTCAATGAGTAAAATCAACATCACCTCACTCAATAATGAAAATATTTATTAAATTTAAAACTTAATTCTCACCCAAAAACATCCTACCAAAAATATTTACAACAATATATGTCTATCCGCCAAACCTAGTTGAGTCTAGTTATCCTAGTCAAACACATACTAGAACATTTAACATCATTATTATCATGACACTACATCACATGTCCAATGTACCCTCAAACATTATTCCATTCCAATACAACCCTAATACACTTACCAGAGTCTTATTTTAAATTTATTGGAGTTATAAAACCCAACCACTCTTACCACAAATAGTTTCATGTATTACCCCCCTATCAACATCATCAACATACACATCAAAAATTCAATTTGTATGTACCCTGATCCCATATCCACATTTTATCTCAATTGCAAAGAACATTTCGAGCCCACCTAACCTACCTGAGAGACCCAATGTGAACCTCATAGATTCCTCATTGGCGTGAGAGTACCGGTATATCAACTCAATGTTCGTCACTCCATAACCATAGTTGTCTTATCACAGGCCACCTTAGGAGTCTCATTACAATTTATCTCCAAGAGGGATTCCAACCAAAAAAGGATACTCTAAATCGTAACCGAAACTCCAAAACATAAACATAACTATCTATATTTTCATTGAACCATAAAGTAATCATTTCCCAGAAACTATATTTGGATTCCATGAATGGAACCCACATAGTTTCTCGACACTCAGTCCATCCCGAGGACCTCACCCAAAACCGTTGATGGAGTACACCCAGGAATTTAGATCCACATATACCACCCATGGGATGGAAAAATCCATGATGTCCCTCATCCTCCAAAAACACCTTCATGTTTAATAGAATAATAAAATATCTTATCAACAAACCAAGTATGATTTTTCAGATTATGGTCTTGATCATCACTAGTGATGCATGATAAATTTATTTAGAAGAACATCACCACCAATATTTCCACTTTTAATGTCACATCCCACCATGGGACACCATACCCTGTCTAGGATCTAATTATTCTGTAATATATGAAACTCATCAGTACATAACCATAAAAAATCAAGAATGATTTATAATATAGACTATTCAATACTCCACATCCATCTACCAATCATCCATATACTCACATATCTTGTGGAACTCCTTATACCACACCGCACTTTCTCCTTCAGTACACATCTAATAGTTAAAACATGAAACAATATTCTCAACTACTCCAACGAATCCAACGGAATATCAGAAACAAATTCTTCCCACCATGGTTTCTTAGATTGAAACATATGATTATCTTAAAATCAATTATGTCATAAGATTTCTTTCCCACATCTGGACCACATTATATCCCCCACGGTTTCGCACATTCCAATGGATAATATTACTTTACCTTTATTTCCCACAATCCATCCATCTCATGAGAAATGATAAATAATCACATACACAAATAAAAATTCTTCTTGGTCAGTTGGCATCATTGGCCCCAAGGTTTTGTCAAAATTTCAGCCAAAAATTACTACAATTAATCTCAACTACGTGACCACCCTCAACTTGGTTGTCACCTTAATGAATGCATCTTACCCTAATTTAGCCACCCTATTCTCTTCCTGTTGGAAAATATATTGATACCCATATTAATCATATTACAAATAGATGGGTTTGGAATCTATATGATACAACCATTCGAATAAAACCATACAACCTACCACATGCAATCAGGTTTCCTTTTGAAAGAACCGAGTCACAACTACACAATTTATGGAAACATGATGGTACTAGTTATGGATCGATTTGATCTAAAATCATCACTAATTTATCATATTATAAGTCACCATAATCACTTTTATTGTAGAGACCCGAAGCATGATGTACATGGATATTACATTACTTTAGCGAAATACATAATACATAATAATAACAGACACACAAGGATCATAATAGTTTAGTGTCTTTGGAAACATGGAACAAAATCTTCTAATCGTGGTGAAAGATCTTCAACATCTCCCATAAAGATCTTCCCCTTTTTTTTCTTATCTAAAACCTTTCTTTATATCCCGGGGAAAAGAAAACATAAAAATGGTGAGCTCAAATGCTCAGTAAGGGTAATCATGGATAAAATAAAACATACCTTATACATTTGAACTTAGAAACATGAACATAATGTTTAAACATCAAAAGCTTGAGCAATGACATAAAACACGGAAGTACGTAAGGCATATATCATAAAGAAACACTAAGAATGATAAAATAGAATTGGAAGAAAACATGTAATTGTGGCAACCATTAAGCACATGATATGATTTCCATATTAGCCAAGGGATTGCTGCCAAGACCATCTTAGTGGACAAAGTCCCTTTCTGAATCGATTTCAATACTCGTTCTAGTCCTGTAATACTGAACCGGTTTAACTTGTCGTTCCAACCATGTATATCTCATTAGATATATATCTTTACCAAATGAACTAGAGGGAGATATAGGTCCCACCCATCTCATAATGAAATCGTTCTTTCATGTTCCACAAATCATAAATCATACATCATAGCATAACCCATGAAATAAAATGGGATTCTTAAACATCATGCATCATAACATAATACATAAACAGTTGATATCATTTCATCATAAGAAAATTGAAACCATTTAAATCATAGAGACATTTTACTTGAAATATACACATATGAAATATTGTCATCATAGATGGAAAATAGTTTTGACAAAACACTTGAAATGAATTCTTGAGGAAGATATCCTTTCTTATTTAAAATCATTTTATTTTCACAAAATTCCATGAAATTTTAAAAGATAAGGGTTTTGTTGAAAATAACCATGAAATATTGTAGAGGAAGCTTCATGAAAATGAGGCGTTATGAAACCGTAAAAATCTGTTCACTCCGTATAAGTTAAAAATAACATTCTCCTCATACTTTTGTCGGAAAAGTTAAAAAGTACCTTATATGGTAACCAAAGGAATGATTCCATTCATACAATGTGGTAAAAAGTCAATAAAGGGTAAAAATGACTTTAAACATCCATTGAAGAATGGTAAACATTTTATGAAAGCATTTTTACAAAACATGGTCATGGATGATAAACGTAACCCCAGTAAATACTTACGTATAAGCAATCTCAGATAAAAATGAGATTGAAAATTTATCCCTTACCTTATGTCCGATATGATTTGTACGTATCCGAACCTCCTGTATAATGATTTAAATAATGTCATTGACTTATTATAGAATCATATTCATTGTTATGATATCATATATGTTTCACTTATGACTTTATATTACCCGTTCTTTTGTAAATTCCATGTTAAAGCAGCATTTTGGGTAAAATCATTTCATTTATCATATGTGTTTCGACTTTTCGTTCTTGATATTTTTAATTATATCCAAATTTACATAATTTTAGAATTTAAAACATGATATACATATATTCATCATATACATATATATATTATAGGTCGATGAAAGGAATGAAATACACCGTTCATGGAGACGGTAGGCCGTACGTACGCATGAACGCTATTTTAGTTTCCTTATTGAATTGAATGAAACTAAATAGATGAAATACATATATATATATACATAAATCCAGTAGAATTATTATTTCATATATTTCATTATTATTAATTAATTAATCTTTATGATTATTCATATATGGTTAACATGGAGAATGAATCTCATCGCGTCGTGGAGACGGTAGTCCGTACGTACGCATGAGTGATGATATCATTTCCATAATCATTGAATTGAATTGGAGTGGATGATACAATATATCATAATCAGTATGATGTTATAATAACTATTTATAGTTATTATTTACACCATTATAACCATCCAAGTAAGGTGGTGTTGGAAAAACAGATTACACCACGGCATGGAGACGGTATTCCGTACGTACGCACGCGCGGTGATTTCGTTTTCCATAGGATGGATAGATTGTGAAATAGGATTGTTTCATACTTAAAATAACATATCAGTATATTAGTGATACTGATGTTATTACTTCATAATGAAACAACTATAGAAGAAGAAGTTGAAGAAGAAATAAAGGTGAAAGAATCGGTAACAGACATTACCTCTTCTTTGAAGCGCCTCTTTGAGACCTCCTTATAGGGCCCTGAAATTGGTCTTTGATGAATACCAGGACCTCTAGGATGTTTCTAGGGAATTGGAGAAGATAATTTTCCAGGGGTTGGCTGAGCTTGAAGGCTCAAAGTGGTGTGAGGAATAGAGGGAGGAGTTGCCCTTTTATAAGGGAGGAGAGGGGCACCTTTGGAATAACTAAAAATATTATTTTATTATAAAGACAAATTCTGTTTTCAATATCTCCAAATTGATTTAATTAGTAGATAAGATGGGGATGGGTCGAAATCATCTCATCCAATAGAATTTAGACAAGTTTGGCTTCCTATTCTAACAGTATCATTTAGATTTAACATTAAGTTAGATAATTTTACTTGTACCGTGTCTTTTTGTGTTCTTACACTATAAGGTTAATAAAATTACTATAAGAAGCCAATAGAACCCCAAGTTGTTTATTATTAATATATATAACTTTATCTAAGTCATTTTGCCGAACCTTCTATTTTTAGGAATAAAATAACAATTAATAATATAATATTTGTTTTAAAAACAATTTTATGTCAATTTTGACACTATTTAGTAATTGATTTTTGTGGATATCATAACAGACTGATTAGCGCGAAAGAAGTTAATTATATCAATACTAACATGTCATATTAACCATGAAAATTAGTGGAATTAGTAAAAAGTCTCAAATTATATTTATTTTGGTATTTATAACATCAATTATGTCGATATTTCATTAATAAGATAATTACTGCATCATATTTGTGTCAAAAATAAATTAAATTATTTAATGTCTAAAAATTACAAATAAAATACCATTATGCAGTAAATCTTTTTATCATTCAATTGAATATTTATATTCGAATTTATCTTATTATAACCCTATATTAAAAACAATTATCGTATTAAACTTTGATTTTATCTTTTTTAACCCTTCTTTAAATAAATTAATAATAACTGTCCTAATCTAATCCATGTGGGCCTAAATGGTCGTATTTTATTCCTAAGGTTGTTTTTGGTCGAATTACACTTATCTAATAGAATTAGTACATGTTTTAGGGTAATAATAATATCTTTTTTACCCTTAATTACACTATTTACTTTTAACCGTGGTAAAAAAAGTAAAAAGTTACTATTCACGAAAAATTATTTTAATCTCATTAAACCACATTTTATTTACTGACCTCAACCGTGTCTCTTAGATTTTTGAAATTCCACTCACAGAAGAGGTAAAATTATTTTTTATGAAAAATTCATTTTTTTAACTACCACTTAGTGGTTTCACTATTCATCAAAAAATGAAAGTTTCCAGAAAAATACCAAAAATTAGGCCTAAGATATATTTGATATTATGAACTCAAAAATGATGTCTATTTTACCAAATTAAAAACATATCAGTTGCATTAATTAATTTAAAAATTAATTCCTGTCGTCTAAATAAATAGCGTGTTCTTAAGAGATTATAACTATCAAAAGATTGACACTTGTTTATGTCTGGTTTAAATGTGAAATTACATCCAATGAACAACATTGTACTAAATTGTAAAAATATATTCTAAATATAAATTAAAACCACTATAATTAATAATTTATCACTATTAATTATTTTGATTCAAAAGGTTGTTTTTAATTATTATTTAGGAATTTTCACTATTCATCAGAAAATGAAAGTTATCTGAAAAGTACCAAAATTTCACCCTAAGATAATTTCGATATTCTGAATCTAAAAATGAAGTCCATTTTGAAAACTAAATTTACAAAAATTCAAAAAGTGGTTATTACTATTCATAATGGCTAGTTTTAATAATATTTATATATCATATCATTGTTTTGCGAAACTCGGTATTGCGTACAACACACGCTATCGCGGAAGGTCGCGCTTGCGTGTAATGTAAGCCAAGTCAGGGATGCGTGTTGTGCAAGAATATTTCGTTGTTTTGTATAACATAATCCAACCATATTTCATTTATACATTGAATATATATATATATATACTCAATGTTGCGTAGAATAACTATTATCAAAATAGTGTGTAACACGATCCAAGAATAGTGTTTCCTATACTTCAAGCTAATACGGTGTTGAGTATAGTGCAAGGTAATCTTGGTGTTGCATACGAAACACGATATTAATGAAATTAAAAGAATATTTTTTCATAAAATCTTTGGATGTTACATTCTACCCCCCTTAAAATGAATTTTGCCCTCAAAATTCGTCGGGGTTATAAATGGTTTACTACTCAAAAGTTTGTTTAATAGAAACCCACATCGTAAAAAGGAATACCCAAACTTGGATTTAAAAACTAAAGTATGAAATGTAACGATTACCCAAATTAACTCATCACTGGGTTCCCACGTAGGATAACATAGGTGAAAATATGGATATGGAAGAAAAATCTAACCATCAATTTATGATGGAGAGTGGTAGAGAACATGGCTATGTAATAGCCAACAATCACAAAGCCATAGATTTGTGATGATCTAAGGTACCATCTGATTCATCAGATATAAGGGCACTAGGACAACATTTTTGGTTTTCAAGATCATTTCCCTAAAGTTGGTGAAATTGGAATTAGAAGAAATACTTTCGTGATTTTGGTATAGTCACACCGTTGGTATTTCTTTGGACAATTTCCACTTCATCTCTTAAAGAAATGAAGTCGAATTTGCCATTCATGATGTGTTAGCAGATCATGTGATAGAATGATGGGTCATTCAATCTGTCTCAAACAAAAGGTTAGAAAAGTTACCAAAACATACATAAGTCCATCTATAGTGAGATTAATCATATATAGTTCCTAAAATGGACTTATACTTCATATATCATACAGCTTAATATAATAAAACTAGTTTATACGAAACAAGGAATTCCCGTAGGCCAGTGGTAGGCAATAAAGGCTAGTCGCACTTCGGTTGTGGGTTCGATTCCCACAGCCTTGTCTGACGCGATGGGATGTCACCCATCCTGCAGGTTGTCCTTTTTCTAAAACTGCATTACTATAACATCCCATAAATAATATATATAAAAACTTCTATCCTTAAACAATACTAACTTATGTCCAACATAATCCATTCCAATCTTTAAGCTTATCCATAATACTGCAGTCCACTCTCATATTATAGTGAAAACGATTACCAGAGATTTAATACCATCGTTGATCCCCATATATCATAAGATATGCCTTGTTGGTCATATTCCAAAAATTCAAAGTCCTTAATCATGTATTCTCTTGAAAAATGAATACCCAATGAATCATAGTGAAAATAAGAATTCCGTCAAAAGTTAAATCTTTCCACATACCAAAATCCAAAAATTCTATATACTCAAACCATGATATAACCTTCTCCTTATATCATTCATGAGCTCATTAATACTATCAAACATTTAGTTTTCTCTTTATCCCTTCATTATCCGCATATCATCTACATTCCAATAATATCTGAATAACCTTTCATGGATACTGGTACCATTTATCATACACTTTCAAAACTCAAGGAATGACAACAGTGTAACAATCCTTAGATGTCTCTTTAATCCATAGTACCATGAGATTACTTATACAACATTACACATGATAAACATGTAATCATTCCACTACATTCTTAAACCATTGACCGAGCGTCAACAATTCTTTCATCTCACATATCATCTGTAGTCTCTTCATCATCATCAACATAAATACTACCCATACGACCATACTGATTCTCTTCATGAGACATTCCCTTAGGGCATTGGTTTGCATAATGCCCGTAAATTTCACATTTAAAACATTTAACCATTTTTGATGTCATAGCAATACCATTATCCTCATCCCTAGTGTTAACTGAACCTTTTCCTTTGCATTTACTGGCTTTGTGTCCTTCTTTTCCACACCCAAAGCATCTTCCAGTTCCTTTGAAAGATTATCCTTGATGCCTCTTCTGACATGATTTACATAGGGGAAATTGAACTTTCTTTACCCTATGATCATCATGAAACTCCATCTTTCACTTATTAGCCGAGTCAGGAAACTTACCAAATTTTACTTTATTGATCATATTATGAGATTGCTGATTCGGCATAATAATGATTTTTGGACTTCCAAATCACATTTAATTTGGTTTCTCATGAGGAATATCATTCCATTGTCCATCATATCCTCCATTATCGTGAATCATCTTGTTTCCAGCCATTTTCTAAAACCCAAAAAGAATAGTGTGAGAGGAAAAAATCATGCTAGGGAAAACAACATAGTAAAGGGGAATCACCCTCAATATCATACATCTTAGGTTAAATTCTAAGATCGTTACCGTAGTTCTAGGACTATATCCTATACGTATACTTATCCTTAGGTACATCCCTAGACATACCTTAGAAATATCCCTAGGGATCTCACTAACGTTTTCGCATCCTAGTTTCCAAAGGTTGACTAAACCATTCCACTGATACCAATTGTAGAGACCTGAAGCTTGATTTACATGGATATTACATTAATTTGGCAGAATACTTAATACATAATAATAACAGACACACAAGGATCGTAATAGTTTAGTTTCTTTTGAAACATGGAACGTAATATTCTAATCATGGTGAAAGATCTTCAACATCTCCTATAAAGATCTTCCCCTTTTTCTCTTACCTAAAACCTTTCTTTATATCCTGGGAAAAAAAACATAAAAAGGGTGAGCTCAAATGCACAGTAAGGGTATGCATGGATAAAATAAAACATACTATATACATTTGAACTTAAAAACATGAACATAATGTTTAAACATCAAAATCATGATCAATGACATAATACATGGAAGTACGTAAGGAATAGATCATAAATAAACATTAAGAATGATAAAATAGAATGGGAATAAAACATGTAATTTTGGCAACCATTAAGCACATGATATGATTTCCATATTATCCAAGGCATTGCTTCCAAGACCATCTTAGTGGATAAAGTCCCTTTCTGAATCGAGTTCACTCCTCGTTCCAGTCCTGTAATACTGAACTGGTTTAACTTGCAGTTCTAGCCATGTCTATCTCATGAGATATAAATCATTACCTAATGAATTGGAGGGAGATATAGGTCCCACCCATCTCATAATGAAATCATTATTTCGTGTGCCACAAAATCATAAATCATACATCATAGCATAACCCATGAAATAAAATGATATTCTTAAACATCATGCCATCATAACATAATCCATAAACAATTGATATCATTTCAACATAATAAAATTGAAACCATTTAAATAATAGAGACATTTTACTTGAAACATACACATATGAAATAATTTCATCTTAGATGGAAAATAGTTTTGACAAAACACTTGAAATGAATTCTTGAGGAAAATATCCTTTCTTCTTTAAAATAATTTTCTTTTCACAAAATTCCATGAAATTTTAAGAGATAAGGGTTCTGTTGAAAATAATCATGCAATCTTGTAGAGGATGCTTCTTTAAAATGAGGCGATATGAAACTGTAAAAATCCGTTCACGCCGTAGAAGTTAAAAATAACATTCCCCTCATACTTTTTTCAGAAAAGTCAAAAAGTACCTTATATGGTAACCAAAGGAATGATTCCATTCATACAATGTGGTAAAAAGTCAATAAAGGGTAAAAATGACTTTAAAACCCATGGAAGAATGGTAAAAATTTTATGAAAGCATTTTTAGAAAACATTGTCATGGATGATAAACGTAACCCCAGTAAATACTTACGTATAAGCAATCTCGGATAAAAATGAGATTGAAAATTTATCCCTTACCTTAAGTTTGATATTATTCATACGTATCCTAACATCCTGTATAATGATTTAAATAATTTCATTGACTTATTACAAAACCATATTCATTGTTATGATATCATATATGATTCACTTATGACTTTATATTACCCGTTCTTTTGTAAATTCCATCTAAAAGCAGTGTTTTGGGTAAAATCATTTCATTTATCGTATGTGTTTCAACTTGTTGTTCTTGATATTATTACTTATATCCTGATTTACATAATTTTAGAATGTAAAACATGATTTACATATATTCATCATATACATATATATATATATTATAGGTCGATAAAAGGAATGAAATACACCGTTCATAGAGATGGTAGGCTGTACGTACGCATGAACGCTGTTTTCGTTTCCTTATTGAATTGAATGAAAATAAATAGACTACATACATATATATATATATACATAAATCCAGTAGAATTATTATTTCATATATTTCATTATTTTTCATTAAATAAACATTATGATTATTCATGTATTGTTAACATGGAGAATGAATCTCATCGTGTCATGGAGACGGTAGTCCGTACGTACGCACGAGCGATGATATCATTTCCATAATCATTGAATTGAATTGGAGTGGATGATATAATATATCAGAATCAGTATGATGTTATAATAACTATTTATAGTTATTATTTACACCATTATACCCATCCACGTAAGGTGGTGTTGGAAAAACAGATTACACCACGGCGTGGAGACGGTATTTCGTACGTACACACGCGTGGTGATTTCATTTTCCGTAGGATGGATAGATGATGAAATAGGTTTGTTTCATAATTATAATAACATATCAATATATTAGTGATACTGATGTTATTACTTCATAGTGAAACAACTAATGAAGAAGTGGAAGAAGAAATAAAGTTGAAAGAATCGGTAATGGACATTACCTATTCTTTGAAGCGCCTCATTGAGACCTTCTTTTAGGGCACTGAAATTGGTCTTTGAAGAAGACTAGGACCTCTAGGATTTTTCTAGGGAAGTTTAGAAGAGAATTTGGCAGGGGTTGGCCGATCTTGAAGGCTCAATGTGGTGTGAGGAAGAGAGGGAGGAGGTTCTCTTTTATAAGGGAGGAGAGGGGCACCTTTGGAATAACAAAAGTTATTATTTTATTATAAAGACAAATTCGGTTTTAAATTGCTCTAAATTGATTTATTTCGAAGCTAATGTGGTTATGGGTCGAAATACTCTCATTAAATATAATTTAGACAAGTTTAGGTTCCTATTTTAACCTTATCATTTAGATTTAACATTATGTTAGATAATTTTACTTTTAGCGTGTCTTTTTGTGTTCTTAATAAACATACTATAAGAAGCCAAACGAACCCCAAGTTATTTATTATTAATATATATAACCTTATCTAAGTCATTTGGCTGAACCTTATATATTTATGAATAAAATAAAAATTATTAATATAATATTTGTTTTAAAAACTATTTTATATCAATTTTGACACTATTTAGTAATTGAGTTTTGTGAAAATCATAACAGACTGATTAGTTCAAAAAAAGTTAGTTATATCAATACTAACATGTCATATTAACCTATAAAATTAGTGTAATTCATAAAAAGTCTCAAATTACATTTATTTTGGTATTTATAACATCAATTATGTCAATATTTCATTAATAAGATAATTACTACATCATCTTTGTGTCATAAATAAATTAAATTATTTAATGTCTAAAAATTACAAATAAAATACCATTATTCAGGAAATCTTTTTATCATTCAATTTAATATTTATATTCGAATTTATCTTCTGTATAACCCTATATTAAAAATGATTTACTTATTAAACTTTGATTTTAACTATTTTAACCCTTCTTTAAATAAATTAATAATAAATTTCCTAATCTAATCCATGTGGGCCTAAATGGTCATATTTTATTACTAAGGATGTTTTTGGTCGAATTACACTTATCCAATAGAATTATGACATGTTTTAGGGTAATAATAATATCATTTGTACCCTTAATTACACTATTTACTTTTAACCGTGGTAAAAAAAAGTAAAAAGTTACTATTCACCAAAAATTATTTTCATCTCATTGAACCACATTTTACTTACTGACATCAACCATGTCTTTGTGATTTTTGAAATTCCACTCACAGAAGCGGTAAAATTAAGATTTATGAAAAATTCATTTTTTTTAACTACCACTTAGTGGTTTCACTATTCATCAAAAAATGAATGTTTCCAGAAAAATACCAAAAATTAGGCCTAAGCTATATTTGATATTATGAACTCAAAAATGATGTCTATTTTACCAAATTCAAAACCTATCAGTTGCATTAATTAATTTAAAAATTAATTCCCTTCGTCTAAACAAATAGCATGTTCTTAAGAGATAATAACTATCAAAAGATTGACATTTGTTTATTTCTGGTTTAAATTTGAAATTATATCCAATGACCAACATTGTATTAAATTTTAAAAATATATTCTAAATATACTTTAAAACCACACAAATTAATAATTTACCACTATTAAATATTTCGATTAAAAATGTTGTTTTTAATTAAAATTTAGTAATTTTTACTATTCATCAAAAAATGAAAGTTGTCCAAAAAGTACCAAAATTTCACCCTAATCTAATTTCGATATACCAAATCCAAAAATGAAGTCCATTTTGAAAAATAAATTTACAAGATTTCAAAAAGTGGTTATTCCTATTCATAATGGCTAGTTTTAATAATATTTAAATAGCATGTCATTGTTTAGTGAAACTCGGCGTTGCGTACAACACACGCTATCGAGGAAGGCCGCGCTTGTGTGTAATGCAAGCCAAGTCAGGGTTGAATGTTGTGCAATAATCCTTCATTGTTTCATATAATATAATCCAACCATATTTCATTTATACATTGAATATATATATACATACTCATTGTTGAGTGGAATAACTATTATCAAAATTGTGTGTAACACGATCCAAGAATAGTGTTGCATATACTACAAGCTAATACGGTGTTGCGTATAGCACAAGGTAATCTTATTGTAGCATACAACACAAGACATTAATGAAATTAAAAGAATATTTTTCATAAAATCTCAGGGTGTTACATGTAAATCCTCTAATGATTTCTCCCATGTTTTCCTTGAAATATCCAATGTGTACCCCCCAACTCCAGTCACATAACAAAATCCAAAACCATCCCACATATCCTTCTCTATAATCCAAAACCTAGCTCGCAATTTCCCTACACACTAGGCCATGAAAACCCAGACCCGATCATTATGGTCCAGCATGCACTATGTATGGTCACGACCCATGTGATTTTCCAATCTTGTATCTTTGAAAAACTATTCTCAACCCAAAGGCCATAACCACACTAATTTTTTCCTATAAACATATCTTATTCCATACCATAACTAGAAATTCCATAGTTCCCAAACCCATGGTCTCAAACTAGGACTCTCTGACTACTCCATATCGAGCATACAAGGAGAAAATTGATAACAGAAGGAAAACCCACATCTTGATTCACACCAAATATCCATCACCACATATCCTCTTATATTTACCTCTATCATTGAACTCAAGAATTCTATTTTTAAACTCTCGTTCACCTGATACATTCAAATTCCAATCCTTATTCATGACCATAATCGAAAAAAATTCCTCAAGAAATACAATGATTAATGATCTAATGGAAATAAAGTATATATGAAAATATATTACATAATCATACTAAAACAACAGACATTGTATATTCTATCTCCATAGTCATCATCACACTTATAACACTACAGTCTTTTATCCGTACCATGGATCATTATCAACATAGGGTAAATCATATTACATACTCATAAATCATTCACCAAATAAATATTTCTAAAAAGATGCCCAATATTACAATAAAATCATTTCTCTTAGGAAGAATCCCCATTTCTAAAATTCACAAAATTATCAGATTAATTCATGTACAAAATTAATTAAAAAAATCGTTATTAATTATTAAATCTTCATCCATTTTACCAATTCTCATCAACATTATTTGACTCCAATTTTCATTAAATATCAAGAATTTAAATTCATTCCACCATTTATATTTTGCACACCCATCCTTTGTTTGCCTATCATATTGTATTCCACAATTATCCTTAGGTTCATAATATGATGCATGAATGAAAAACCTCATAACATTTTGGCCATTAGAAAATATAATAAATCCATAGCTTCACACAGTATTTGTATCACCAAATGGATAGATTTCATATAACTATAACAACACACATCAATAAAAACAATTCATATCCTGAGTTACATGGGTTTTCCTAGGTAAAAGGGTTAGATAAACAAAGAAAGATCTCATTAGCAAGCCATGCCACATCCTAACCACTTGTATACCAACCTATATTATAGTATCCTATAAAATAAGGCTCTAATAAAACTTTTTAACATTATTAAACATGAATCATATAAAAAAGATCCATGTTCTAGATCATCCCATAATGTCAAACATGCATCAGCGTATTCTGGTGGCTTTCGAAAACTGGTAACGGTATAATAAGACACAAAGGGAGACTATACACTCTTTATCAATTTAGGCCCCAATGGTCAGAAATTCGAATAATGGAAACTAATTTTAATATCAAATTTATTTTTATGTCCAAACATCTCCCAAAACCCAGCACAACCACAAATCAACAATAACCATGTTATGAAAATGTAATATTTCTAAAATTAAAGAAACCAATAAAATCATGTTAATTCCCTGAAACAGTCCTGAATCTATGTCTGAATCCTCAATCTTTATTAACCCTATCCCAAATCAAATAACTTGCCCTAGAAATTTCCCATATTATAACCTACAACAATGATGTCTTCTCGGGTACCCAATAACAGTCTGATTAGTATGTGAGTACAACTCAGTTGGTCACCGCAAACGTTATCTACAAAAATATCTTCTCAAAATCGATAGTTCATGTATGTGCAAAGTTAATGGTTAGATTAAAAAAGAATACTCTAGTGCGATTAAAATACTACAAACTTTTAAAAAATATTTATCATTATTACCTTTTAAATTATTTATACTATTTTCATTACGAAATCCATTTTTATCATGTGTTCCATTGGCTAGACATATACACCATCAACACATGGATCTAAGGAAATCAATTTCTCTGAATATAGGAAGAAGTGAATTATTTATCTCAATAAGAATATGAATCTACTAATAATACAACATGATTACAATGGAGAATATGTTTTGGTTATCCCTTATAATGATACAATTAGGGTAATAGCGCATCAGTCTGACTCCCAACCCCAAGCATTCTTAGGTGAGGATGGAGCCACAGTATAAACCGAACCATGGGAGGATCCTCAATCCATTATGACAGCACCATTCCATGGGCATATTCTTATATATAAATTACCCACACATACTATACCCCTAACCATATACAACCGTAACCAGTTATGATAATATGAGTATATTTAAATTTCTACTCAGCCCCATTCCAATTTCTAATGCATAAAATCATTTCAAATATTAACTATTTTCCATAAATCTACAAATTTAACATATTCAAATATTAACACATGTTATGTTTTTTAACTAATTAATTATTTCCCTTGTATTAACCCATTAAACATTTTCATCAATTCCATTATGCAACACCATTTACATAATTCTCAAATCAATGGTTGTTTCCAACCTAACATATTAATCATTTCATATATAATAATCCTTTTAGTAAATTCAACACATTTAATTGGCCATGTTCTTGAATTCATTATCCATTTTCAATTAAAAATTATCATCATTTCATATATACTAATTATTTTATCCATTCAAATGCAATTCAATACATATTCCCCACAATTTAAAAATACACAATTAACCCTATTTAAACCATGCTGGACAGCCAATTATTCTATTATAAAAAACATGCAACAACTATACATATTTCATTTTCAACTCCTCTAAACGTATTAAACATGATGAATATGGTATTTATATTATTTCAATTCAACTCTACACTTATCGTTTCCAATTTTTAGGTCCAGGAATGCCAGTGCACCCCATGGGTGGCCATAAATCATTCTAGTCATATTCAATGCATCCCAATGAGATCATCAGTGGTATTAATCATCATTTGGATGTTTATTTTTTCCAAAACTCTCCAATGGAATCAAAATCACAATGAGAGAGAAGAAGGACCACATACTACATTGGAAAATTTTACTAAAAACTATGGGATGTAATGTATAGACCACCTACCTAGAATCTGAAGGCGAACACACTCTTAATCGGGGCCTTATATATAGATTCAAAAACCCCTAAAACTACCAATCTAGATTCCCATAGAAAAATAGGGGTTTAGGAATATTGAAGAACATGGGAGAAAATAAAATCCATATTCTGGAAAAGATAAGAAAGCGGAATTTTAGACTTACTCGGGGATTTGATCAATAACCAATGACACTCCAAATGACCTTGAATTAATGTAGAACTACACTTTCTAATTTTGGGTCAGTTTGGTAATCCCTTAGTGGTTAGAGGGGGAGATATGATGGAAAAATAAAATGGGAATATAAATATCTTGTAATGGAAAAACAATAATCATTTTTCAACTTAAATTAGGGGAACTGTTTGTCCACGCGGTTTTTCAAACCATTAAAAAACTATGGGTAAGATATATAACTAGAAAATATCACACAGTTACCTGTTATTTTCTACAATGTTTGAATAAACATGCTAAATATATTTTTAATTTTATTTTCCCATGTTTCATTGTTTTCTTAGGAAGGCCACAAGGTTTGCTTAACTGTTCCAGGACATTGAGAAATGTATATGTTGGCTTGATTTTCATACATTTCGAGAACTAAACCACTCTAAAACACATGAGTCTTCCCTTTATCTTAGGAAGCTTTCCATTATCCAATATCAATCGTTTAAAATAAAAATAAAAAATGACATAAATTCATGGAGGCGAGAATCTTACACATTTTCTTCTCTATTTCACCATCTTCTGAAATCAGACAAAATTTTGATTAATATAATTACATAATATATGAAAATATATATGAGAAAACATTATAAGTAGTTTTTTCAGGTATTCAATGATTTCTATGTATTATTTTTTTAATATAATTAACTTACATAAACACATTACAACTCATACCCTTACCTTCAGATGGATTAATTCTAATGGAATTTCATTTCATCATTCACTCTTTATGACTTCTAGTAGTGGTGAATCAAAATTCAACTAATTCAGTATTTCTATCACTTTTTGAATATGGGAATGTTTCAAATTGTTTCTCATTATTTTTTTATGTTAAACATACATGTTTCCCCATCAAGTGTGTCTTTTGTTCTATTTTCTCATGAATTTATCTAATATCTTTAGATAATGCAATCTATGTACATTCGGAAAATATATATATCTTTTGAATCATTAATATTAAGGAAGAAAATAATAATATATCTAAATAGAGGAAACATGGTCAGCTATCATACAACTTACTAGTACATGTGGATTGTTCAGTCAAGAATAGATGGGGTGCTGTAGTGAATTACTGGAGAAGAAATTTTACCAATTATGTTCATGTAAATATTTTTATTATTTTATGATGAACAAACCATTGTTAACTATTTTTAAGTTTATATTTTTATTTTTACTCACAACACTTACTATTTCATGAAATATAGATACTTTAATGTAATATATATATATATATATGGATTTTTAAATCTTCATTCTATGAATTGGAAACATACTCTTTATTTTGTCTAGTTACTATCCAATTCCATATATTCTAAGTATATAGTAATGTTTTAATAGTATAAGTTATCATCCTTTACATATGAGTAAGATTAATCTAGAACTCCATTTCTAATGTATTATAGAAGTGGTAATTTTATCTCCTAAATAAAACTATTTTACTATCCAGTAGGAAATGTTTAATTATTTTTACTAGAATAGACATAAATTGTTATTAATGACTATAATCATTGATATAAATTCAAATAACTCATTAAAATTCACTAAAATCATATAAATATTATCTTTTCCTCAGTTTACAGTAAGTTGCAAATCAATATCATTCCAACTACATCAATATTCATCACTCATAAACATAATATGTTGTTGTTTAATGTAGTTATTTATATCTATATATAGTCACCCTAACACAGTGATCAAACTCAACATAATAATATTATAGGATTAGTATTTTAAAATATTAACATTACTAAATTTAAATATAAACCGAACGATAAACCCTTCTCGAAACAATGTTTCTTCTGAGAAGTTCTCTCGACTTCTTCTTTTTTTGTTTTTCTTATGAATTAGATCAAATTATCTTATAGAATAAATATTTGATAACATGTTGGTTCATTGGAAATCTCTAAACTATATAGACCTACACTATTTTATATTTATTTCATTAAAAAATATTTTATGATATCCACAAATGGTTAAATATCTTGAAAATAAAGAATTGTGTCTTATTTTTAATCATCTAATAATCATGGCTCAAATCATAGACATAAAATTCATGAATATTTTTTTTACTTTAATGAATAATTCAACATCATGAATTTTATTATGAGTTAATAATTTTTATGTTATTTCACTCATCATATTCCAACCAACTTATATTTAAAGACATTAGTAATTTTAACTTATATTGTATTCTTCCCTTCATCTAATTTTACCTCTTCTAACCGAATATTATAAATCCTTAAATATAGTATGTTTATTTAAAATTATTTATGTACTTCTGGTGGCAAGAATCCTTCACACATACACTAAATTTTATCTTTTTCTCATAACTCAATCTTATTATTTAATGAAATCGTAATCTGTAACCTTTATATCTATTCATCTTATATCATGTGGTATTTATAGATTTTTTACATATGGTTTTTTAAATTTTAATTCATGAATAATTCATTTACAATTTCATCCATTAAGAAATTTTTCATTTCATCATTCTAATTTAGTAACATATTTCTATAGAAGAACTTCTACTTCTTTAACTAATAGTGGATCTTCTAAATTCAAACGATCAACCATAACATTATTGTTATTTAAATTTACTCATACTCCAATCCCATTAATTTTACATTACCATAAGTTAATATTAATTTTTATGATATTTTATAAATATCAAAATTCTTCTAGATCATTGATCATCTTACATTATTCATCTGTAATCCAAAAAAATTAACATCTGTTCATCTTATATGGGATCACAACTGAATAATTTTCTTTTAATTTTCTCATATTGAATGAAAAATTTATTCATCAATTTAGTGACTATATAGACTATACGAAATATTGATAAACTCAAATATCATGTTAATATTATATTCACGAGCTGTTAAAATGTATTTTTATTAAATTTACTTCCATTTTAACATCTTTTATTGGTGTAATTTTAACGGCACCACACTACATGATATTGTAGAATTCAGTTTGTTGTCAACTCATAAAATGGTTAATTAAAACATACCTTTAATTTGGATCAATCCAAGAGTATTTAATATTTATTTAGTGTGATCATTAAATTTGATCATCCAAATATCTTATATCATCATAGGGAGACTATTGGTCATATATTATTTCAATATCCTCGAATTTTAGATTCTTTGAAATTCTTCTTCCAACTTTTATATATTGTGTTGAATCCAGTGAACATATGTATTATTGTCTATAAATAAAATATTAAATATTTCTTTTTGTGTTTATAAAATCCAAATATTTCAGTTTCATAATTCAATGGGAACTTTTAAATCAATCATTTATTATAAATTCAATGTAATTATAATAAAAAATACACTATCCACCTTCACTACATTATAATTCACGTGAAGAAAAATTATGTAATTATCATATCTATTAAATCATTTAGTTATATACATTTAGAAAATATAATTCTTAAACTCACTATACAGTTGGTAGTTCTTCTTTATCCAACAACACGTGTCCTGGACACATTGAAGTTCATATCACTAAATCATAAGATATATGTGGATTCTGTAAGATATAACTGTGAATAAAAACAATATTTCATCTTTTTGATGGTCTAAGTCAAGTACCCTTACAAATTTCAATGGTATTAGTATTCTATCTTCCGAATATATCATCATACCCATCCTCAATTTCATCATCAAATAGTTGGCCTTTTATCTACAGTATTCCTCATTCGTATAATTTCTCCTTCTATAGTGTGTACCATCAATGATATTTATTCTAAAAAACTAATAGTTGAAATCAATATAAACTAACTCATTAAGATTAGATTAATATTTTTTAAAAAAACATAATAAATAATTATTAATATCTCTTAGGATCTTAATATATTCATGTAGATGTCATTTTTTTAATATTGTAAATCACATTATAGAAGCTATCAATTTTTTTAAACATAACCCAATTTATTCAACAATAATGAATTACTACATGGTTATTTTCATAATTTATAAAAAAATATTCCTTCCAAAATTCTCAAATAAAATAAAAAAGTATCCTCTAGAAAATAATTAGATATACTAATGATATGAAGTGTTCTGACATGATTTATATTAAACATAAGTATCTCTATTCTTATATCCACTGATTGTATACTATATAATTTTGAATTTATTTATATTATACAAATTTATATGACAAAAAGTAACTATAAGACATAAAATATATCAATATCATATATTTATTTGTATATTAATAATTAATTGAGTATAAATTGACTAGATGGGGAACACATAACATATCATTTTCCACAATGAATCGTAATATCTCATTCACCTTATCAAAGATAAAGGACATCACATGTCACATTTTATGTATATACATGTAATATGTCATTATATCCTATTTTAGGTCCTATATTTAATACTCTTCATAGGAAAGTATAAATACAATCTTGATTAAAGTAAACCAACTATATAAAAAACAACACACCCAACCATCCCAATATTTTTAACCTCAAGACAGACATAGGAAGTGTATAAAAGTATAAATGATCTCACTGTAGATATATTTAACCTTATGTAATGATGAAATTCACTTATGAACCATCCACAAATAATATAGAAAAATACATTATTTAGGAAAATCCATGTATTATACTTTCATCAGCATCTAACACATAAAGAAACTAGCTGTGTGTCCCGTGATTTTTTTACATATCCCAAAATCAAATCATAACCATTAAAACCTAAAAATATTATCATTACCTATAATAATCAATAAAAAAATATTTGCGATAAATCAAACTCATGTGTTGGGTGCTTAATTATTATTAACATCATATTTCAAATATGTCCAACATTAATTAATAATGTCTTGATGTTATATTATGTAGATCATTTTGAATTTTCTTAAACTATATAACAAATTTAATATGCTAATTATAAAACCATATCTAACTTCTTGTATCATTCCCCATATCATAAGCTATTAAAATTTCCTGTCTTTTTTATTTTTATATTTATTTAAAATTATTAAATATTGATCTAATTACAAAAAGAAAATTATATAAACACCTCATAAAAATCCCACAAAACACTTTAAATGCTTAAAATTTATAATGAAATCATGTTAGAGTAATTGCAATATTGAGAATCAGTTACATGATGTTATGGTTTTGTAAATGTATTTAAAATATATTATTTCACAAAATACAATATTGCAATGTTAATAAAATATAATGTCTTATTAGATTCAAATATGTGTTAAAAATCATCATCTTAGGAATATTTCCATTAAAACATTTCTAATATTATCTAGGTAATAAAATGTTATTTTCTAAATTATTGTATGTTTTCCATCATAACATATAATCTTTTAGTATTTTATGTTATATATGATTTTTGTTTTTATGGGTATTACTTTTTAGTTATTTTAATTTAAATTTATATCAATCTAAAAAACAGTCAATATCAAATTAGAAAAATAACTTTATAATATCATTTTATGAAACAAAAAAATATATTGGTTTTTTGGAAACAACAATTATATTATATCAGGGGGACATTTAATAAAATCCAATGAAACCCATATATAATATTATAATCTATGTCTCTATGAAGTTATGAGAAAAAAATACTTTAAAATGTGACATTTATTTGTGGGGGGAACTCCATCCCTCATATATTTTTAATTATAAATATTAAAACAAATTATCATATATAAACTATATTTAAGCTTATATGAATTTTATAATATGTAATATAATTGGATGAAAAAAATTAAATTGTATTTAAACTATCATCAAATGGTGTTCTTTACAACACTTTGTTGAAATAAAAACCTCTATTAATAGATGTGAGATATAAATAAAAATAAAAAAACATTATTTTTATCTATATGATCTTGGAATATTATTCTACTACATCAGTGTCAATAATATAACCCATTTTTTAAATATTTAAATGAAAAATAAAATCTCTATTAGTTCTTATCATGATTTTGACCACTGTTATTTTTTCAACATTTATAAATAATACATTTTTAATGTATTCTCTTTAAAATTAAGGAATTTATTTTTATAACATTGATACCTAACATGTATGTTTTCTTGTAGTTTCTCATAAAAATTAATAGATCTTGAAAAATTATATATAATAAAAAATTACTATGCCTCATGATACCTTATTTAGGATAAAAGGATCCAAATTTTCAATTAGAATATCTAGTCACCTTTTCTTTCAAAATGTACACACAAAATACCTATCAACATAAGTCTAGAGTATAAACACCTCATGCAAGTCTTTTCAATCCATAGTATTTAGAGAAAATTTGATATTATTGTGTTGAAATCCATTATATTTTAATTTAAAATAAAATATTATAATCCTATCAAATTATATCATAGATTGGTGTTCATATCATAACCAATCCTTAATGGAGCCCTCTAGTATCTCCATGTCATTACATAACCAATCATGTTGAGTATATGAGTACAAATTAAGTTCACATCCATTTTCTTGTATATAATACCATCATAACCTCATATGTATTTGAATATTCATCATTCCATCATCTAAACAAAAATTTTAAACAAAATGATCTATTTATTTATCAAAAGGTTGTTAGTTCCTACATAAGAACAATTCATAGTTTTTTAATAGTCTATGTAGTTTCATTCATCAATTTTTCCTTTTCAATGATTGATCAAAATTTCATGTTTGATGATGAATATCTCATTTATATTCAATAAAAGTATATATCATATGAGATTAATATTTTTCATTCCATTAATTGTGAATTTTATTAAATGAACTCCAATTAAAATAATGACATAAGTAAATATTTAATATTCATCAGTGGCCTGATATCCATATTTCACTAATGAGAATAATTTAGTCTTCCTCTCACTACTTAGTTATATATTTATTCTATTATTTGAATTACATTATATGTGACATTTGGGTAGTTGAGTGGAAAACACTTTACCCAAGTACATTATACTGATGAAATTGAATATATAACTTTAGTGACCTATCTGATAAGGTTTCCCAGATATATAAAAATAATAATAACCTATGATGATTTAGTTTCATAACTATTAGAGTTATTTATTTATAGTAAGACTAACACATGATAATCCATGATCACCTATTGGAACATGAGTCTGCATGACTGGATGATCATGGTCAATTTCCATTTAATATAACACATAATATATTATAGGGGATATAATTATGTCACTATTTTACCATACTCATTCCCTTTAAATGAAATCGTAAATATAATAATATTGTTTTGAACCATATTTATTCCACACAAATAATATTTTCAAACAAAATTGATTTGTAAATCATTATATAACCCATAACATGTTTTTCTATCCAAAATTAAAATCCATATTATATTTAAACAAACCCAAATGAATCCAATTTATAAGGTAAATGAAATACTTTAACATACTATCTTGAAAATATAAAAATTAAAAAATCCCCATAAGAAAAATCATTGGGATACAAATAACCAACAATTATTTTCTAGTATAGATACTAAGATCCTTGACTAATGAGAATTCATACAAGAAATACCTCTACCAATTTTTAATTACTCATGATATATAAGAATTCTACTCAAATTATAACTCGTAATATATTTCAAATATATTAACTTGTTAATTATATATGATAACAAAGGACTAGATAATCTCAATGTAATATAAAAATAAATCCATAATCATTTATAGAATGTAACTCCTTATATGCATATATAATAATTTGTATAAGTATTTTAGAACTATAAACCAAATAATACATCCATACATAATAAAAATATTATCTTTATGAATGAGGTAAAAATATTTTTTATAAAATATCATTTCTTGAATTTTTTCCTGAGATTAGTTTTTATGAATAATTCATAAATAGTGATATCATAAAAATCTTATATATTTTTTTTTGTATTTTGTACATTTCATAATAAAATAAATATAAATTATACATATTTATTTATACTATTAAATCCTTTTTATTTCCCGCTTATATTACATTAACTAACATATATGGTATTTTGAATATATACATTTTATAATTAATATGTTTGTTTTAGTCATTTTACATAATCAAAATATCCTAAAATTTAAATTATTTCATCTGTTATCATATGAATAACAAGAAAAAATTTTATATGGCTCAAATAATTATAAAAATAAATCCATTTATTTGAAGAATTCAAATTAATAAATAGAAAAAATCAATCATATAATATAAACACCGTCATATTTCGTAAAACAATATAAATTACCAACGCATTATAAATTTCCTTCTTGTTTCCTTATAGACACTTTATATCAGAATTATATGTTTCCACCCATAAATCAATGGTTGATTAATATTAAAAATGAATATTAAAAATAATTTCATTAAATGTAAAATAAAATGTTACTAATTAATTATTAACTATATATATATAATTATTTATATAAAAATTGGTAAATTAAATAAATATTCAAAAATAAAATTTTCATATTTTGTAATCACTTTATAAATTATATAACTTAATTTTTAAATCAAATATAGAAAAATTAAATTTTTTTACAAGATGTATTCTATATTATCAGTATATAAAATTTTTGAAAACTGATCGAAACTTATATAGCTTCTTATAGCTACTGTTATTGGAATTATGAAAGATAATAAATGATACATCTATTATATTTAATTACATACCTGATATTGTTATCCATAACATGTTATAAATACTATATGATAGTTTAAGATATGGGTGTGATGGCCGATTATATTACTTTATAACTACTAGGAGTCATATCTAATGATATAATCTATATTCTATTGATGTTATGATATACTATTATTATGGATCATGTAAGACTAAAATTGTTCCATTTCATATGATGATTCCATATATCATATGTTGCAATATAAAAATTAATGATATTCACTTAATTTAAATTTATTACATCTCATATTCTATAGGGAGGTCAAATAGTAGATTTTGAAATCATATTTCATAAGTAATAGAATAATAAAAATACAATTCTGTATTATATTAGTCATAATATGATATCAATTTTTCAAAGAGAAATCTACCTCATTATATTTTATATCAGTATGATATCCCATTTTCCAATTTTCATCATGTTTTTTAAATTCAATCATGAATTAAATGGATGTTTTACCACTAATTATTTTATTATGATAAGAGAACACATGATCATGTAGTGAATGAAAACATGAAATTTCAACCCAAGTTATCAATGCACTAACATTTAAAACATGTACAATATAAAATAATCTTCATTTGTACCTTAAATCGATGTTGGATTGAACTCTTGTCTTTAATCCCACTCATTAATGAAGAACTATATGAATAACCCTACGGGTTCACTCCTCTATTATGCATCTTGGGGAAACCAATCACTAAAGTATTTGTAGTGACTTGCAACATAAAAATGGTTTTCTAGTTCATCATGGTTGAAAATGGAATATGGACGCTGTGAATCTTCATAAGGAATATCATTAGAAGGAATATACATGATTGAAAATCATTCCAATTTATTAGTCCTAATTATATATTCATTAAGGACACTCCCTAAAAATAATAAAATTTCACTCATATTTTTCATAAAATATGGGTCAGGCATTGGTTACAACATTTATATCCTATGGTCAATTCATGGATGCATTATTAATATAAATGAGAAGTTGAATATTCTATGTGTTTCACCGAATTAAACATTTAGGGTAAATGATATCATATATAGAAAGGAATCTATATGTTAACACATAAAATTAACCGTATTTTCAATCATGGTTTTTGATATTAATTATATTTTATTCTTAACATGTGAAATACCTCATCATCTATCCACACCATACACTTTGACTAGATAACTATATTGTACTATGATTTTATCATATCATATAATAAGTTAGGTAACCGTAATGGCATGAAAAAAATATACCATAAATTATGATCAATTTATAATAATAATTTCAATATACCATAATTTTACATATCTAATAATATCACATAATAATTTCATCATGTATTTTTTTCAGAATAAATCAGATGATTTAGATAGGAATAATGGTGTATTTCCATCAATAATCAAGGAGACACTTTCGAAAACATAAAATATATAATATTAAATATCTAAATTAATAATTGATAATATTTTCTTTCTACATTTTTATTTAAACAATAATTTTTTCCTGAAATTGTCCAATAGAGTCAGACTAGACATAATATTAGATCCACCGAAAGTATTCTCACCCATCAAAACCCTGCACAGTTGTGAGAAATATGATTGACTATATATGACTTAATGGATCCAATTGAATTAATAAATGATATTTTTTTTATATAAACTCAAATAATATAATTTTATCACTCTAAGACCTTACAAAATCAATTATACTTATCTGAAAAATGTATTGTAATATTTGTACATTACACACTCTTTAACCTTTTATTTGAGTATAATACATCTTTCTAATATTAAAGTGAATCTGTATAAAATTATAATTCCCTCTATATATTTTTTATGAAATAAGATGATAAATATATGAGAAAAATGATTTTGAAACTCATTATAGTTTAATAATATCCCGCAAATATTGCATTCTATATACAAAAATCATTTTATTTAAAATAAGTACAAAACATAATGACATCTATTGAAGATATTCTATAATCCAAAAAAATTAAACTATAATATTTTAATCTCAAAAATACAATTAGGATGTATATAGATTCTTCTACATTTTTTTCAGTCAAAACTAGTAACTGATGAAAATACTAGCTATTATTTGTGTTCTTTTCTCTCTAAGTGTTAAAAAATGGAAACAAAACAGATAACATCACTCATAATTAGTAACCATGATAAATTATGTAAAATATATTGATATATCTTAACAAATATAATATATACCTCAAAAAATGATTGTTCAGATGCTTCCAAAAAAATATTTCTATGATCTTTAGGAACCACTATTGTCCCACTAAAATAATGATTTGAATCTATAATAACCAGCTATTTGATGATGGCCTCTCCACTATTTATTGTATACTACATCCTTTTATAATCCATATCCAAAATATATCATTATTTTAGATGGTATAATTGCATGAACATCACCTTGGAAAAATAGATAACAACACCATATGTCATTTCTGACACCTCTTTGTTAAATTACACAAACAATCTCATTATTTTCCATTTCAGTACAAATTATTTTACTTCTTTTGTTGAAATTTTTATACTCAATTAATCAACTAACACCTTATACTTTTGTAGTATTATATAAAATAAAAAATTAATTTTGTATTGATATACTACCAACAAGTAAAGTATTTATATGAGATCACAAAATAATAAAAAATACTTCAATTATTTTTATTTTATATACTCTCAATATTTCAAATTGAATTGATAATGTTTCCAACTCATTTGATAATGATCAATAATATATTTCCATAATTATTTTATATGGTAATTAGTCTCATGGATTAACAACTCACTTAACCCATTTGCAATAAATTCTATCCCATGTTTTAAGATACATCCCAAGACTAACCAACATTAATTGACATAAACAGCATAACAAACTATTGATATTGGGGAATAAAGACTAGATATAATGTTGTCATTTTCACCAATGGCTTAAATTCCTCTTGAAATTTTCTATTTCACTTAATGGTGTATCATTTTTTAGAAATTGTTTTCAAATTATATTCAAATATTCAAATGGTGTTGATGATTATATGGTAAATATATATACCCTCAATAATTACAATATATAAATTTAATTCATAGATTTATAAATAGAAATCACACCCTCAACCCAACTTTGATAAATATATTACCTTAAATATGAAATAAAAACCCCAGGTAAATTGACATACCAGATGAAAAAAATATTATTTACATAACATAATCTCATGTAGATTACCTAAAATAATTTCTTGGTTCTTCCCATAGTCTTCATCTATCCTTGTATAAATAAGGATATCAACAATAACTGAATCCCGAAAAAATTAGAATACATATAAAAAATATAGTTTTACTTTCCATAAATTCCATAGATTTTTTTTAATATTGACGTTCATGACCAAAATATTATAATACATGTTTCAATAAAATAATGATAATAATGATAGAAAAAATTCTTATACCAACGTTTTTATTAATATTTTGATAAATTTATTTGTATGATTCATTAATACTATGTGTTTGAGAAAACCACTATTATATGTAAGTCCTTTATGAATGGTTATGTTAATATGATAGTATATTTTATGCTATAATAATGATTTGTCTGAACTATTCTAATATTCCTTAATTATATAATGGGAAAATACCAAAAATTCATGAAAACTATTTCTATATGTCTCTACCAATTATATTTAGTGATTTATTGAACTATATACTCTATTATTTATATATATATACATCTATAATAATTAAAATAATACTTATATCGAATTGTATATATATACACATAGAATATATGGATAAAATTTAGTGGATATGTATCTAAATAATAATTGACAGATCATGGTTCAAAACTCACCACTGTTTTTTTATAATTCTTGTAACATTAGTCTACAATGATGTAGATCTATAACAATGTTTTTAGAACTATTATTATATAATTCAATACCAATAGTTTTATTTCAATTCACTTATTAAAAAATTTCTATTGGTTGTACCATTGGTTTTGAGAGCTTATAAAAATTGATTCAAAATGTTGGAATAACTGCTTAGAATTTTTTGTATAACATCTTATTATACAGTCAAGTAATGAATATCATTCCAAAGTTCAGACTTTGAAATCCAATGTCCATACCTTTTCTCATAAAAAATTTATAAATTTTTTGCAGGTGATATTTTTTCACTATCTAATGGTTTAGGATCTGAAAGCCATTACACAACATCATGCTTTTTTCGACCGTCATAGAAAACTAAACTATTACTACCTAAGGGGGAAACATAATTAAATGAATCCATAATGATCCATTAGATTCATCTACACCATTAACTCTAAATAATTTTATAGTGTAATGTGATATGAAATTATGAAAATAATATAAATTATAGGCACCAAATAAATAAAAAAATACATGTTTCTCTATCGTGTATGACATATTTGCATAGGGGTCTTGAAAATATTAATTGTATTATTATTATTTTTTTGAATAATGAAAAAATTTAATTCCTTGTAAGTCTAAACGTACATAAATCAATCAATAAATTACTAGCTATCAATTGTCACCTTATGAAAAAGAGGAGGATTCATCTTATTCATAGATCCATGAACTATCTCAACTAAATGAATTAATAAAGAACTTATACATTCCACCATTATAGTCTTCCAAATCACATAAATATACCACTCTCCCTTGAAAGTGTGTATAATTCATATAATGCATTCATTGAATAATCATTGGACACAAAAACTATTGACATATTGAAATTGAATTAGTCAGTCCATATCAGGGATGATATTATATATATTCAAATAAAGGGTTATTAATTTCCATGAAATTTCCACATAACTAATGGCTATTGAGAATGATATAAATTTGAATCAATTAATTTTTCTTCCACTATGTAGATGTCAAATTTTACTACAAATAAAATTATCCTACTGTACTAACCTAAAAGAATAAAACCCATGTATAGAGATAAGATTATGGGAATCGCTAGGGTAAAAAAATATAGAAATAATAGAATATGTTTCTATGATGGTACCTCACACGGTAGATAGCCCTATGTCAGCCGCTACCTCCTTTGGTTCCTTCAATGTGGAAAACAATTTCACGCAATTATTTTGAGATGTTAACCACGCATCCTGATGTGGTATTCCCACGTTATTATGAGTCTAAAACTCAAACAATACTATTATATCATAAAAATCAATGATACATATAATTGATTAGATACTCCACTACTACTACCTTTCATGAATGATTTATAATACATCATCAAGTGAACCACCTTCATGTTTTGAAATCATAAGTTAGTATGAATAAGAAAATTGGAATCTAGGTTCCCCACTTCACCCGACTAGTATAACTACAATATAACATTTTCTTTTGAAATAGTTGATAATGAAAATGTTGATAATTTTTTTCCACATATATTTGTTTAATTAGGATTCCATCTTGAAAACGGAGGCATGGTTGTAACATTATGATCCTGAGGTTGATAATTATTGTGTTTTTCATTTTATAATATAAGAATGTATGAGAATTAGGGTGGTCTGTTGAATGCATAATGAATACAATAGAATACTGATAGATGAAATCTTTTTTTGAAAGAAACTATGGTAGTCTTAGGTATATAATTTGTTTAAAATATCATATTTTTAATAAATTTAATGGAAACCTACTAATCTTCTCCTTAGTTTCCCATTTCCACATCAACCACCTCCAATATTTCTTCCAAAAGTTCAATTTCATACTCGCACATTTCACATTGTCCATTATTTATATTAAATTTGTACATCACCCATTTAGAGTGTAATGATAAATTGATATCTCTCATCTATATCATCTATAAAGGTTTTCATAAAGTATTGGGAGATAAATACATAATCTATATCACCTATTCTTAATCAAAAACTATCCACCCAATAATATAATAGTCCATTTCCTACATTGTATGAATGAGTAAAATAATCATTTTAGTTTCCATGATTTTTAAAATAATTCAAAGTGATGAAAAAACATTGAAATTGAATCCCATTCCCCCATCATTCAACACTATGAAATCTCACATCAAGAATTTTAAAAAAGAAAATAGTATGTAAAATATAATTTATAAATCTCAAGAACTGTAAGTTTTATGTACATTAGACTAATTATATAATTTTAGATATGCATATAAATGGAATTGATAAATGATGGGAATGAGTATGACATATATAATGGAATTCATAAAATTGAAAATCAAAACTAGCCCTGATGAGGGAACCCCTATTGGATATTCGAAATTTAATTTTATAGAAAAAACTTCAAGAATCGGGTTCTTGATCACTAAAACATCATATTAAATTATTTAATGTGATAATTCCACATTTAAATAGATTCCATTATTTTATGGACTCTAAAATTAGTAGTATGTTTTGATAATTTTCTTCTTCATTTTCCATATAATTATTTCTATATTCCGTCATCATTGGAATATATCCCAATTCGGGCACCCAATTTTCAAATGTGAATATCATTTCCCCCATTTTTAAACATGTTTTCCATATGGACATCCTAATCATAAAATACAATGAATTGTTTTTCCGTTTAACATCTTGAGGTTGAGATTATGTCCACCATAGATGTTATTTGAACTGGATATTGAGACATCATTAGTTACAAAATATTGTCTCTTGGTGAAGTAATATCATGATTTGTCTTAGGGAGAGATATTGTGTTTTCACATGAGGTTACATTGGTTTGAATTAAGGTTATGTTTTCAGGTTTTTTTAATTGAAAAAACACAAAAAACAAAACTTTTTCTAGCATTAGAGTAATTTTGAATGATATATCGATAATTTAGATATCATTATAATGAGGAATCAATCCTAGAAATTTGACATAACATATAATATTGAGGTATCATAATGTTAAAATAACTATATAACCATGATGGAGAGATAAATAATCCTCATATATTCCATGATAGGTTCTACTAACTCCCTTTAATAGTGTTGGGGCATCCATTATTCTATAGTTAATTTGAATTATAGTTTGAGAATACATTATGTGGCATTAGCGAGTATCTAGTGCTTTCATGAGGGGTTAGTTTTCGATTTAAAGGATTTTAGCTTACTCTCAAGAGATATAACTACTATTATTTGGCTAAAAAATACATCTCAATATGTATAAGCTTGAATAACTCAATGAGGTTACATATGCTCAGCCTTCAATATAGATTATTTTAGACAATTAATTTAGTCTTCTGTTCTATATTGTTAATTAGAAACTCCATTTTATTTCTTCAATTTTTATTCCAACTATAGTCCCCATATATCATTAAAAATAAAAAAAGTTCAGGTTAACCCATATAAATTACTTCATAAGATCAAATATTTTAAATCAATTTCATACCAAAGTAAAATATTTAAGAATTATATTCTTAAAATACATAATAACTTGTGTCATATAATATATCAATATATTTACTTGTAAAACAAACATAAAATAGATAAAAAATTAATCAAAAAATAAAAAATATATATAACTATGTTTCACCAAAAATGAATAATTACTTATCCTCAAGTATTTTCTTCCAAAAAATATTTGAACCATATTTTCAGTTCCAATCACGTAAATCATTAGGTCACTATATTTTAATAGGTGATGAATTAGTTAAGGCTAATTTTCAATAGATGATACCTTTTCAAATTCTTATATCTCTTTATTTATTTTGCTACTATTCAATTTAACTATTCTTGATATATCATATATAATAATTTTATTCACAATTTTACCACCATAATTTGATTTCAAAACTCCCATCATTATATATCTTCCTCAATAACTAATCACTTCAATTATTTTTCAATATTTGAAATTCATTTTATAATGAAATGTGCATATTTATTTAGAATGACCCACATTAAACTAAATTATTACTTATATAAGTCATCACCCACGACTCTATAACAATCACATCCTTGAATGAATGTAATGGAAGATAATTATTTTTGTATATTTCATTATTATTGATTTATTTCAATTTTATACTCACATACCTAATTTCATGATATCTTAATAAACATAATTTTGATATCCTATTATCATTTTACTATAGATCGTAAATCTTTTGGAATTGATATTTATGATGGATCCCTAATGTGTTTATAAAAAATAATTCAACCATATTTTCCGGGAAGAATAAAATTTTCTTTCTTTCTAACACTAAATGATCCTAAACTATTGAAATAATAATCTATTTCTTAAGCAATCACACATTAGATTCTATATATTTTGGTGAAAATATTCCATATATCAGTTTTAGATAGTTTTCCCATAATTGGTATGACACACATCCTATCATAGAAAATATATCTTCCCAAAAAATTAAATTAAACTATCCATTTTGAAATAAAACTCATGTTATTGAAGTGAAAATAATGATATTAAATAAAAAATTTGTATTATAGTTTCAAAAATTTTATTCATTTATGGATGCATATTTTAATGTCCTTAATGATTACATATGAAAACATGAAGAAGAAAATATCTAAAATGAGAAATGTATTCAAGATAACTGAAATGAAAAAAATATATATAAAAGGAATATAGGCTTAGGTTAAACCACATACTATATTTTTCATTAATAAAGATATATATATAACCAGGGGAAGTGGGTTATCCTTAGTTCACTAGTTGACGTTTGTTGGTTGATAAGAATTAATATGTACTTATTTTTTATATGATATGCAAGCTAACATACATTATATGATTCCCCCAATTTTGTTTTAGTGTGTATAGACCCTAAAATTGTAAAATAACATTATGTGTACGGAGATGTGATTTCCCAAATTCTATATGATTTAGAGGTAATTTCCTTTACTAGTTTTCATTGGATGCTTCTATAATGTGGAATATCTTTTGTGCACTGAGTAGTGGGGTATTTGTATCCCTGTGACTCTATTCCAAATTTATCTTCATCATAATAGAACGGAGAAAATAAATCCTTTATCATTTGTGATTATTTATAACTCATCTGGGTTTCTTATTCAAAATACTCAAGGGCATGCAGGCGAGGTGATAATTATGACATGTCAATATTGGGGTTCCATATGTCAGAATAAATTTAATATAATGGATTTAAAATTAATTAGAATAAATAAATACCCCCTCGTGTGCAACATGTTGATGCTCTTTCTCCCAATGAATTTCTCATTGTATAAATCCTAGATAGAGACAGATATTTTAGACTCCTTCATTATTTCATTTATGATAACCTCAACATAATATTTATAGTGGGCATGAAAATATTTATCAAATAACATTTCTAGGCCTATATATGTTTATTGTTATTTTTATGTATCTTTTTCTAGTGAATTATATTCTACCTATTATATATGAACCAAATGAATTGGTCTTTGATCATTAAAAATTTAAAGGCAGTACCCAAGGAAGATACAAAAATCTTGGAAAATTCAATATGTCATCACAAAAAAATTATTAAACATTATTATGTGTTGAGGTTTCATTTAATTATGTGTGATGAAATTAATGAATGAAAAATGTGATCCAGATCATAGGGTGATTGTCTCCTCCCAAAAAATGGATCGTATTTGTGTAATGAATCATTTTTACGGCAATTATTTTTTAGGATTCTTTTACAGACACAAGGAGGCAGTGAATTCAATTCATGATTCTCTAGTTTTTTAATTATCTTAAGGGTTTTTTACATAGGAATTTCTATAAAATAAATGTGGTTGGTGTTTTGTGTAATAAAGATAATAGAATAAAAATTAATGAGTGGTATTTATGAAAAAACTATAGAATTACTATGTTAATAATAATTTAACTTCTATTATAGTATTTGTAAAATAATTTAATACCTACTCCTTCCTTCCACTATGAAACATTTTTACCTCATCCACCTCTATTCATTGTTTAGGATTTTAGTGTATTCCTAATATTACTAAGTCCTTTTCTCCTAGTAAGTGTAATATTAAATTCTTTTAAGTGTAAATTTAAATTATCAAACTGAGAAAAAAATCCCCTTTCATTGAATTATTCGATCAATTTATGTGTAATGATTACTCTGGAAAAATTGGATTTTGTAGTGGAGCATTCATTCCTCAATGATATCATCTATTTCATAGAATTTATGAATGAAGATGGAATTAATGAAATGTTACATAAAATATATAAAATATCATGATGAGGAATAATTTATGAAAAATTCACTCAGTCCCTCATCACTCGACACTATGAAGTCCCAAACAGAGAAATAAGAATATGAAATTTTTATGAAATTTTTATTAAAAAATGAAGAAATAATATAATGATATCTCTTAGACAAACCATGTTTAGTTATAAATGTAACGATTTATAATTGACAAATAGTTTGAGGGAATGTGAAATATAATATTAAATTAACAAAATTTTAAAAAAAATACTACATTTAATGTTCGGAATATTTATCCCCCAGCACCAATTTATAAATTACAGCTACAAACACAAGGTTCAACTGATGGATCCTTTTCATATGCACATACAAAATTCAATTGGATTCTCCTACATGGATTATAGATACCTTTAGCTTTAAATTTTGTTACATGATATACAGTTCTTACAATCCACTTCTTCTTCACATTAATTTCTTCAATGTGGTATGTTCATTTGAATATTTCTCGAATAGGTAAAATATTTGTTATATGGGGTAATTTTGTGTTCCTAGGGCCCATGAAAATTTTTCATGTAGACATAAGCATCATTAGTAAAAAGTAATTAATAATTATAGAATTTATAGAGTTTGTAAATATTTATTTATATTACATAGTGTGTGTTGGATGTTGAAATAATCTATTCAATAAGTTTCAATGTCACAATAAAGGATTAGGATGGAGTTGCTAATAAATGATTATATCTTTTCACAAGGGGGTGCATTGGATTTCTTTAAGGTTACATCAGTAAGGTATTAATATTTCAAAAAATGTGTAACATCACAACATGGTGAGAATTAGAGTAAGTTCACATGGTATTTTCGGATTAAAGGTATTATTGACATGATAACACTCTCTGAGGTAATTGATACAATTTTATGTATTGTGGTAGTAAAATTCCATTATTCACTATGATATAATATTTTTGAGTTAGTATATCCATAGAATTTAAATTTGAGTTTTTTTCATCCATATTATTGTAATAGAGTTATCTATATGTATATGTTGAGTATGTAATGTACGTTGATGAGTCCCCACGTGTTATAACACATGACCTTATAAAATAATTTGTTTTAATTTTAGTATTAAATAGTTAAATTCAATATAAATTTATCATGAAATGTGTTTTATTTATACAAATTAATGAATGTATGATAACATATCAGTTACCTAACCAATGACAGTATAATAAAAAATTGTCTATCTCATAAGTGAAAATATGATATATTTACATCATTTAATATGTTAATACATTTTTTTAACTCATATATTATTTTTTTGACATTTTTTAAATATAAATGATTATTTACAATTTTATAATAAATATATTTAAATAAAATAAAATTTATCATCATAAAATATATTCATAAATTAATATTTAGTTTTCTTATGATTATAATATAATAATATGAGACCTTAATTAATTTTTTAAAGTGTTATAAATTTAGTTATTATTTTTTAAATTGATATTTTTTTAGTAAATGATGAATTTCATTAATAATTAAATTACTCATATTTAAAGAATTTCATAAAATTGAAATAATTTTTTGAATTAAACACATGGAAATTTTTATTAGGGTGAATGTTTGTGCTATTTTCTAAAATTCTTTAATATTTTATGAATATTAATATAAATTAATTTACAATATATAACCATATAAGATAGACAACCTATTAAATGAGTCATTTTTTATTTAGTCACCATAATCACAAACTCCCCATTGACATTTTGTTATATTTCGTGTTAATTCTAAAAAATAATTGCCTTGTGGAAAAATAATAATGCAATTATTATAATAATGAGAAAACACCCTTATCCCCCACCACAAATACCATCCCTCACAATATGTTCTCCTCAAACATAAATTTGATTTATGTTGAGTATTTTATTCGTAATTAAATTCCCAATAAACTTCCCCAGATCAATTTTTTTTTCTTATCAAATGGTTACAAACAAGTTCCTTAATGAGGTCCTCAAAGATAAGAATTAATGAGTTATAATCCTCTTTTATTTTCTTTTAAATGTCATTTAAATTTATTTTCATTTTTTATTCTGTCATTATCGAACGTCATACTAGTAACAGGATTGAACTACTGTCATACATATACTATAATTTTATTATTTCATGGAATATCCATCATCAATCCTCTCCTCTTCTAAACTTATTCAAAAAAAAAACGAACACAATGTCCACAATGGGAAGACTAATAATCACCATGGATGATGTTTTATAATTATCTTTTACCACCTTAATTGATAACCATAAAATCATTATAATGGTAATATAATATTTTATTAAAAAAAGCATAAGTTATAAAATTTTCTAAAAAACAAAAAAAAAATTGTTGACGCTCCTTTCATCACAAAATCTAAAGATTTTAAAAGGGGAATATCTTAACACAAAGTGATTCAAACTTTGGACAAATATCAGAAAATTTACAAAGGAATGAATATGAAGAATCTTGAACAAGGGTTGCGCATGTTCTACTATGGTCGTGCAAGTACACTTGCGCTCCCTAAGTGATAACCACCCGGGGTCTTCTCGAGCCTATAAATTGACCCTGTGGGCCCCCCTTTTCGAGAGGATTTTTTTTTAGAAACTCAGATTTGAGATCACGGTGCCCTAGACTCTTCTCAAAGCTTCTGAAACAATTCTAAGGTAATTTCTTACCTAGAAAGGAAGCTCTAAAGCAGGGGAGGAAGTCCTAAGTGTTTAAACTCATCAACACTTGTGCGCCTGAGTGGATAGCCCATAAGGGAAATGGCCACACATACGCCTCGCCTAACTCCTTCAATAGAACTTGCACACCACTATTCTGGAAGAACCTTAAGATAATTATAAAAGATTTAACTATGATTCTCTCAAGTATTACCCTTCTGGTTAACAATCACGCAAGTACCCATGTGTCGCGCATGTATACCTGCGCGACCAGGACTTGCGTACCCACGCAGGACCTGCGCGCCTGCCAGGACTTCTGTGCCCCTGCCTTTTTTGGTGCCCTTCTTTCCCATTTCACCCCTCTTAATCCATTCCACCTCTCCTAATCAGGATTCAGTCATCAAGACACTCTTCAAAGCCATTTATGGCATGATTTATTGATTTTACTTCCTTATCTGAAAGGAATTCTGTCAAATATATCTCAAAACATAGTGATTTACACATCATTATTTCACTAATATTGAGATTTCATTCATTCAACCCCATCCATTAAGATGAGAGAACTCATTAATTTGGGCCTCCTTTTCAGGAATAATCCCCAGTCATAATTCTTAATTTGAGAATCCTCTTCATGAGTAAACCCCAAGTCCCTTAATTTTTCATGTCCCTTAACCTGGGCCTCCCTCTCAGGAGTAAGCCCCAGTAATAATTTCTCTTAATCAGTCCCAATTTACCTTTTATCTGGGATTACTTCTCAGGATTAAAACCCAATCATAAGTCCTCTACTAATTTGGTCCTCCTTTTTAAGAGTAATCCCCAAGTTAGAGTATTAAAATATCCATGAAGAACATATACCTTTATGGACCTTGTTCCTTGATTTCTTGCCTGAAGTAAATCCTAATCTTCATTTATCTGGGCAGTCATACATACAAAAGTCCCACATTATATCTTATGATTGCATTTTTCATGGAACAATTTTCTGTTTTTTTAACAATACCTCTTATTTCTCACACCGAGCATGACTCACGTGATATTTGCGTGTAAATTTAATTATGGAATCCTTCCTTGAGCCATCAATCATAAACATCATACTCCCTTACTCGAACTACATGAATTCTGATTCCTTTTCTAAAGAAAGGATACGTAGGTAGCCCATCTGCGGGTTCGATCCCAACTCTGAAATAATCAATGTCCTTCTGAATGAAAATAAACTTCATGTGCCCCACTGAGTGGCTTTAAAACCAGTACAGTAATCATAATGACCAAGAGAGTTATATATAAATTTGTTGAAGGATTCCATTCAAAAATAATCTCTAATAAATATAGATGATTCTCTATCGATGAAGAACCTCGAAGAAATATAAAAGATTCTCTAAATTTCCTTCATATTTAATCATTGATTTCCAGATCTGAAGGAAAGATCATTTTATACTGGGTAATGTAATAAGGATTCACGAACATAACATAAATCTATATATAAAGTCCCAGAGTAGAAAATAATTCCCCTCACAAAGGTGTGATGAGTCTGACCTCCCATCCTCTCGACTAATTAAAACTCATAATCATCATTAGTCCACAAACTAACGATCTCCTACCTTTGGAATGTAGGTCCAAATGGATGTGGAATCATTGGATGTTTCCGGTTCTACGAACAACCCCGTTAGAAACTGATTGGAATGTTTGAAACTTCATTCAAGGATGTCATCCCCAAATTCCGAGGGAAACAAAAAATGGTGAACCCAACGTGAATCGTTAATCAAGTTAAAATTATGTTTTACGTATTTGTTAGGCCCCTATTTAAAACTCAATGAGAGGGCCAACAAAAACAATCATTGATGTATGTGCTCATCCAAAAGATGTAGTGGCTGAATTTATCTTGATTACATATGTTATATAAAACATGTACTCTTTTCCATGATCTTCTGCATTTCCAGAATGGCAGCTCTCAAGTTCACACCTGTGAATACCGCTGCTGCGAATGCCACTGCTGCTACTCCTACTGGATTGTCATCCTCTCTGAGGATGACATCACCTACTCAGTATCTTCAACGCTGGGTATCAAATGCGCTGGTTAAGGAGTATTGTTAATACGGTCCTATCCCAACTCTGGAGGTTTCCCGAAAAGACCTCTAAGTGAAAAACTCACACCGGTCGTCTGAACAATGACAAACAGTGACCAAGAAGCAGGCGGTGCTAACCACCGTCTCCAATCATTTCAGGTCGTTATACCAGGAATGCAATCACCATTCACTCCCATATTTTAGGGAGGTGAATGAGCAGGTCCCTTAGGGCCTTAATTCAATGAAGCATGAGTCCTTCATGAGGGATCCTATCAAAAATCGCCACCATACTCATGCGACAGTGTGCCCTCAACATGATGAGGGTTTCAACTCCAGGCGTTCGGCTCAGGTTCCTCGAACCCGAGCAGGCAAGACGAATCGCCAGAGGAAAAATCCGGTTAGTAGTGAGAAGGTTCTCATCTCTTCCATCTATAGAAAAATACACCAACCTAACTTGGTGGAAAGAAACGACAGGGCACACACACCTGCCCGTTTTAATTCCGCTGTCCAGCAGACTCGTCTGACAGCATCACGCCAATCCCACCAGGCAATTCCGGCAGAGTACTATAGGCAGTAACATACACCTGTTTATACATCATCAGTTAGTCAGCAGGCTTGTCTGACTACATATGATGGATCTCGTCAACCACATTCGTCATAGTGCAATCAGCAGGCACATACACCTGCTAGTATTAATCCAGCCTACCAACAGTCTCATTTGGTAGCATTCAGAGAAGTTAGTCAGAAAGCCCCGAAATCAAATAGAGGGCAGACTCAACTCTCTGCCCCCATAGTTGAGTACTGTTAGGATTCACTGACAGGAAATGGAGGACATGAGGAGGCATATACACCTACACCAATCACGTAATGGACCTATATCTCCGTTCTTGCAGCAGAAGTCACCAAGCATATTCTATCAATGGTAAATGAGCAGAAGCAAATCCCTGCTCATATTCTGGATGCCAGCCAGGATATTATAACAACTTTAACAGCATCTCTGGGAAATACACATAAATCTATCCCTACCAGTGGAGTGACACGTCAACAATTTACTCCAGAACACACACACATTTATTCCAGTCCAAGAGGGTTGTGGGTCACACTCCCCCATATTATACAAACAACCAAGTCTGGCACATACACCTGATTTGAGTGGAGATCATTAGCCTAACCTGGACATCATTCCTGATCAAGCACATACACCTGCTCAGAGTATCCAATTTCACCAACAAGTGGTTTCCAAAGAGAGTAAGAAGGCGTCTAAGAAAAAGACCCGCCCAACACATTCAGGAGATCGAGAGCCAATCTGTAACATGGCCTTTCTCGATGATGGAGTTCATGAAGCCCTCATACAATTATCTGTTGGAATATAAGATTCTACTCCCACATTTCTCAATAGTGGGAACATTAATTCCAATGGTCATCAATAGAAACTTCCTCATCAAGGCTTGCTTCATTGCAATTCGGTCGATCTCGATGTTTCATCATCAGATGAGGGCCACAAGAACCCTATTTGTGGTCAGAAGACCAAGGAGAAAGAGATATCATCTTTTTTCTATAACCCATTATGGTGGTCCTCCCCATGATGATGAATTTCGCTATGAATGTCCTCTCCACAGTAGTGATGCACATTCCCCAGAAAATTCTTCAGTGGACAATGTAGTGCTGAGAAAGCCCTCTTATCTTGAGGCACTTCAAAATGTGAAACCAGTCATGTCTAATGCTTCATCGCTAGCAGGTGAAATATTTTCTCAATCATAATATATCCCAGGGTGTAGGTCATTCTTCGAACAACCCCTAATTCATGATTCTTATAGTTTGATCAATTATTTCTCTCCTAAGCTTGTTGAATCCGATGAAGCAACAAGGAAACACAAACTCTGGTCAAATCAGGTATAAGAATCTTCATTGAATGATGAAGTAGAAATGATGAACATGAGAAGAAACTGGAAAAAGGTTAAGTCTCGGTCATGTTTTGGCCTCTAGCTGACTCTCAGTATGACATTCCAAAGATGATGACGGAAGATGGAATTTATGATATTCGTCTCAACATATAGAAAACTATTTGTCAGTAGAAGAAAAAGGTATTATCTTATGAATAATATGAAATCATCTTAAGATAATAGAAGGGTTACAGCATCATATTGATTTGGCATCTCTATTATTCTCTCTATATCCGAAGGCTGAAAAGTAGTAGAGATCCCTTCAACGTTCATGCGTTGGCGTATTAAAAAGATTGCATCAGTTAATTGCCAATGCCCCATCTGGTATTCATGTCAGTGGATGGGGTGTTCATGGATAAATACATTTCACGGTGCTCTCATGCAATGTTACTGCCCATGGCCGGCCATAGTCAATGGGCTCTGATTGTAATCAAAAGCTTTCCCAAGAACAGGCCTCAACTAGTTCCTCTCAAAATCAAGAATATAGAGAACAATTTGTTGAATTACTCCTGCATCAATCAAATGAGAATATTGAACAGGCCTCTCATATGGAGCAAGAACATCATCAAGTGACAGAAGTGTCAGAAATCATCCAACGGTCTTTTCAACCAGGTGATAAATGTGGATACAGGTTAATACATCCAGCTAATTTCTGGAATAAGGTTTGCAAGATCAGGAGAGCTTTTAAGAATGTCTCAGACATAACATATCAAGAGCCACCACAGCTTTCCAATCTGGGGACTCTTTTAATCCTACCCTCGGAATCAACAAATATGATTCGAGGAGTTGAGCGGGAACAGCAGGAACAGCCCCAGTCCACCGGACTAGGGAAATTTTCAAATCATCAATCCCCTCCTCAAATAAATTTGGTCATTTCTCTATTGGGGAAGAATCCTAAAGAGGAACGAAGAGCCAAATTATCAGGATATTCCCTCCAAATCACGGTTCGTCAAGAAGTTCCTGTGGGATCGAATCAACAAAAGGTAATGACTCATCAAAGACATGGAAGAAGACAATATCACATGAATGCTTATAGAAGGGATGCAATGTGTTATGCATTAATCAATGTCATCAATGTCGTTGTTGTTGATCCACCAGATAAGGCTCACTCAGGGGACTCAGATAAGAGGTTCCGGCTCAACAATATGTACGCACCGACAAAAATGAAGAAGGTGTGCGTACACGAAATCAAAGGGTTACTTAGAACCTAGGCAATCCTTCAAGTAACCCACTTTCCCCTCTCCAAAAAGGATCCAACAAAGGGAGGGGAAATAATCAGGTTAGATATCCTTCCTCTGGAGAAGGCCAATCGCTCTCATTAGAGCAAAGGTTTTCACATCAGGGAGATGAAATGAAGGAATTAAAGAGGTTGAATGTAGAACTACTTCAGGGTAGTCTTTTTCTTATGCATGCGGGAGTCATTCAGGAAAGGGAATTTGTTGCAGCTACTGAGATTGGTCAAGAATATCCTCCTCTACCATTACACCCTCATAGGTCTAATCCTACGGGTCAAGTGCAACAAAAGTTGGCAGTGCTACCATCAGTTGCAGCACCAACCACCACATCTGTCAATGATCTAGTCATTGCACCAACCCATGTCCAAGTTTAACCAGATGTTTCTCAAAAGTTAATAACTACCATTGAGTCATTAACAGCTCGGTTAGAAACTACGGAAGGGAAATGTGCCCAGGTTCAACTAGAAAATAATGTTTCCCCTGAATGGGTAGATTCAATCTCTCCTCCATCCTGTTTTGGAAACCATGTATTACCTAATTTCAATGGGTCAACTGACCCTGAACAACATTTAACGCATTAAGTGTCTTGTTGTGATCCTATGATGGGAACTCTGGAATAGAAAGAAGCAGTAATACATAGATGCTTCATACGGACCTTGCATGGACCAGCCTTTTTCTAGTATACATGTTTGCAATCCCGGTCAATTACTGGATGGGAAGATCTCCATCAGCAATTCCTTCTTTAGTTCAGCTAAACTTTTCTAAAGACAATAGTTTTTTATCTTACAAACTGTAATAAAAGGGAGAATGAAAGGGTATCAGATTTCATTGATCGCTGGAAGGGATTAACATATTCCATAATATTAGCACTCCCTCAAGAATAATTTTTTCCAATCTGTGTAGAAAATTTGCGTGACGAGTTACAGACGCCATTCATCCCTGTGAAATACACAAGAGTGTTTCAAGACCTTATTTCAATCGCTCAGCAGATTGAAGATTCCCTTATATAGGATAAGGCTAAATCTCGTGTAATTCCATCAACCCTAGGAAGGAGAATGGGTAAAGAACAAACTGCTACAGATATGCTTAAACAAGCACCTGTACCTGTTTCTACTTCAGAACCTTTATCTTCTCAAAGGGCTCCACCTCTTGAGTGCCAACAACAAAGGCCGTTTCGTCCAGATGATCAAAGAGATCAATGTCAAAAACAATTTGAGGATCTGAAGAGTAAAACATACTCTTTCCAAAATGAACAAGTTCTTGGTTACTTTATTTCGGCTCTAGTAAATAATCTGGTTAAATTACCAAGTCCTTAGAGGCCAAATAAGGAAGGAGATGAATACCGTCACAATTATTTCCCTTTTCATCAATTATTGGGGCATCCCATCCAGGAAGGTTTTGTCATAAAAAACCACCTGAAAAAGGTGGTCGACTCGGGACAAGTCAAACTGAAAGGTTTTTTTGGCTCAGGTAGCATGTGTTACTGCTACAGTTCTAGAGGAGGAAGGTGAATGGGAAGAAGTCAAAAAAAAATGCACAAAAGTATGATGATTGGATGGTCAGAAAGACAATCAACTGAACTCATGCTATTTTGCGAACAGAATTAAAGAAACTGATTGTGTCTTCTTCCATGAATGATGAGGAAAAAACCACTTCATCAGTGGGAAAGTCCTCAATTAAACGACATGATTCAATGAAAGAAAAAGAATCAGAAGAAGATGAGTATGTGTCAAAGCCTAAGATGTCTTTGATTCTGGCAGACAGCATGCCATCTACTTCAAAGAAACAGGCACCGTCCCACCAAACAGCACAACCTAAAAAGGTTAATCAGGCAGAGTCTTCATCAGACGAAGATTTAATCTTCGGTTCTGTTGATATGATTAAATTAACAGATCCATATGCCAGTCTCAGTTTCGATTTCGATGAGCCTGAATTCCTTGTATCATACAAGGGAATCAGAGGGAGTTCTAGAGTCTCAGGATACAGGGGAAGACGTGGATATTTCAGATCCACTATACCAATTCTACCCCTGGTAGAAATATGTATGCCACAAAAACTTGTGGTAGAGCCCTTCAGTGATCTCAAAAAGAACAAGAATGTTCTTCTACCAATAGAAAATTCAGTCCTAGAATAATCATTTTGGATGGCCAGTTGATGGTTCCATCTTCTTTCTCTCAGCAAGTAAATGGATCTAATCAGTCTAATATTCCAAAACCAGGAATATTGCCAACTCCTATCCCAGTACAAGATGCATCAACTTCCAAAGCATCTGATTCCAAGGTACCTGTTAAACCACATATTCTTGTTGGAAAATGCAGACCTGTGGATCGGAAGTATGATGTATTGATACACTTGGCCCAAGTACCAACCAAGTTATCAATTCTGGATGCTCTGAATCTGTCAAAAGATCTTCAGGAAGCACTCATCGAGGCTTTGTCGAGTCCTCATGAGTTTGAAACTGAAATTGTTGCAGCTGAAGTCTATCACATAGATAATAATCCAGCAGAATGACATGAAATAATGTCTTTTACTAATGAAGATGATGATGATGTTTTTCATGGGCATATTAGACCTTTGTACTTATCTAGCAAGGTCAATGGCGTAGACGTCCGAAAAGCTTTCATTAACAATGGTTCACGAGTTAACCTCATGCCCATTCGTACAATTCATTGATTGGTCCCCATAGAATCTGATTTATCTCCTTCTACCATGATGTAACAAGGATATGATAAAAATGAACAAGAACCATTGGGCGATGTTACACTCAGAACTCAGTTTGGAGATCTTGTATCCAATTTGTATTTCATGGTTGTTGATAAAGATTCAGCTTTCAACATCTTGCTTGGAAGACCCTGGCTACATCAACATGCGGCTATCCCTTCATCATACCATCAATGTCTCAAATATTCTTTCTATGGTCAATTTGGGACATTGTATGGTGATAAGGCCCCATTCAAGACATGTGTGTATCAATACATTGAGGCAGAATTCTATCACAGGAAGGGAAGCGAGAAATCCACAACAAAGGAGATTACCAAAGTTAATGCTTCATATGGTTTGGAGAAGAATCCAGTAAATCCATTTACACATGTGAGTACAGATTATGTGTTTCCTATCAGTAAAATTTTCCAGATAGACCCAAATCAAAATACTCTTATGAAAAGTTCCATAATGTCAATTATAGTAATCGAGCCAGACAACATGGGAGAAATTGGTAACCCACCAACCAGTGATGAAAGCACAAATGGTGATATCATCATTTCATCCTCTAAAATCCAACAAGTCTATACATCGCCAATTAGGACAGATGACGTTATAGAAACATAGGAGGTGAAAAATGAAGTCGATTATCAATCCATCATCTCCTCTTTATTACCCAAATAAGACCCGTCATCATCAATCGGGTCGGAAATGGAAGCTTCTTTTTCAAGATATGCAAATTTTGACATCTCTTCTGATCATGAAAATTCGGCTTTATCATCTACTATGCAAGTAGAAACGGGAGAAATAACACATGAAGAAGAAGAAGAGAATGATCTCAGATAAGCTCCTCCAGCATTTGAAGAGGGTGTCTCTACCACTGTGGATGAACTCAGGGAAATAAATCTGGGTACAAAAGAATATCCACGCCCCACTTTAATCAGTGCGGCCATGACTCTTGAAGAGCAAGATATGTATATTTATTTTCTAAAGCAATATAGAGATATATTTTCTTGGAACTATACAGAAATTCCTGGGCTTGATCCTGATGTTGATATTCATCATTTGGGTTTACCAGAAGAACATCGAGGATTTATGCAAGCCATGAGAAGAACACACCCATATTATGCTTCCAAAATTGAATCTGAAGTGGATAAGATTATCATAGATAACATCTTCAGAGAAGTTAAATATCCAAAGTGGTTGGATAATATTGTCCATGTAAAGAAGAAGAATAGAAAAATTAGTGTTTTCATTTATTTCAGAGATCTTAATCGGCATATTCCTAAGGATGATTTCCTAGTTCCGATTACAGAACTTTTAATTGATGCAACAGCTGTCCATGAAGCACTTTCCTTCATGGATGGATATTTTGAATATAATCAGATCTAAATGGCCACAGAAGACGAAGAATACACCACCTTCAGATACCCTCAAGGTGTGTTTTGCTACTGGCTAATACTATTTGGCTTAAATAATGCACGTGCAACATATCAGCGTGCCATGCATCGTATCTTCAAACCCTTCTTAGGGATGTTTATTGACTTCTATGTAGACGATTTTGTGGTTAAAACCAAACAACGTTCTAATCAATTGGCTGATTTGGAAGTCATATTCCTCAAGCTTCGACAACATAATTTGAAGATGAACCCCTTAAAATGTGCTTTTGGGGTAACCTCAGGAAACTTTCTCGTCTTTGTTGTATGCCATCGTGGTATTGAAGTCGATCCTGAGAAGACCAAGTCAATCCTTGGTATGTCACCTCCTCAAAATCTGAAATAATTAAGAGGACTTCAAGGATACTTAGCCTATATTCGGCGTTTCATCACCAATTTGGCAGGAAAAATATTACACTTCACTAAATTTACGAAGGGAGTCACTTACTGGTGCACTGAAGAATTTCAATAAGCATTCGATATTCTCAAGAAATACCTCTTAAGTCCACAAGTACTCATGCCACCTGTTGAAGGAAGAACACTTATATTCTACGTGACAGCTTTAAAGTGATCATTGGGTGCCTTTCTTGCTCAAAATAATGATGTTGGGAATGAAAACATTCTCTACTATTACAGTCGAACTATGATTGAAGTAGAAACCTGATATTCAAGTATTAAAGATTGCTTCCTAGAATTAATATTTGCAGTTCATAAGTTGAGACACTACCTGCAAAATCACGAGGTCCAATTGGTATCTTTCAATAACCCGCTCAAATTAATCCTTAGTCATCCAATGTTTACAGGATGTCTGTAAAGGTGGGCAGTTATTTTGTAGCAATTTGGCATTCAGTATGTGTCTCCAAAGGTGATAAAGGGCCAAGCTCTGGCTGATTTCTTGGCTGAACACCCTTCAGAGGAAGACACATCATCATATATTGAACTCCTTGATAAGGAAGTCTTCTCTATTCATGAAAGTCCTCAAGCATGGGAAATGTTCTTTGATGTTGCTTCTAGAATTCGAATAGGGAGGAAAATGGAAAATCCTAAATTCAATAGAGTTGGCTTAGGAATTGTGCTCATTTCTCCAGAAAAGGCAGTGTTACCTTATTCCTTCTTATTGTGGAAAGGCGGTACCAATAATGAAGCTGAATACCATGCTCTCATTGTAGGCTTGGAATTAGTGCTTCAAGCACAAGTGAATCACATAAAGGTGGAAGGTGATTCAGACCGGGTAATCAAACAAGTCGATGGGTATTATGCCATCATAAAAGAGGAACTAATTCCTTTGTATGATTATGTCAAAGAGTTAATGATGGAATACCCTTCGGAACCGAAATTTTCTTATGTCCCAAGATCACAAAATGCTCAAGATGATGCACTAGCTAATATAGCCACAACTCTGCCAGATCCAAATTGGGATGAGACAACCATCAGTATTTCCCACCGTCGTGCAATTTCACATTATTTTTGAATCAGAACAGAAGAAATTAATGAAATTAGTCCCATTCCTGAATCGTATGGTTATACTATTTGATGTATGTCACCTATCAGAGAATACCTTCAAAATTGAACACTTCCACATGATAGATCTGAGAAAGAACAAATTCGGCGATGTGTGGTCAATTTTACTCTTTATGATAGCACAGATCACCTAGAGAAAATTCTCTACAAACGTGGTTTTGATGGAGTTCTCTTTAGATGCATTGTTGGTGAAGAGATAATGGTTGTCAAGAAAGAAGTGCATGCAGGAGTATGTGGTGCCCACCAGTGTAACACCCCAAGCTTCCTCGGTATGTTTCCTTTCGAATAATGCAATGACGTGCATTGTATGCAACTTCGAGATTTTAACACACCACAACCAATCAAACTAACCGTTATGAATAGTAATACCTACTTTTTGAAATTATATATATTTTATATTTCAAAATGGACTTCATTTTTGGATTCGGAATATCGAATTTAGCCTAAGGTGAAATTTTGGTACTTTTCGGATAACTTTCATATTTTGATGAATAGTGAAAATTACTAAATTTTAATTAAAAACAACTTTTTTAATCAAAATAATTAATAGTGATAAATTGTGAATTTGAGTGGTTTTAAAGTATATTTAGAATATAGTTTTACCATTTAATATAATTTTGGTCATTGGACATAATTTTACAATTAAATCGAACATAAACAAGTGTCAATCTTTTGATAGTTATTATCTCTTAAAAACACGCTTTTTGTTTTGACAGCGGGAATTAATTTTAAATTAATTTCTGCCACTTCTGTGTTTTGAATTTAGAAATATGTATTCCATATTTGGAATCAGTATGTCCAAATTGTGTAAATAGGTAACTTTTATTTTTATACATTTTGAATAATTAATGCGGTAAATATTTTATTTACCATGGTTAAGGGTAAATCCGGTAAATAAGGGTTCAAAAATAATATTATAATAATACTAAATTACCCTAAAATGTGTCTTAACCCTATTGGTTGATACATGGTCGACCATGGGCATCTTTGGGTAAATTTTGGGACCCCATGGATCCACTTGTAAGTGATAATGACACTTTATATTAATTTAGTTAAAATGAATACAAAAATGACACAAGCATATATCTTTTAGAAAAACAATTGTTACATAGGGTTATATATGCTGGATTTTAGATTATAAATATTAATTAGAAAGATAAAAAGATTTCCTACATATTTATATTTTATTTATAATTTTTTGACATTAAATAATTTATTTTATTTATGACACAATGATGATGCAGTAATTACTAAAATAGTAAAAAATTAACATAATTGATATTATAAATACCCAAATAATTATAATATGAAACTTTTAATGAATTAAACAAATTTTCTAGGATAATATGATATATTAGGATTGATTTATTTGACCTTGTTTGAAGTAATCAATCTGTTATGAGTTTCACAAAAATCAACTAGTGAATAGTGTCAAAATTGACATAAAAGAGTTCTTAAAACAAATATTATATTATTAATTGATATTAAATTCCTAAAAATCTAAGGTTCGGCCAAGCGACTTATATTATGATAGGTTAATCATTAATGGACCACTTGGGGGTCTTTTGGATGTATATAGTATGTTTATTAACCATATTATATAAAAATAGAAAGAGACATTGTAAAAGTGAAACTAATTAACTTAGAGTTAATACTTAAAGATAAGGTTAATATAAGTACCCAAACCTGTCTAAATTCTATTGGATGAGTTGTTTTCGACCTATCCCAACCTCAACCTTTGAATAGTCAACTTTGGAGCCATTGGAAACCGAATATGAATTTATTATAAATTAATATTTCTAGCTTTTCCAAAGGTGCCCCTCACCCCTCTTATAAAAGGGCACTCCTCCTTCTCATTTCCTCACACCTCTCAAGCCACTTGGCTCGTCCAAACTCTGCCCAACTAAGCTCCCCACATCCCTCTCCTCCTCCTTGAAGATTTCCCTTAGGCAGAAATCATTTCAACAAGTCCATTGGTTCCAACCAAAGTGAGTTACCTAAATTAAAGGTAATGATTTCTCTTAAATTATTTTCATTTATTTTTCTTCTTCAACCCCCAAACTCTTTTTATTTCCCTTCTTTTGTAACAACACCAGTATCCTAAATATACTAGGATGTTGTTATGAGAAGTATTCAAACTACACATACACACAACTCCATCTAATGGATGATGAACATAATGTTTCTGTGGATGGCAATCTAACGCCTCACGAAATGATGAATGTTCAAAAACATCTTACCGCCTCTCATGGTGGCCATTATGATGGCACTGTAATTAAATATGATATTAATGATATATATTTTATATATAAGCTTCTGTAATTCCATTTTATTTCATACCATTATTCGTTTCATGTCGTATATACATACGATAATTTCATTTGAGGAAGTGCGGACTACCGCCCCCTTAAAATGATATGACTCGTTCATACCACACATGGAACGTATAAAGGATGGTGTTAATGAACATAAGTAACATATATAAAATATTATATTATACTGGAATAGTAATATACCTATGTATCATTTGGATTCTATTCTTTTAAAATAAAAAATTAAATGGAAGTAGCGTTCGTGTGTACGTACAGACTACCGTCTCCACGAACGCGATGAGATTCGTTATCCATCGTATCCATTCAAGTATAATTATCATTTAATGATTTAAAAATGATGTTTAAGGACTTGATATCATTCTGGATATGAATAAGATACAACAAACATGACTTATGTAACAAAACATATAAAAGAAAATGAGTAAGTTAACACCCGAAACGACGTTAATACTAAGATATTATTAACAAAACAATGTTAAAAGATCATATATGATATCATATTAAAGTAAATGATTCTTGTATTATTCAATAACAATTATTTCACCATTATACAGGAGGTAAACCTACCATCGACCAAGGAAAAAGTACAAAGTAAGGGATTTCCTTATCTCACTTTTAATTCCGTGATAATTCCATTGATCACCACTTAATTATTGCATGTGGTGTATGTGTACTGCCCATGATTGTATTCATTGTGTTATATACTTTTATTTATGGGTATTTACATAATCATGGTATGATAATTCTTTCATGGGTGTATGTTTCTTAAGTTACCTAATCAATAAGGGAATTTGAGATTTCAATTTCCACTCATTTGGCTTTACGCATATTTCATTGATTATATTACCCCAAGATTATGTGTGGAATCACTATTCATTTGATTATGTCATAATTTCCACTCCCATTCCTGTGGATATAAGTTTGATACACATAATCACTCCATTGATAATTCTCAAGTCATTGATATGAATTTGATAAGAGTAATTTTATCTCATTCTCCATTTATTGAGTTAAACATCCAATTCGTTGGTATTGTTTTTACAAGAATATGTGTGAATATACTTTGATTGATTTACACTGAATACCCAATCATATTTAGTGTATTTATATTTGTCACACATAATTATGTCGTTGATTTATCCTTAACCTAAGGATACAACCTTTATGAGAGATTTCATCTCAATTTACATTCCATTGAGACTTCTTTGATGGTATACACCAAATCACTTTTATGTGGTGTATATAATGTACTTTGACATAGTATATCATGAATTCCTTTATTCTCATGATATTACAATGTTTTTATTACCTCAATTATTTGTATTCAAGTGTCTCTCTTTTGGTTAGAAACTCTAACCAAAATACCATTTTAAAATGTTTTAAAGACTTATTCTTCTATATCTTGCTCATTAATGTCCATGTTTTAAAAATGGTTTTAAGGATTTATTTATATGGACATTAAAGTTTTAAAATTAAAAATCCTTTTAAAAAGTTTCAAAGTGGTATGGGACACTTTGATTCAAAAATCTATTTTTAAATGGCTTTTTGAAAAATAGTGTGACTTTTAAATGATTTCAAGAAAAGGGGGATATTTCTCTCAAATAGTTTTGATGATTATTTTCATCTATGTCAAAATCCATCATTATTCTTGATTGAGGTTAATGTGATACAATACAATCTTCCATATTGTATCGAATGAGTTATGTTTGACTGTGGATGTTCTATTTTTATACCATTCAAGGTTTGTGGTAAAAGTATTGACATTTCGTATGCTAGTTTCAATACGAATGTTTATGTTATGTTTAAACTTGTTCATATGAGGAATGCATTGGACTTAATAAGTGACGGGTGGAGCCCGCTATAGCTCCTCGATGCATCGGTAGGTCTCATGAGACAAACTAGTGTCTTGGCACAAGGCCTTGGCAAAATCTTATTTGTAGTCTTGGCACGAGGCCTTGGCTATGTGGTTATGATAGTCTGGCACTATGCATTCCATCATTATGAAAGTGGTTATTGATATTGCATGTGATCATTCGACTAGTAGAATATCCATGTGAGTAAGTAAATGGCATTATTTCATTTTACCTTCGCCATTTTATGCTGAAGTTTAAATTTAAAAGGCTTTTGTTTTAGTTATAAATTGCCTTAAGTGTTTATGCTTATTTATGAAAGCTTCTGCTATAATGTTATCCTTACTGAGCATCCGAGCTCACCCCTTTCAATGTTTTATTTTTCCCAGGATTATGAAGAAGTAATTTATGAATGACCTACAGGGATAGTATGAGGGGATATGAAGACAAGATGTTTTTTTTATGATGTAATGTAAAAATTTATGGATGTATCTAGTTATTCCAACGCTACTAAACTAATCGGTCTTTCGAGACTTGATCTTTCTCATGATCATGCCAATGTTATGTAATAATGCACCGACTCTAGGTAATTAGGGTCGGGGCGTTACAGTTGGTATCAGAGGAAGTTTAGTACAAACCTTGGTAGCTAGATTTAGATAAACTCTGATTAGAGCACGTAGACCTAAGATGAACTTTAAGGATTAGTATAAAAGGACTTCCTAGAATTTTGGTATTGTAGAGATTTTGTGAGTTTTCCGAGTAATACATCCCTGTCTGGATACGAGCAGGTAGAGGCGGCTCTGGCACAGATGTACCTAGGGGTAAAACCCGAAAACACCGCTTTGAGCTAGACTCGAACGGGAACTGGTGCACGACAACGGGCCTTGCTGCACTCTTGGTTACGACACTCCCGGGGGATATGCTTAGGATAATTTACATTTTCTTTACAAAACAATTTAAGTAATATATATATAAGATGAGAGTAAATGACCTTGGTTAATCCTAATATGTTTCAAATTGAGAATATCGTGACATTTTAATCTCTAAATGATTTTACGACTACTATTACTCACACAATGCTTTATGGTTTTAGTCAATGGATGGATTCCAAGGAAGTCATAGTGACTTTGAGAATGATGTACAAGATGGGAACGGTGGTGGCAATGAGCAACAAAATGGAATGTTGATAGGCGTAAAAGATATCATCTTTATGCCAAATCAGTTTTCCAAAAATATGATCAACAACATATATATTAACCAACACCCAGACTCAACAAGGAAGAGAAAGGTGATAAATGATAAGAGCTCCAGCAATGGAGACCATGGAGAAAAGAACCCTCAATTTTCATCATGCAGGAAATGTGGAAAGAGACACCCAGGAAAGTGTCTCAATGGGACAACGAAATTTTTTACGTGCGGGAAGGAAGGACATAAAGTAAAGAATTGCCGAAGAAAAATGAAGAGTACTATGGAAGAAGATAAAAATGGTCCCAAGAGTCCATTTAAAGTCATTTGCCGTAAATGTAGGGGACCTGGCCATTACCCGAGTGAATGTCCTATTCTATAGGATATTTTCTTGGTCAAAGAAGAAGCTATGTGGGAATAAATGGTTGGAGAAATGTTTAAAAAGTATTAGCACTCCTTGTTGATGGGTTTACTATGGAATAATTTTCTCTTGTATTTGTAACCCCGCAGTTTGCCATGTGAGAATGATATTTAAGGAAGAATTGTCTCTTCTCTTGTGGATATGGGTATAAATAACCATTTGGATTTATATGATCATTGGGGTTTGAGAGAATTATAAGTTATTCTAATTTGGGATGAAGATTCAAGGTATGATATAACATTTGTGGTTAAATTTATGATATAGTATTTTGAGGAATTTATCTCATTTTGGCAATATTATAAAATATAGTTTTTGAAAAAGGACAACACGTAGACCGTGTGACAACCCGTCGCGTCGGACAATGCTATGGGAATCGAACCCACAACCAAAGTGTGATTGGGATTTATCGCCTACCACTGGACTACGTGAAGTCCCTGGTTAGTGTGACTTTTTTTTAGTTAAATGATTTTATTGATCAATAATAAGTTGATTTGGGTTCTTATTTCATATCAAAAGAATACCCTTGGTATAGGAAAATGATTTGGTGATTAAGTGATAAATGTTATTTTGGAAGATGTTCGCTTTGTTGGGAACACTATATGCCCAAGGAAAATAGAATACTATGGGGTTTCATTTGTGGAGTAATGATATATTTTTATCTACGTTTTTATTGTGGATTTATAGTGATTTGGGTTATTTATGGAAATGATTAACCTATAATAGAGAATATGTGATTAGGTTAATTACTTTTGAGTATGTGACTTTAAGAGTATCTGATGTCATTTGGAGATACAATTTAACATGGGAGACTACATAATCAAATTCTTCTATGTTTTGGGTTTCAATATTAGTTTGGATTATATTAAAGGATTTTAAGGACAATTGGTTATTGAATGGTATCTATTTAACTTTGGGGTATTGTTGGTTTAATTTTAGAAATTAAGATTAGTGCATATTTATCTCAATGAATATCCTTTTGGGGGATCATTAGATCATTCACTGACCATTTTGGTTTTGATTAATCTTCAAAGACAATGTAAATATATGGTTTATCCTTCATGGATCATGTGATTCTATAGAAGTTTATTCTATCTCTTCCAGTGTGACCAAGTCTTCTTGAATACTAATCGTTTAAAAAAAATGAGTTAGTGGTGGAAATTTATTAAAGAATGAAAATCTACTTAAAATGTAAGTATATCTCATAATGTTCTTAGTCAATATCATAAATTAATTCCTCTTCCTTATGTAATGTAACTTAAAAAAAATGTTGTCCGTTTACTTTCCTACTAGGAAACTAATGGTCGTTTGTCCCAACACAAGTTTGTGGTTTTCTCATTGTTAACTTTCTCCTGATCATGATTTCTATCCCTCTCAATCAGAACTTGACACTTAGTTTATCATCCATATCCATGTTTTCTTACATGGAATCCTAGTATGGGTTATCTTGGATGACCCTTATACCTCTCTTTCTTTCTTTTAAAGTGATAGTTTTATTGACTCTTTTTCCGATGTGGGACTTTCCATTATATTCCCAAGAAAAATTTTAAAAATTGCGAGGACGCAATTTATTGAAGGAGGGGAGAATGTAACACCCCAAGCTTCCTCGGTATGTTTCCTTTCGAATAATGCAATGACGTGCATTGTACGCAACTTCGAGATTTTAACACACCATAACCAATCAAACTAGCTGTTATGAATAGTAATACCTACTTTTTGAAATTATATATATTTTATATTTCAAAATGGACTTCATTTTTGGATTCGGAATATCTAATTTAGCCTAAGGTGAAATTTTGGTACTTTTCGGATAACTTTCATATTTTGATGAATAGTGAAAATTACTAAATTTCAATTAAAAACACCTTTTTTAATCAAAATAATTAATAGTGATAAATTGTGAATTTGAGTGGTTTTAAAGTATATTTAGAATATATTTTTACCATTTAATATAATTTTGGTCATTGGACATAATTTTACAATTAAATCGAACATAAACAAGTGTCAATCTTTTGATAGTTATTATCTCTTAAAAACACGCTTTTTGTTTTGACAGCGGGAATTAATTTTAAATTAATTTCTGCCACTTCTGTGTTTTGAATTTAGAAAAATGGATTCCATATTTGGAATCAGGATGTCCAAATTGTGTAAATAGGTAACTTTTATTTTTATACATTTTGAATAATTACTGCGGTAAATATTTTATTTACCATGGTTAAGGGTAAATCCGGTAAATAAGGGTTCAAAAATAATATTATAATAATAATAAATTACCCTAAAATGTGTCTTAACCCTATTGGTTGATACATGGTCTACCATGGGCATCTTTGGGTAAATTTTGGGACCCCATGGATCCACTTGTAAGTGATAATGACACTTTATATTAATTAAGTTAAAATGAATACAAAAATGACACAAGCATATATCGTTTAGCAAAACAATTGTTACATAGGGTTATATATGCTGTATTTTAGATTATAAATATTCATTAGAAAGATAAAAAGATTTCCTACATAATTATATTTTATTTATAATTTTTTGACATTAAATAATTTATTTTATTTATGACACAATGATGATGCAGTAATTACTAAAATAGTAAAAAATTAACATAATTGATATTATAAATACCCAAATAATTATAATATGAAACTTTTAATGAATTAAACAAATTTTCTAGGATAATATGATATATTAGGATTGATTTATTTGACCTTGTTTGAAGTAATCAATCTGTTATGAGTTTCACAAAAATCAACTAGTGAATAGTGTCAAAATTGACATAAAAGAGTTCTTAAAACAAATATTATATTATTAATTGATATTAAATTCCTAAAAATCTAAGGTTCGGCCAAGAGACTTATATTATGATAGGTTAATCATTAATGGACCACTTGGGGGTCTTTTGGATGTATATAGTAAGTCTATTAACCATATTATATAAAAATACAAAGAGACATTGTAAAAGTGAAACTAATTAACTTAGAGTTAATACTTAAAGATAAGGTTAATATAAGTACCCAAACCTGTCTAAATTCTATTGGATGAGTTGTTTTCTACCTATCTCAACCTCAACCTTTGAATAGTCAACTTTGGAGCCATTGGAAACCGAATATGAATTTATTATAAATTAATATTTCTAGCTTTTCCAAAGGTGCCCCTCACCCCTCTTATAAAAGGGCACTCCTCCTTCTCATTTCCTCACACCTCTCAAGACACTTGGCTCGTCCAAACTCTGCCCAACTAAGCTCCCCACATCCCTCTCCTCCTCCTTGATGCTTTCCCTTAGGCAGAAATCATTTCAACAAGTCCTTTGGTTCCAACCAAAGTGAGTTACCTAAATTAAAGGTAACGATTTCTCTTAAATTATTTTCATTTATTTTTCTTCTTCAACCCCCAAACTCTTTTTATTTCCCTTCTTTTGTAACAACACCAGTATCCTAAATATACTAGGATGTTGTTATGAGAAGTATTCAAACTACACATACACACAACTCCATCTAATGGATGATGAACATAATGTTTCTGTGGATGGAAAACTAACGCCTCACGAAATGATGATTGTTCAAAAACATCTTACCGCCTCTCATGGTGGCCATTATGATGTCACTGTAATTAAATATGATATTAATGATATATATTTTATATATAAGCTTCTGTAATTCCATTTTATTTCATACCATTATTTGTTTCATGTCGTATATACATACGATAATTTCATTTGAGGATGTGCGGACTACCGCCCCCTTAAAATGATATGACTCATTCATACCACACATGGAACGTATAAAGGATGGTGTTAATGAACTTAAGTAACATATATAAAATATTATATTATACTGGAATAGTAATATACCTATGTATCATTTGGATTCGATTCTTTTAAAATAAAAAATTAAATGGAAGTAGTGTTCGTGCGTACGTACGGACTACCGTCTCCACGAACGCGATGAGATTCATTATCCATCGTATCCATTCAAGTATAATTATCATTTAATGATTTAAAAATGATTTTTAAGGACTTGATATCATTCTGGATATGAATAAGATACAACAAACATGACTTATGTAACAAAACATATAAAAGAAAATGAGTAAGTTAACACCCGAAACGACGTTAATACTAAGATATTATTAACAAATCAATGTTAAAAGATCATATATGATATCATATTAAAGTAAATGATTCTTGTATTATTCAATAACAATTATTTCACCATTATACAGGAGGTAAACCTACCATCGACCAAGGAAAAAGTACAAAGTAAGGGATTTTCTTATCTCACTTTTAATTCCGTGAGAATTCCATTGATCACCACTTAATTATTGCATGTGGTGTATGTGTACTGCCCATGATTGTATTCATTGTGTTATATACTTTTATTTATGGTTATTTACATAATCATGGTATGATAATTCTTTCATGGGTGTATGTTTCTTAAGTTACCTAATCAATAAGGGAATTTGAGATTTCAATTTCCACTCATTTGGCTTTACGCATATTTCATTGATTATATTACCCAAAGATTATGTGTGGAATCACTATTCATTTGATTATGTCATAATTTCCACTCCCATTCCTGTGGATATAAGTTTGATACACATAATCACTCCATTGATAATTCTCAAGTCATTGATATGAATTTGATTAGAGTAATTTTAACTCATTCTCCATTTATTGAGTTAAACATCCAATTCGTTGGTATTGTTTTTACAAGAATATGTGTGAATATACTTTGATTGATTTACACTGAATATCCAATCATATTTAGTGTATTTATATTTGTCACACATAATTATGTCGTTGATTTATCCTTAACCTAAGGATACAACCTTTATGAGAGATTTCATCTCAATTTACATTCCATTGAGACTTCTTTGATGGTATACACCAAATCACTTTTATGTGGTGTATATAATGTACTTTGACATAGTATATCATGAATTCCTTTATTCTCATGATATTACAATGTTTTGATTACCTCAATTATTTGTATTCTAGTGTCTCTCTTTTGGTTAGAAACTCTAACCAAAATACCATTTTAAAATGTTTTAAAGACTTATTCTTCTATATCTTGCTCATTAATGTCCATGTTTTAAAAATGGTTTTAAGGATTTATTTATATGGACATTAAAGTTTTAAAATTAAAAATCCTTTTAAAAAGTTTCAAAGTGGTATGGGACACTTTGATTCAAAAATCTATTTTTAAATGGCTTTTTGACAAATAGTGTGACTTTTAAATGATTTCAAGAAAAGGGGGATATTTCTCTCAAATTGTTTTGATGATTATTTTCATCTATGTCAAAATCCTTCATTATTCTTGATTGAGGCTAATGTGATACAATACAATCTTCCATATTGTATCGAATGAGTTATGTTTGACTGTGGATGTGCTATTTTTATACCATTCTAGGTTTGTGGTAAAAGTATTGATATTTCGTATGCTAGTTTCAATACGAATGTTTATGTTATGTTTAAACTTGTTCATATGAGGAATGCATTGGACTTAATAAGTGACGGGTGGAGCCCGCTATAGCTCCTCGATGCATCGGTAGGTATCATGAGACAAACTAGTGTCTTGGCACAAGGCCTTGGAAAAATCTTATTTGTAGTCTTGGCACGAGGCCTTGGCTATGTGGTTATGATAGTCTGGCATTATGCATTCCATCATTATGAAAGTGGTTATTGATATTGCATGTGATCATTCGACTAGTAGAATATCCATGTGAGTAAGTAAATGGCATTATTTCATTTTACCTTCGCCATTTTATGCTGAAGTTTAAATTTAAAAGGCTTTTGTTTTAGTTATAAATTGCCTTAAGTGTTTATGATTATTTATGAAAGCTTCTGCTATAATGTTATCCTTACTGAGCATCCGAGCTCACCCCTTTCAATGTTTTATTTTTCCCAGGATTATGAAGAAGTAATTTATGAATGACCTGCAGGGATAGTATGAGGGGATATGAAGACAAGATGTTTTTTTATGATGTAATGTAAAAATTTATGGATGTATCTAGTTATTCCAAGGCTACTAAACTAATCGGTCTTTCGAGACTTTATCTTTCTCATGATCATGCCAATGTTATGTAATAATGCACCGACTCTAGGTAATTAGGGTCGGGGCGTTACAACCAGTCTGGACATAGACTGTCTGATTAGATTCGAAGGCATGGATACTTTTGGCCTTCAATGATACAAGATTGTGTTTATTTCACAGAGAAGTGTCATTCATGACAAGTACATGCCAGCTTCATTCATCAACCTCTAGAGTTTCTTCATACAGCTAAATACTCATGGCCATTTTCCACATGGGGAATGGATGTGGTGGGACCTTACCCTTCAGCTACGGCCAAGATGTTTAAGTACATTATTACTGCTACTGACTTCTTTTACAAAATGGAAGAGGAAATACATCTCAAGGAAGTCATTTCTAAATGCGTTGTTAGCTTCATCAAGTATAGCATCATTTCCATATTTGGTGTCCCTCATATCATATTTACGGATAATGGCACCAACATCAGTTCATCTGAGGCGAAGAAATTGAATCAAGATTACAACATCAAATCCAACCATTCATCTCGGTATCATGCAGCAGCCAATGGCCAGATAGAAGCCTTCAACAAGACTCTTTCAATTATACTGCAAAAGAATGTGGATAAAGATAAGAAGTCATGGCCTGATAAATTATTTCATGCTTTATGGGCTTATCGGACTACCACCTGCACTGCAACTCAGTCAACTCCATATTCATTGGTATATGGAACAGAATCAGTCTTTCCAATTGAAGTTCAAATACACTTGCTCAGAGTTTCCATTAATGATCAATAATCTACATATGAACAGTATCAAAAGCGATTAAATGAATTGGAATGATTATATGAGAAAATATTATGCACTTTTCACCACTCGGAAGTCTATCATAATCGAATAGCACGATATTTTAACAAAAAAGTTTTTCTTCGTTCATTCTCTCAGAGAGAATTGGTATTAGTTATTAGAACTCCAATGATACCAGGAAAGAAACCTCCCAATCTTGAGCCAAAATGGGAAGGACCTTACTCGATACATAGGGTCTACTCCAATGGAGCTTATTCATTAATCTCGATGGATGGAGAACTCATCACTACTCTAAACAATGCCAGATTTTTGAAGAAGTATTTTGTATAAACACAAAATATATCATCTGGGGTCCAGTATGACCTTAAACTACACCACCGTCCAGCAAGACGTTAAACTAAATCATCAACGGTCCATGTATATGACCCTAAACTATTTGCACATATGTTCAACATGACGTTAAACTGTGTCCCCTTCATCGTCCTTGCTCTATGACGTTATACTATACAACAACGGTCTATACATATGACATTAAAACATTTTTATTCCTTTCGTCTCACATGATGTTAAACTGTGACGTCCTAACTACATGACGCTAAACTGTACAGAAGTCCCTTACGTCCAGCATGAAAATAAACTGCACCATCCACTGTCCATGCATATGACCATAAACTATTCTCACTTTCGTCCAACATGACGCTAAACTATATCTTCCCTTTTTCATCCAACATGACATTAAAATGTGAAAAAGTCCCCAATACGTCCAACATGATGTTAAATGGTGTACTCTTTTGTCCTTACTGCATGAAATTAAGCTGCACAGTCGTTTTTTTTCCAACATGACGTTAAACTGTGTTGTCTCCATGGTATGAACTACATGAAACTAAACTATACAGAAAGTACTTTGATATGTCCTACATGACAATAAACTATACTTGGTTAAGATTGTTGTTACCTCTTGTTTCTCACATAGTGTATTACTCACGTTAGCTTTGAGAAAACCTCAACCAAAACACTCTCTCTAGGATACTAACCATGTGTAAATCCCAACAACATCATTTTTAGGTCATTGTCCCCAAGAACAACTTGATCATTAATGAAATCATTAATTGAACTACATGGACTTTGATCCTTGCCTTCCAGGCTGGGTACGTAGGCAACCTCCCATGGTTCAATCCCAAAACAAATCTCTTCACATCAGTTCACCTCCATCTCATACGATGTTGATTCATGAAACCGCCCCAAGAATCAATATCTTTACATTGGTTCACTTTCATCCTTGTTATACGACGTTAAACTATACAACACTTTTGTACAGTATGAAAATAAACAAAAATATTCTTTGATACCCTCACCTAAGAGGGAACCATTATTTACATTGATTTTTCAATCATGTTTCATTTCAAAGACTACGCGCATACATGGAAATGCCCAAACCTTTAATCTTGGGATAAACCATCATTGTACTAAAGTACCCTTCCAACCATTACATGTACGATCCAAATCTGTACAGAGGGTATTTCTAGAACTATGTGGGCTTGATTCCCATTCTTATGGGAGACGTAGGAACGTTCGAGTGTCCCTTGAACCCAACCCCAATTCTTTGGACCTAACCCCAAATTCCAATTCCAGTCCTTTGGCTGAAAAGTCCCCATGAAAACACACACTATGAATTTCTTACAATGGTCCAAGCTCTATGCCCCTAAACTAAGATCACTAATCCTTTTGTCCCACATGGCATTAAATTGTAATTTAAGAACTCCGTATGCCTTGATTCCAATCCTTATGGGATACATAGTGACGTCCAACTCAAAATCCAGTCACAACATGATTATGGTTAGCATTGATCTGTGTATATTTGTATGCATTGGACAATACCCATCTTTATGTGTCATAATCGTAAACATAAATATTTTCAGATCTTCGTAGCCCTTTTGTCGACATTAAGTCACAAAAATGTCAAATTTCTGGGAGTTATTTTACCTGACTATTCAGCACGTTCCCTTAGGCGACCTTGCATAAAGAGTCTACATAACAGACTTGTCAGCCAAAAGATACTATTATTTGACTATACAGCGAATGCCCTTAGGTGGACCTGCATAATTCAACCCCCTAATGTGTTTGTTAAAAAATGGTAACTTCATTCTTGTGATGAAAGCCTCTTTTGTCCTTATTGGTCTTAAATGGCAGCATGTAGGGATCCAAAAAAATAACCATCCTTAACATATTTGTCCCATATCCTTTTTCATGATTTGAAAGTATTCAAGTCTATGGTATATATTCTCCTTCCCTACGTTTGGGTCAGAACTTCGTAGGAGTAATATCCATCCAGTTCTTCGATAATATTATTTGGAAATATCTTCTCCATATTCAACTACCTCTTTCCGTACAACACACTCTATACTATGGAAAATTTGAATCTCCATAAACTTTCACTGGCTTTTAGCACAAAGAAAGTAAATTTCTGAGAGTTCTTTTGCTTAACTATGCAGCACATGACCTTAGGAAGCCTTGCATAAATAGTCTACATAATGGACCTATCAGCCAAAAGATGCTATTTATTTGACTATCCAACCAATGCCCTTAGGCGGCACTACATAATTCAACCCCCAAACGGGTTTGTTATATAATGGTAACTTCATTCTTGGGAACTAATTCTTCTAATTCCTTTTAGATCTTTTCCATATCATTCCTTAGATTTAAGTATTCTTAAGTCATAGTTTTTATATTTTCCCTCATACATGGGTATTGTAATATGTTTTTAGATGAATTTTTAAGGAATTGAGTCAATTTTAGTCCATTTGGTAAATGCTATTTCGACCTTAAACATTAGCCTTTTATAAAATAACATGCATGACTTTAAACTGCCAAATCCCTATGGTTTTCTTCTTTTCCTCAGAGTCACATCCTTATTCTTTCGGATCCAGATATTAGGGGGGACTTTTTTTGAATCTCCTTTCGTCAGAGAGTCTAATGATTGGAAAAGGGGAATATCTTAACTCAAAGTGATTCAACCATTGGACAAATATCAAAAAATAGACAATGGAAGGAATAAGAAGAATGTTGCACAAGGGTCGTGCAAGTTCTAGTTTGGTCGCGCAAGTACACTTGTGTGTTGTAATGGTCGCGCAAGTACACTTTCACTCCCTATGTGATAACCACTCAGGATATTCTCTATCCTATAAATAAACCCTGTGGGCCCCCCTTTTCGAGAAGAATTTTTTCCAAAAACTCAAATTTGAGCTCCCGGCACCCTAGTCACTTCTCAAAGCTTCTGAATCACATCTAAGGTAATTTCTTTCCAAGAACGGAAGATCTAAAGAGGGGAAAGAAGGCCTAAGTGTTGAAACTCATCAACATTTGCGCTCCTGATTGGACAGCCCTTAAGGGAAATGGCCACACTTGAACGCCGCCGAACTCCTTCAATAGAACTTGTGTGCCACTCTTCTGGAAGAACCTCAAGATGATTCTAAAGGATTTATGCAAGAGTTGCTCAAGTATTACCCTGCTGGTTAACCGTCGTGCATGTACCCATGTGTCGCGCAGGTATACCTGCGCGACCACGACTTGCATGCCCACGCTGTACCTACACGCCTACCAGGACTTGCGCGCCCTGCCTTTTTTGGTGCCCTTCTTGCCCATTTCACCCCTCTTAAGTCATTCCACCTCTCCTACTCAAGATTCAGTCTTCAAGACACTTTTCAATGCCATTTATGGCATGATTTTTTGATTTTACTTTCTTATTTGAAAATAATTCTTTGGAATATCTCTCAAAACATAGTGATTTACATATCTTTATGTCACTAAAGATTGAGATTTCATTCATTCAACCTCATCCTTTAAGATTAGAGAACACATTAATTTTTCCCTCCATTTCAGGAATATCCCCAGTAAAAATTCTTAATTTGGGAATCCTACTCAGGAGTAAGCCCCCAACCATAATTCTCATAACCTGGGCCTCCTTTTCAGGAGTATTCCCTAGTTTCAAATATTGGCGTCCTCTTCAGGAGTATGCCCCAAGTCCCTTAATTTTTCAAGTCCCTTAACCTGGGCGTCCTTCTCAGGAGTAAGCCCCAGTCTTAATTTCTCTTAATCAACCCTAATTTACCTTTGATCTAGGATTCCTTCTCAGGATTAAAACCCAATCATAAGTCCTCGCTTAATTTGGGAATCCTTTTCAGGAGTAATCCCAAAGTTAGAGTATTCAAGTCTCTATGAAACACATATACCTTTATGGACCATGTTCCTGGATTTCTTCCCTGATGTAAATCCTAATATTCATTTATATGGGCATTCATACATACATAAGTCCCACATTATTTATTATGATTGCATCTTTCATTGCACAATTTTATGATTTTTTACCAATACCAGTTGTTTCTCACACCGAGCATGACTCATGTGAGCATAGAGTGTAAAAGTAATTATGACATCCTTTTTTGAGCCATCAATCATAAACATCATACTCTCTTACTTGAACTCATGGTTTCTGATGCATTTTCTAAACAAAGGATACTTAGGTAGCCAATATGTGGGTTCGATCCCAACTCTGAAATAATCCATGTCCTTCTGAATGAAAATAAACATCAATTGCCCCCCTGAGTGGATTTAAAACCAGCATGGTCATCATAATGACCAAGAGACTTCTATATAAATGTGTCGAAGGATACCATTGAACAAGAATCTCTAATAAATACATATGATTCTCTATCGATGAAGAAACTCAAATACATATAAAATATTCTCTAAATTTACTACATATTTAATAATTGATTGTCAAATATGATGGAAAGCCCATTTTATACTTGGTAATGTAATAAGGATTCACGAACATAACTTAAATCTATAAAGAAAGTCCCAGACTAGACAATAATTTCAATCAGAAAGTTGTGATGAGTCCGACCTCCCATCCTCTCGACCAATGCAAATTCCTAAGCCTCATCAGTCCACAAACTATTGAGCACCTACCTTTGGAAAGTAGGTCTAAATGGATGTGGAATCATTGGATGATTCCGGTTCTACGAACAAACCTGTTAGAAACTGATTGTAATGTTTGAACCTTCAATCAAGGAGGTCATCCCTAAATTCTGAGGTAAACTATAATCATTATATAAAATAAAATAATTTACGTACTTTCTTATCATAAAAACTAAAAAAATAAATTCATTCATTCTCATTATTGATTTATCTAATTAATAATACATATATAATAAAATGATATATAGTATTATTTAAATTTATGTAAGTATATTAATAGCATTCCATTCCACTTCTTTGGATTTTATTTACCTAGAAAAAAAATCCATAAGGAACAAACCATGGAAAATTGAATAAAATGCACACACAAAAATGAAAATAACCCAACATTATTCATTATTGTGTGTAATTAAGTAATAATAAGCTCATATAAAGAAATAATAATATAAATATGGTTTTTTAATATAATAATATCACTAATTAAAAAAATTTACATGAGTTATAGACCCATTTTAGGGATGTCAAACTTGATATAAAGGACTCTTCATTAAAAACCCCCTTTTAAAATTTTAATTTTAAAAAATTCAAAAGGAAGGTTTTTATGATGTAGGGATTCATTTTTATGATTATATTATGGTTAATGGGAATTATTTTTGATGATTTGTTAGACTCATATCCCCCTCCAATTTACATGGTATGTTTATGTTTGAATTTTACTGGAATGGTTAATCCATGGGTAATTGTGAAGGTTACAACATAAGGTACTCATGTGTGTTATATCATAAGGAATTCATTAGGGTTAAATGTTATATGTCTGTCACTAGGGTTACAATTTTATATATGTAATTACCCAAATTACCATATTGGTTTTAATTGTTTTTCTTTGTTTTATGGAAATCACTTATTTTCAGAACATAATTATATGACACGTTACGGGGGAGATGTATTGATTTTTTAAATTGATTTCTTATTTTTATGAGTATTCAAGGACTAAAATTTTGGAATTTATCTCTATTATTGATATTTTTATGATCATCCCTTGTATAATAATGTTTTTATAGGGGTTCAAGGTTGGGTAAAATAAAATAAACAATACAGATCAATTTTGTGATGGTTACTCATTGATGAATAAATTTGAATTTTTTTTGAAGATAGTGGATTATATTTTAGTAGTATCATTTTTTATTTTAATTTGTTTTTTTTGTATTACTAATGACATAATTATATAAACAATTAACCAGAAATTCCATTGAGAATGTAATAAGTGTATTATATTTGAATTTATTAGATTGTGTTATTTTTAATGTATAAACCTTATAGTTGGTATTAGATAATGTCATATATTACTATAGTTGTTATGATGATGTTTATATAATTCCATAAAATATTTTTACCTTATGTTAAATTTGAAAGTATATATCTTTTAATGATGATCATAATTCATTATCTGAGACATGTTAGTTTAGAATGGTTTTACATAGAATAAACAATGATGTTGATGTAGGAAGGCACTAAGAGGATGATATCTTTAAGATTACAAAACCAATATTGAATGGAATTTAAACCATGTAGTTTGTGAAAGTAATGGATTAGTTGAAACATGCTATAAAATATGGTGGAAATCATGAAAGAGAACATCCAGAGTATCCTCAAATAAAATTGAAAATAGTTTATCATTTTATTAGGATACATCATCCTTCATTCGGGGGATATTTTGAAAATGTAGCGATTGTATGGAATATTAAAGACCATAAAAATTATTTTATGACATGGGGTGTTCAAATAATAAAAATATTATTTTTTCCTTTTATCCTTAAAATGGTGTGGATTACCAGTGATCGTTAATGGTCATGAAAATCAGGGAATGAAAAGATATTGACAACTTGGAATGGAATGAATTAATTAATTTTTTAATTGATTTTTTTATGTTGGTTTGAATTAGGATAGAAAAATATTCCTAGAATGTGACACAAATGAATGATGATTTATTGGATGTATCTAATGATAACATAACATAATTAGAATGGTATTCTCCAGATCATATTCTGATCTTTATAGTAATATCCTGAATTTTTAATCAGAATTTAAACCAAGATACTCTAGGACATTGGCCTCTTGTAAATTCTAATGTTATGAGATAGATGGATGATGTGATGATAGGGTATAAGGGGTTATTTCTAAAGACCACATGCACAATGAAACAATAATAATAAAAAATTCAAGTGTAAAAAATGGGTAACAATAAATCAAAAATAATATGGTATGAAAAAATAGTTTCTTGTAACGTCCCAGATCTGGGAGCCACTCAATGGGTGCCCTAGACCTGGTTGGTCACATGACCTCAAGAGCATTTCCACAAATTCCAGAGACTGCCAACTAGAATCAAGGGACCATGTATGATAGTATGGAAACTATACCCTCATTTTTCATAGTGTAGCGTAGCAGAAAAGATAAATAACATACAACAGCAGAATCAGTAAACAATATACAACCGAAATGGACCACTGAAGTAAAAGTGAATCAACAGTCATATATATAAGGATGCAGCATGACACTAAGTCTAGGAAAGATGCAAGAATAGGATACACTGGAAAAAATACAATACAACTCAAAATACAAGGCACAACCAAACAAAAACAAAGCAGAGTAAATAGAATGCCACAACATCGCAAGCCTAAGCTCAGTACCATGCTCTCCCACTCCTCTTCTATAATTAAATACATGTGTAGAGACCCTTTACCTTATCCACACATGTAGAAATGTAATCTATTTGGGCCGAATACATCAACCATACTGAGTGTGAGAAATCAATCTCAGTAGGCACCCACTAAAGGCACATGCCCAACTGTTAGTGAAATTGTGAAACAACAACGTTTAGTAGAAAATGCAATAAACTGAGATGTACTAAAAAGTAACTAACTTTACCCGTCATATTTCCATTTTAATATTTATTTAACTATGCCATGATTGTGCATTAACTTGGAAGGTATAACATAAAAAAATCATCACGGTGAATATTCATGATAACACTGTTCTCAGACATAAAATCCTTACCCTTAGGTAACCAGAATCGAAACCCGAAGGTGATTTACCATAGGGAAAACAAATATTTCCCTTAGGTGTACGAAGTGTCTCCCACAGGCATAGAATCTACTACCCGAAAAAATAACGAATATTTCCCTCAAGCTAAAAGAACCACTACCCTCAGGCTAAATGAAACACTTCCCTCAGGCTAAGAAAGTAACCAGGCCGAGCCCATCACATAAGCAAGCAATTAATATACGATTTATCTCAAGGCAACTGCAATGCACAATATAATCATGGTACGCCCTCGGGTATCCCGGCCAAATGGTTAAACAGAGGAACGCACCCCTTTGCTGGTCCTGGATCCTCGAATTGATCCCAAAAATCAATTTTAACTTATCAAAAGTTTATCTATACAATTCTAGATAACTTTCCGCAAAAGGCCACAACCATACGACACCCCAAACATGGGATCTTAGCACAATGGTACAAAAACACATAGAAGATGGAATTTAAAGACCACACCACCTACCTCGATCGTCTCTGATCGGTATACGTGAACGAAGCCTTCTAAAACAAACGAGAATGTCACAGATATGATGTGAACATAATCTCATTAAAACTCAAATAACTTCCCTTAAAGGAAGAATTGGTACAAAAAACTCAAGGATAAGGAAGAAAATACATGTGCGGTTCGAAGGAGATTGACGACGTAGGAACCAGGTTCTTGGTGTGCGGTCAAGAGATCATCTAAGCTCCAGCTGTCTATCCCGCTCTCCACTAAATTTAAGCCTTACCTATGAACAGAGGAGGATAATGCCCATTTTATATGAAAAAAACAAACTACACATTGTGTACTCTCAAGTACACATCATGTACTTCTCATTTTTTTAACCGTTCCTCTAGAAGCTTCTTTCCACCGAAAAATTGTTCATCTGTCGACATGAGTACACAACGTGTAGTCATGATTACACAGTGTGTACTATCGCTCTGCTGGTGGATGCCTCCACCGCCTTACTGTTCACCATCCTACTGAATACATAGTTTGAAAATACCCTGTACAGGATGTGTATTCAGTTTTTACACCCTTCATTACCGACATGCCTACACGCCCAGTGAACCAATCCCACACTGCCAAAGTATATGGTGTGTGGAAAAGTACACTGTGTAGTCACAAAATTTGGAATTTTATCCCCATTTTCCTTATTTTCTAAAAAACACTTATGGAAAAAGAAAAAGAAGAAACTTGTACCTCAAGAATAAGAACCGGGTTCTTACAAACTTCCACCCTTAAAGTAATTCGTCCCCAAATTTCCATTCTATGGGTGGTGAAGATAAAGCTCAGAAATACTATGGCCACTAAGCATGTATGTCGGTCTCTTGTTCCCTAGTTTCATCCTGCAGTCGTCCATGATTCCATAGCACCCATACGAGAGGAACTGACCAGCATCGGGAAACCTTCATGCTCCTATCGATGATATGAATCAGAAGCTCCTCAAATGATGCGTCGGTCTAAAGCTCAACCTCCTCATGTTGAAATATGTAAGACATGTCTGAATGATAACGACACCGCAGAGACACGTGAAAGATTTCGTGAATGGCCTAGTACCTCTATGGTAAATGAAACCTATAGGCAACCGGTCTGACTCTCTCCATAATCTCGAATGGCCCCACATACCTCGGTGAAATTTTACCCTGTATCCTGATCCGCATGTGTCCCAACATCGGAAAACCATTCAAGACAACCTGATCCCCGACCAAAATCCCTAAGGGTCTTCTGTGGTGATCAGCATAAGATTTCTGATGAGACTGTGCAATAGCCATCTGCTTCTGAATCAACTGGAACTGCTCAGTAGTCATATGCACGAGACGTGGTCCTAGTAATGATGCCTCACTTGCCTCCATTCAGCACAAGGGTGATCAACATAGACTACCATATAAATCCTTGTAAAGTGCCATCTCAATAGTTTCCTAAAAAATATTGTTATAGGAAAACTCAACCAGGGGTATATGTTTCTCCCAAGAGCCCCCAAATTCTAGGACGTATGCACACACCATGTCCTCAAGCACCTGTATCATATGCTCTGATTTTCCATCAGTCTAAGGATGGTAAGCTATGCTCAATATCACCTATGTACCCAATTCACTCTAAAAACATTTCCAATAATGTGATGTAAAGCGGGTGTCCCTATCTGGAATGATAAAACGAGAAACCACATGAAGTTGTACTACCTATCACATATACAACTTTCTGAGCTCGTCAAAACATAAGGTCACCTTGAATAGAAAAAATTGAGACACCTCCATGAATCTGTCCACAGCAACCGACACGACATCATTGCCTCGATGTGACCTCGACAACCTGGTCACGAAATCCATCGCGAAATCATCCTATTTCCATTCTGTAATGGGTAACTCCTATAATAGTCTAGCTGGCCTCTGATTCTCTGCCTTCACCTACTGATGGGTTGAACATCTCATAAAAAAACTAAATACTTCCCTCTTTATACCCGTCCACCAATACCGATGTCTCATGTCAAGGTACATTTCGGTATATCTGGAATGCACATCCCATGATGAATCATGAAATCCACACAATAACTCCTCATGTATATCCCCAGGAATCCACACTCATCCATGGAAACACAATACCTCATCATCACCTATCGTCCATTCAGGAGTAGGGTCCTCACTAGCCACCAAATCCCATAGAACTAGGCCTTCTGAATGAAATAGCTGTCTCATCCACACTTTATGTAGGAGGGTATAAGTAAGAGATAAAGACGAAAGATAGGTTTTCCCATGACTCTCGTGCACCTCCAAATGCATCATAGCGAGAAAACCCATAAGCAACCACTCACCACTGACCTCCTTCACTACTAGTATTAGAGTCCACCTGCTCAGTTCATCAGCTACTGCATTACCATTACCAAGAGTATAAGCAAGCTCACAGTCAAAGGACTAATGGTATTTGACCCACCTTCGCTATCTCAGGTTCAAGTCACACTGAGTAAAGATGTATTTTAGACTTTTTTGGTCAGTGAAAAAAATAAAATGATCTCCCAATATATAATGTCTCCAATAGGGCATCACATGAACAACTACCACCAAGTCGAGATCATGCGTCGGGTAATTCCTCTCATGTGGCCTCAACTGCCGAGACCCGTTAGCAACAACTCCATCATTATTCATTAAGCAATACTCCCATTAAAATACCTGATGCATCACATTAAACTATATAGATCTTCCCTTTCTCTGGAAATATGAGGACTGGTGCTGAATTTAGGCTTTCCATCAATTCCAGAAATGCTATCTCGCAAGCTTCTGACCAAAGGATCATCAAAATCTTCTTAGTCAAACCATTCAACGGTTCTCCTAAGCGAGAGAATTACTGTATAAAACACATGTAGTAACCAGACAGCCCCATGAATCTCCATACCTCAAACACATTCTTAGGCAGCTCCTAGGAAACTACTGCTCTCACTTTCTCTAGGCCTTCTACAACTCTTTCCTCTGAGATTAAATGACCCAGGAAGTGAATCTAGTCCATAAAAAGTAGCACTTTTAGAGCATAGCATATAGTCAATTCATCCTTAGTTTACTCAATTGGATCTCAAGATGTGTAGCATCGTCGTGTCGAGTGTGAGATTATACCAAGATTTCATCCACAAAGACTACCAAAAAAGAGTCCAGATAATGGTGGAACACACGATTCATCATTGAAAAAAAAAACTGTTGGCATGTTCGTGAGTCCAAACAGCATCACCATGTACTCATATAGACCATACATGCTCGTGAAGGATGTGAGAGGTATATCAGATGGTCTAATGAACAATTGTTGATATCCGAATCTCAAGTAAATCTTAGAGAACACTCTTTCTCCCTGAAGTTTATCAATGATATCATCGATCCTCTACAGTGGATATCGGTTCTTATCCATCAACTGGTTCATCATCGGATAATCCACACAGAGTCTGAGGGTTCCATCTACCTTCTTTGCAAAGAGGACGGGAGAACCCCAAGGGGATGATCTAGGTCGGTTAAATCCATTTTCCTAAAACTCCTCTAACTGCCTCTTGAGAACTTGCAACTCTAGTGTAGCCATTCTATAAGGAGGAATAGACACTGGTGCTTCTCCTGTCACAAGAGAAATAGAAAAATCCACCTCTTGCTCTAGTGGTAGATCTGAAAATTCGTTCGGAAAGACATATTTGAAATGATAAACTACTGGAGGGAAATCCATATAACATGCTCCCTCGTCATCTAGATATAAACTCACAATCAGGGCTATCACTCCACCTCACCCACGATGCTCATGTCTATCTCGGATTTCTTGGACATCCCATTTTCCATTGTATAGAAACTCTCCGACATATGGTGACGTTAAACTCACGTTGCGATGATAGAAATTTATAAAGGCAGAAAAGGGTACCAACCAGTCCATCCCGAGAATGATTTCATAAGATTTCATCTCTAAGAAATAGAGGTCACATAGAAAGTGACACCCACCACCCTCTAGGGGGAACTCCATGCATTGGCACACACTAGCCGTTATAGTCCCCAACAGAGTGTTTAGAATCATTATATCTGAAGAAAAAGAAACATAGATCCCAAGTCTCTCTACAACGGGCACATATATAATTATATGTGTAGGACTTGTATCGAAAAGTACAGAAGAAAAAACAGAAGCAACTAGAATATACCTCTGATAGTGGATGGTCCGGGATCCTGCTCATTTTGGGTATGTTGCACTGCATATGCCTGCCCAGTGCTGCAGCCATGTGAAACAGCCTAGAATCCCTGAGCTGACTTGCCCTGCTGTCTTTGAGATCCTTGTGTCTGGATACCCCGACCTTGACCACCATCTCTTCCTGTATGCCCGAATGTATTCTAGTTTCCTGACAGTTAAAAAGATGGGGGTTCTGCTACCAGATGCGGAGTCTGCACTGAACCTCTCTCACTAGCCACTAGATGAAACACCCTGCAAAATCACTGTAGATTCCCTATCTTGCCGCAGGCTCAGCACTCCACTAGGTCACATGGAAAATACAGTCTCTTATTCCCCTCTCTGCAACACTGGTAGAAAATAACCTGGCAACCTGAATAATTCTTCTGTCCAGTACTGCCACCATGAGAGATGTCCATCTTTCTCTTCCAATGACTAGTAGAAATACTTCTAGAAACTAGTGTTGAACCACCCTGGCCCACACCACTAGCTTCCCACTAGTTCTGCTCAGTAATCAGTGCCTGGTTCACAATATCCTGCACAGTAGGCATCTTGAAAACATTCACTAGTGCTTGGATGTCATACCGAAGACCATCCTCAAAGCGTCGATCCCTCGACGCAACATCACTTACCAGAACGGGTGCAAAACGCTGAAGCTCGGTGAAGCGTGCATAATAATCCATCACTGAAATGGTTCCCTACTACAGATTCATGAACTCTCAAGCTTGATCTGACCTCAGTGTCTCTGGGAATAATAAGTCTTAGAAAGCTTCCAAAAAAACATCCCACACCATGTGTTGGTTATTTTTGGATTTTTTGGTAACATCCCAACACCTCTTGGGGGAATCACGCTTCATGTATGTCGCGAGCTTGACCCTCCTCCCATGTGGTGTCTCCAAATGCTCGAATATCGTCTACATAGAACCCATCCAAGACTCCGCTGCATGTGGTCTGTCATCCCCTGAAAACGTAGACAGATGTTGATACTAGAATATATGAGTGAGCTCTGCCATATATGATGTGGCCTGCGGTGCTCCATGGAAGGTCTGCATGAACCGCATGAAGCCTTCACAGAACTGTGCCTCTACCCCTGTGTCCGGTATAATTGCTGGCGCCACATCAGGAACTGCTAGAGGTTCCACTAGTAGCCCATTTCCCAAAATCTCTGGAGTATAATCATCACCATTCTTCTGGAGAAAAATCGATGGTCGTCTTCATGGTATGAGTCTACAATGTCAAACGCACCCCAGAGATCATGATTCTCAAAGGCCGAAAACAAAGAGACAAGACAAATAAAGTCTTCTAGATTTTCAAACCTTGACTACATAGCGTGTATAAATACTACATGGGGTGTTCACATAGGCCATCCACATGAGAGTGTACTCCAGCCAAAAGTGGTCGTGTAACACCCCAAACACACGAAGTTTCTTCTACATACACGGCATGTACTTGAAGCCTACTTCCCTGCATGAGTCCTTCTACATGTCTAAGCCTCACAACTCTTCTAAAAAAATCTACACAGCGTGTCCCATAGGTACATAGAGTGTACTCTACAAGATTTCACCGGCCCATGTTGTTCGTGACATGGCCTGTGTACCCACATCACACTAACGGCGTGTTCCAATGAGTCACGTCGTGTTCAAGGAAGCACCAGATCGACAGATATTGTTCGCTGCATGGCCGACTACATGGCTAACACCACACAACATGATCTATGTAGACACGATGTGTAATAGGAGATATAACACTGACCTGTGTTGTTAGTGACACAGCCAGGCACTTGTATCAGACTACAAGGAGTGTTCAAGGTAAACATGTCATGTATGTCTTAAGCTTTCCTTCATCCTTGTTGTTAGTTACATTAGAGGACATTGGGTCAACACTACACGGCATGTACAACTTGTACATGGCGTGTTTTTTCAAGCCATTCCCTAACCCATTTCCTCGCCCACACGGTCTATGACACGGTAAGAGACTACACTGTGTGTACTGAGGGTACACGACGTGTACATAAATTTTTTCCCTTTCATCCCAAACAGAAGAACACACGGTCTGTGGCAAAGGAATTACACGACATGTATGCTATGGTTTTATGCACTGTATGCCTCAAAAACTACTCTGGAACCCAGAAAAAAATGAAAAAAACATCTAAGTCCCAAATTCTGATCCGTGAGGGCCCATACATACACAGAATCAATGTATGACATCTTACACATGTTATAACAAGTAAACACATTACTGATCCACCAAATCCTGGTCATTGAGGGCCCATACTCCAAAAAAATTTTTTGGCGTTCATTCTATCAAAACCTCACACAACAATACCCTATCACATAGTAGGTATTTATCAAAGAATCAAGAAGAAGAGCCTGATTTTCTATCACAACTACTATCACAATAACATGATGTTCCTAATGTACCTATATGGCATGGAAGAATGTGTGACATGTGATTTCTAACATGTTCCTAAATAATGCATGACATGGCATACCCTAATCTCATCAGGTTGCTACTAGATATAACCCATGTATAACATATAAACAGCACACCACAAGTGCGTCACCCAATGGTGAAAATCAAATAAACTGTAAAATTGACAAACCAGTAATAATTGCAGTGACCGAGGTAGACTGACTTTTCCATGTACAAGGGTTAGCTACTCCCGGGTAAAGCTTATTACCAACTTCCATATCTGTTTTATCCCTGACTAAGGCTCCAAACAGTATGTCAATGAAAAGAACACCCATTTTTACCACTTTGTAACGTCCTGGATCCGAAAGCCACTCAATTGGTACCCATGACTCGATTGGTCACATTACCTCAAGCACATTTTCCCAAATCGCAGAGGCTTCCGACTTGCAGTAAGGGTCCAGATCTGATAGTGGGGAAACTATGCCCTCATTTGTCAAAGTGTAGCACATCAAAAAAAATAAATAACATAAAACAACATAATAAGTAAACAATATACAACCGAAATTGACAACTGATGTAAAAGAGAACCAGAAATCCTATATATAAGGATGCAGTATGTCACTAAGTCTGTGAAAGCAGCCATAATAGGATAAACTGCCGAAAAATACAATAAAACTCAAAATAAATGCTACATCCAAACAAAAAAAGTAGAGTAAATAGAATGCCGCTGAATTGAAAACCTAAGATCAGTCCCATGCTCTCCAACTCCTCTGCTACAATCAAATACCTGTATAGGGACCCTTGAACTTATCCACATCTACCAAAATTTAATCTTTTTGGGCTGTTGACATGACCCAAACAGCATGTGAGAAATAAATCCCAGTCGGCACCCACCAAAGGCTCGTGCCCAACATTCAGGGAAATTGTGCAATAGTAGTGTGCAATAGCAAATGTAATAAACTATGTAGTACTCAAAATTAACTAACCATATCAGTCATATTTCCATTTTAAAATTCATTTAACCATCCCAAGCCCGTGATTTAACTGGGAAGGTATAACATATAAAGAATCACCACAGTGAATATTCATGATAACATTATCCTCAGACATACGATCCTTAACCTCATGTAACCAGAATTAAAACCCATAGGTGATTGCCCACAGAAAAAACAAATATTTCCCTCAGGAGTATGATGTGTAGGCCACAAGCACAGAATCCACTCCCCGTATCCATAACGAAAATTTCCCTCAGGCTAAAAGAACCACTACCCTCAGGCTAAACGAAACACTTCCCTCATGCTAAGAAAGTAATTGGGCTGATCCCAACACATAAGCAACAATTTATATAAAATTTCCTCTCAAGGAAAATGAGATTCATATTATAATCATTGTATACACTCGGGTATCCTAGCCAAACACCTAAATAGAGGAATGTACCCCCGGGGTGGTCCTGGATCCAATAAGTGATCCTAAACAGTAGTTTTAACTTATCAAAAGATTATCTATACAATTATAGATAACTTTAAAAAAAGGCCATAGCCATAAGACACCACAAACATGGGATTGTAGCAAAATGGTACACAAAAACACATTTCAATTTAAATTTAAACACCAGACCACCTACCTTGATCGTCTCTAATCGGTTTACCTGAACGACGTCTACCGAAACAAAAGAGAACGACACAGATTTGAGGTGAACATTATCTCGTTCAAACTCAAATAACTTCCCTTAGAGTAAGAATTGGTAAGAAAAATGCTAGGTTAAGGGAGAGATTACCCGTGTAGTTCCAAGGAGATTGACGGCATAGGAATCGGGTTCCCATTGTGCGGTCGAGAGATCCTCCAAGCTCTGGTCTTCTCTCCCACTCTCCTCTAGTGTTATAAGTTTCCTCTGTGAATAGAGGAGGATAATGCCAATTTAATGTGAAAAAACCTACATGACCTGTACTCTCAAGTACACGGAGTGTACTTCTCATTTTTTAACTGATCCTCTGGTGGCTTCTTTACACTGCAACACTGTTCATCTATCGACATGAGTACACGAGGTATAGTACGGATTACACGGGGTGTACTGTCGCTCCACTAGCGGCTGCCTCCACCACCTTACTATTCACCTGCTGACGGAATTCACGACATGAAAATACCGTATACACTTCATGTAGTCAGTTTTTACACCCTTCATTTCCAACAGGCCAACACACCATGTGTACCCATCCCACACGACCAAAGTGCGCGACATGTTGAAAAGTACACGGCGTGTAGTCACAAAATTTGGGATTTTTCCCCGTTTTCCTTATTTTCTCAAAAACACTTAAGGAAAAAGAAAAAGAAGAAACTCGTACCTCAAGAATAAGAACCGGGTTCTTAAATTCTAGTTTGTGGTATGTCTAGTAGAAAGTACCCTAGGGAATGTCGTATCAAATATAGATAGTGTATTCAATGTGGTAAGATATTGAATTATGAAAATACATATCCAAAATAGATCTATATTATTTTAAGTAACCAGACTAAGAAGATATGTGTTGTGAAATCCATTATGGCTATGTCAGCCAATGTTGGGAAATCCAATGAAGTGGTATTATGTACATTGTTTGTTTAATCAAATTATTCTAATGACTTGTTTGATACTGGGTCAAAAAATTCCTTCATTTTTGAATAATTTGTATAATATTATAAATTTAACCCCAAGAAATTAAACTAGAAGTTTTGGTTCAAAAATTTGATGGGAGATATTAAATGAACAAAAAATTATAAGAATTATATTCTTTTTTTCTATGGAAATAAATTTCTAGGAAATCATATTGTTTTCACTTAGCTTACTTTGATGTTATTCAATGTATTTATTGGATTTATATTTATCATTATAAGATATATTATAGATATATCAAGGTTATTTTTTTGAATGAGTTTTAGTTAGTATACTATAATGAACATATACTATTAATAACATATACGGATTCTAAGAAAAAATTCAATGATTAAAATTAAGGTTATCATTTACACAGTGTTGAAAATAAGAGAACTATAAATATTAATGATGTTTTAGTGTAGAATTAGAACCCAAATTTATTTTATGATTATTTTTCATGTATTATACCAAATCATGAATATTAAATAAATATTTACAAAGTACCTAATGATAAGAAAATTTCAAAAAACTTTTATCAAATGGATCATGTGGATCTTTTTGAATTGAAAAATATATTATCTGAGTTTCATGATAAAGGATTCATTCATCCTAGACCCACACCGTGGGGTTATCATTTTTTTCCACTAAGAAGTGATATAGTCCCCTAAGACTTTTCATTGATTATAGATCTTCAAATAAATTTACTATTATGATTATGTGTCCATTGCATCATATCAATGACTATTTTGATAAGATATGGGGAGCTATATATTTTTCAAAGATTGACATGAGAGCTGGTTATCACTAGATGATTATAAAGGAGGATATCATTCACAAAACAACTATTCATACTAGATATGGGAATTCTATGTTTGCTGTTATACCATTTGGCTAGAAAAATTCCCTTGATTTATTCATTGATCTTATGAATTAAATATTCTAAGAATATTTGGAAAGGATTTTATATATTTTTTATAATATATTTTATTAAAAAATTTACTAGGATCATGAAAAACATCTATTTATTTTTCAGAAAACACAGAAATAAAATAATTTATAGAAGAAATTTAGTAATTGTGATTTTTGTTGAGACAAATTTCTTTTATTAGGAACATTATTAAAAAGGACGTCATAATAATTGATCCTACCAAAAAATTGAATGATGAGTATCCATGATCAAATAATGATATATATATATATATAGATATCTTGGTTTAGGAAGCTATTACCAATATTTTGTTAAGAACTCCACATGATTATATAGTCTACTAACTAAGTTAACAATAAAAGGGGTTAAATTTATTTGGACAGAAGACTCTGTTGTTTTTTATAATCTTAAAAGAAGAATGGTGAATGAAATATTTTGGTCCCTAAAATAAAATAATGGTTATTTTTTCATTTATAATGAGGATTTACTAGAGTCACATAGTTGTGTTTTCAATAAGAATAATGTGGTAATCTCTTATGCTTAATGAAAAATGAGATATCATAACGTAAATTATCAACACCTGATCATGAATTAGAAACTATGGTTTTATCTTTTAAAAGACAATCATATAATTTATATGGATCCTAATATAAATATATAATGACCATAAATGTTTATGTATATATTTATTCCGATGGAATGGGACATGAGGAAGAGGAGATAGTTGGAACTAGAAAATAATTATGATTGCACTATCAATTACCATAATGGAAAAGTAAAAAAACTAAATTTCCTTAGTTCAGAAACATAATACATCATATACAATGATACAATATGACTGTTAACCCTTCGTTAATGATTTGCTAAAATTTTTGTAGTATGATTTTGGTGTGGGAAATTCCTCTATTTTGTCTTTTGTGTTTGTAAAGTCATCGTGTTCAGATATAATAAAGAAATAAAAAAGGAATATTCTGAGTTACAAAAAAAGGTAGAATTGTTTAATAAATTTAAATTACAATAATTTAATTTTGAAAAAGATTTTTTCTTGAGATGTGGAAAGAGATTAGGTAATACATATTATTACCTATTGAATAATTAATTGTTATGTGAATCTCACAGTTATCCATTTTCACTTCATCATGGAAATGAAAAGATGTATGGAGACCTTGAGGATTATTACTGGCTATTTTGGATGAAAAGATATTTTATTGAATTTACCAGGAATTTATTGACCTTTAAAAATGTTAATGTAGATTAGAAACTTAATAATTGTATCCTTTATCTTGGGCCAATGATAGATTAGCCATGGTAAACTATATACATGGATTCCATAGTGAGACAACAACTGAATTCTTGAGAAAACAATGATATTTTGTTTATTTTTTGTCCTCTAACGAAATATTTATATTTTCTACCTATTCTAGAGTATATGAATATAAATAATATTTATCAAATGTACCTCAAAGATAATTTCAGGTTACATGGTCTTCATCTTTAAATTATATATGATCACGATACAATGTTCACTTATATGTTTTGGAAAGTCCTTTATATGTCAATGGTATAAAATTAAATTTGAGTAAAACCTTTCATACCTAATCTGATTGAAATAAAATGTAAAAAATTCATAACATGTGATATATTCTTCATTAATATTCAATAGATTACATGGGGTGCTGATTAAAAAAATATATTTAGTTGTGTTTTAATATAATGACATTTTTCATTCCACGATATAAATAAGACCTTTTAAGTAATTATATGGAAAAAGGTGTCAAACTCTATCATTTAGGGATAAAGTCAGGGAATGCAATTTTATGGGAACATAATTAGTAGAGATTGTTGTAGGTATTGATCAGATGATAATTCTTAGTGATATCATAGAGAAGATAGAAAGGCAATGTAGATAAATAGTGGAAATAATTTTATTTAGAGGTACGTGATCTTGGTTTCCTTAAAACTAATCCTTGGAAAGGTTTTATAAATATTGGAATCAAATGATAGAAATTTTGAAGGTTCATTTGACCTTTTTAAATCTTAGGTAGATTTAGAAAAGTCTCATACCAAGTATATTTCCCTCCAATTTTATCTCTCGTGCACAATGTAATTCATTTTTTAATATTACTAAAGTATGTTCTATATTCATCACATGTTTGAAGCCCAAATATTATTCAGTTGGATGATAACCTTTGTTATGTTGAAAATATTATTCAAATTATTGATTATAGAGATAAATTATTTCAAAATAAGGTAATTCACAAAGTTATAGTTTTTTGGATAAACCCCAATGTTGAAGAAGAAACATGGGAATATGACAATTATATATTGAATAGTTATACTCAAATTTTTAATATGTGAATAAATATTTAAAAGACATAATTTCTCAAATGTGGGGAGAATGTATCAACTGATGTATATATAAAATAATTTTTTTATTTCATAACTAAATAGTTAAATTTATTATAACTTTATAATGAAATAAATAATATTTAGAGTGATTAAGAAATCTATAATAAAATAATAGTAACCTCACCAATGATATTATAAATAAAAATTATGTCTCTTGTTAGGGAAAGTATGTTATATTTATATCATGTAATTAATAAATAAATGTTCTAAAAATATCAAAATAGGTGTAATTATTTTTGTGAAATATAAATGTTTATTAAAAAATATTCAACTAATATTGGGATTAAAAAAAATCTTCCTAAAATATATTCATCAATTTATATTTTGTTTCTTATGATTATAATATAATTATATAATATCTTAATTAATTTTTCAATGAGTTATAAAATAATTTTTTATTTTTAAAATTGTTTTTTTCTAGTAAATGCTGAATTTAATTAGAAGAATAATTTTAAATATTTAGAAAATAATTTTAAAAAATTGGAGTTAATTTCTTCATTCTATACATCATAAAATGGATAAGGTGAATTATTTTTTATTTTTCAATATACATGATTTTTTAGGTGAATAGTAAAAAACATTAATTTACATTAAACTCATCCTTCTGTCATTAATGATTTTATAACTATAATATTGAAATCCCTATTATTAAAATAATATATTTAATTAAAATTCTTATCATATTAATATACTTGATCCCAAATAATAAATTATAAAATATAATAATTAGAAAGCACCGCTTCTTCCACTCTAAATATCATCGATCACCACCTCTTCTCCTCACGAATCCAAACCCTGTATATTGTTTAATTTCTACCCAATTCTATTCTCGGAACTATCCTCTATGTCCATTACTATATGGTCTTACCATATGTCTATAACCATGTCCCTTATGCTAGTTCTCTTGGTGAAGACTTAAATAAGTAAAATACTCTTCTGTTTTCTTTTAAATTTCTTTTCATTTCTTATTCTCGCATATGATTACCTCATCTAACTGATGTAAAAACTAATGTATATTAAATATATTTTAATTTTATATTTTTACAGAATATTAATATTCAATACTCTCTTATTATCCACTTATTCAATAAAATGAAACACTGCCATTGATGTGTCGATTTATCATCATCATGGACGATGTGTTTCTATTTTATCTTTCTTCTTTCTATGATGTTCATGAAACTATTATTATTTTCAAATATTTTTTTGATATATATATAATATGTTATATAATTTTATGGGAAAAATATATTGTCATTAAATTAAATTAAATAAAATAATATTTTGATAATCGAAAAAACTGTAAAAAATAAATTAAATAATTTTCATTAATGATTTCTACAACGAATCGTACTCATATCTGAAAAATGATACATGATATCATTAAATATTTTTGGTACATATTATTAAGAATTTATTACACTTTAAGTGTTTTTATTATATTAAAAAAAATCTATAATGAACCAATCATTAAAACCATTAAATAAATGAACCTGAAATAATAATGGAAACAAAATGTTTTTATTAAATTTGTTGGAAACAAGTTATTATAATATTATACAAGGAATAATAAATAGTAATATTGTTATAAATTATATTATATACAGTATTTAAAACATCATGTAGTAGTATTTAACACATTGTAATGAAGTATAACCTGTGGTAAAGTAAATTTCATTAAAAATCCTATTAAACTTATAATTTTTTAAAAATTATAAAGGAAGTTTTTTACGATACATCAATTCCTGTGTTTTTATTATGTAATGGTTATTGGTTTTTTTCTGTAATGAATTATGGGATATATATCTCCCTCCAATGTATTGAGAATGTTTATTTTGTATGATTACTGTTATGGTTCTTCCAAGTATTACTAGGATTGTCACACCTTACGATATTCATTAGTGTTTCATCATATGTTATCCATGAAGTTTACATTGTAATGTATCAATTAGGGTTGAAAATAAAATTCTATCCAAGAGGGTTATAATATTATGTATTCAATTCCATGACTTACCTTTATGGTTTTATAATTGATTTCTATTTTTAATGGAAATTTCTTATTTTCACAATGTAAGTATATGATACTTTATAGGTGAAAAGTATGAATTTTTGAATGCGATTTCATATGTTTATGAGTATTCATGGAAATATAGTTTCATTTTTTATGCACCTTACTATGGTTTATTTCCTAATTCTATGTTTTAAATGCTTTTAATATGTTTTTAAGGATGATTAAAATAAAAAAAGAAGAGAAGTTTAATGTTTTGAAGATTTTTCATTAAATAATTCATATTTAATTAAGAATGTATATATTATTAAATAAATGGATATTATTTTCTTAATACCATTTTCTATTCTTGTGGGTTGTCATGTTTGACTAATTTCATAATTCTCTAAAACAATAACTTAAACATATTGTTAGAAATTTAATAATATTATTCTAGTTTAATTAACTACTATATATGAGGATTAATATATAAACAATACACCTCAAGGTTTACATGGTATTCTAATTAATTCTTTTAGAATTCATACAGGGTAATCTAGCTTATCAAATACTCTTTGGGGTTTTTGTAGCCATCATTGTGTTGAAAAATTCTTCAAGAGATCTGGAAATGGGACTATATGAGTGGGGTATTGTATATTAAACTCTAAATATAGTCTTGTGTTTTCTATATTAATTTACAAAGACCTATAATTTCTCAAATTATTCTTCCAAAATCCAACACCTCGTAAATTATTCAATAAAAACATGTAATTTTTATCCATAAACCTTGTTTCATTAGATAAAAAAAATAAATTACTTTAACACACTATGATGTGTTTAATGAATTAACTACCTAAACTCTATAATATTTTTATTATAAATTTATCATCTAATTTCCCTAAAAAATCCTTCTACTACATATTTTGATAACGAAAAAAATTCCTTCCTTCACAAGGATGGGGATGAAATGAATTTTATTTTTAGATGTCTATTATATATTATCTATTATAAAACATCATAAAAATAACCACAAAATAATGAATTCATTTGAGAAATTCTGATGTGAATCTCTATTCAAGGGAATATATCAAATCTTTTCTCTGGGATCCTTTTGTTTACCTTAATCTCAATTATATACATCATAGACTCTTTGAAAGTCTATGATTACTATATGATAAAAGTAAATATAATGAAAATCCCAGAATACATAATATTAATTCAGTATTCTCTCTACTAGGATGTATTATTTGTTTATTATTCTATGTAATTAATTCCAGTCATGATCATTATCCCCCTTTGTTTCCTTAACTGATTACCCCAATTTTTGAGTATTCTCTACTATCATGTATGAAACTAACTTATGGAAAAAGGAAGATATGATTCATTAATACTTGTATTTTTTGTTTATTTTCTATAGTAAATATTTATCTTGGTTCATTACGACGTCTTTTATGATTCATTTTTAGTTTTTATTTATTCAATCAAGGAAACAATCACCTTTTTCTAAGGATCTTGATCAACCAAATATTATCACCTTTATCACTAATATCATCATTATTGAATATTTAAGGTCTATAGAATCATTATATACCACTATTTGTCCTCATTTTAACCTATCATGACCTATCTTATGTAGAACAGTCCAAAAAAAGAAAATTATTTCATTAAAAACACATAATTCCTTTATTTTTAACTGTCATAAAATCTATTTTTGTAATATATCTTGGTGAAATCCAAATACCTTAAATAATATAATCCTACTTGATTTATTAAAATAAGTATGTCCCGTTCATATGAAAAATTCATTTTTAATACTATCATTAAAAATTATCTCTCGAAAATCATTTGAAATCCATTTTTACAAAAGAACCCTATTTTTAATTTCATACCATGTCATGTGATGTAACCCATATCAAGTTTAGCATTATAACTTAACTCTTCTATACTTAAACCCTTTTGGAGATTAAAAATGTGTATAACATTTCAATGATGTCTTCGTCATGCTACTATTTACCCATAATTAGCATAACACGATGTTTGCATAAAAATGTGGCTATAAATATTCGTTATTACATTGTAATTCCTAAAAAACTATTCTCAATGACAATTGAAATTCCCTTCCAATGAATCAAAAGTATTTCATTGGTAATGTTTTTTATTCCATGACCAATGTATTGTCTTGTAAAGGGGTTGGTCTATTTTTATTAATGATAAATCTCACCCAACCCAGCTTAGGTGGGAAAAAACTTTTCAATACATGTTAAAAAATCAAACAATAACATTTAAAAAAACATGTTTTGATGAATTAGTATAAATGATGGTACACATGAAATTGGAAAGAATTATACTAATTCACAAAATGAAATAAAATTTATAATTAATACAAATAAATAAAATTACAACAATAATAATTCTTTAAAATATTATATTGAAAATGAAATATATTTTTTACAATTTCATATTTAACACTAATCATTCTATCAAATATATTTTTTTCATTTTGAACACAATATACTTAATTAAATTTCATAACAATGTTTAATATTAATAGTATATGATTTTTTATACTTTGGGGGAGTGGGTATAGTCAACCAAAAAAATGTAACCCCAACGAATAAGACAAAATTAATCTATGGAAAAAAACAATCTACATTTTCTGGGTAGTTTTATAGTATATTTTTATATCATATTGGGATTCATTTGTTTTATTATTTTATAGGTCATTCCCACCCCTAGAACAAAATGCATAATTCCTCATACTAGGGATCTGGCATAATATATAATGAAGAGTGTCCCATGATCACCATGGGTTGATGAATTTTTTTGAAGGATAAGATAAAAAATAATGAATTAATTTATATCAAAAAAAATTCTACAAAACGAGCATGATTAGTAAAATATAAACTTATATAAAAGTATACGAAATAACAATTTAAAGATATTTTACATGCTTATAAAAAAAACATTTTTATAATAAACATCATGTGACATGTACTGAGACCATGAATCAAGACTCCTATTACATATCTCCATTTTATAACTATGAATATCTATTCATAAATAACAAAATATTAACAGAAAATAGATCATTTCTAATGATGTGTACATATCAACTTAATTTCACATGTTGGGGTTGAGTATGAAGTGCTAAGGTGTTTTCACAGACCCTAAATCCTATCTAGGAAAATTAAATTCCAAATTTAATAGAAATAGTAATGATAAATTATAATAAAATAACCCAATGATATTAATTCAACTAATATGTTAAATTTAATTAATTTTATATCATTTTCATTGCTTGTTGTAGAATATTACACCAAAAAAATCAAAACAATTTTCCAAAAACCAGGTTTTATCCTAAAAAACTAACATCTAAGAAAAATACCTATATCATAAAATTCATAGAAAAACGTCATTTGGAAACACTAATAACAATCCAAATTTCTTAAATTCTAATAAAAAATTATCATTTCTTCAAATTTAATTCCAGCATCATAGTAATTTTCATGGGTAACCATATAAAAATCCATGTTTTGTATGTTATATTTGTATCTAGAACTCCATGTATCAAATGGGTTCATACATCCAAACACACACAATAATTAGTGTAAATTTTTTTCATTTGTTATATTAATAATTTTTCATCTACAATTGTTATCTTTATAACACCATTAACAAAATATTGGATTTTTGTTTCTTAAAATATATTCTGACAAATCATATAACACATGAAAACACCAGGCATGAACAATACTAAATTACATGTTATATTACCCATTTCATGTCTGATACATAAATATATTTCATATAAATCTAATTGATAATTTATATCCATTTTTAAAAAACCAATCCACATTATAAGGTCAAAACATTCCCATTTAAATATACATTTTAAGTTCCAAAGTTTATTTAAAAAAAAATTAAAACCCCAAAATTAAATCCAAATTTTATTATATTCAAAGTTAACATATTTTATAAACCAAAAATTCTATATAATTCAATTAATACTACTGTAAAATCAATCATAATTAATCAACAACGCATAATTACTTACCTAAACCATAGAAAAATTTATAGATACATAGAAGGTCATATTAATGATACAATTTCCCAATTTTCATGTTCACAATTCATTGCACTGGGATAAATCTTCTATTTTGTATTATGTAGGAAAAAATAATCAATCTAAAACACTTGAATCATTTTTTTTATATAATCATGATTCATTTTAAGATAAAAACCAAGAAGAAATGAGAGAGTGAATGTTGTTCTAGGGTATACCTATGAAACATCAAATAATCTATGACTGGATTTGTTCAATCCATTGATGATTGGTTGGGAGATCAGAATCTATTCATTAAACCACCCATGAAATTTCTCATTTTATGTTATGAGAAAAATAAATATTCTATAATATTTTTCTTTTTAAAATGTGGGGAATAAAAAAGTTTAAAGTGTATATCACATCCTCCAAACATGGTCTTTATAACTCTATAGTCCTCCCATTATAGATTTCACAAGATTCAAGTTCTTAATGAATTGATTTGGGGATCATTCAAGGACTATGAAATCCCTCTATTCTTGCCAACCCAAATACATGGTTTACATTTGTGGTATCCAACATAATGGTTGTGAAAATTTATCTAGATAATATTTATCCAAAAATACAAATATATTTTTATTCATACAAACCACTATCTCAATTGTATCTAAATCATTTCACAGCTAAATGTTTTATAAAAATCCCATAAGTGACCATTTCGACATTTTTTACCAAAAGTAAACATCAACAATCTACCAACGTCCCTTTAATCATCAGAAATTCATCTAATGTCCTTAAATAAAAGAAATTCCAAAATATGGTTTTTAAAAATCCACAAATAATCCAAATATTTTATCATTTTCTTGTAATATATTACATTTTCATCTATAAATACTGCATTAAATTAATTGAAATAATATATGAAATATATATTCATCTTAAATTGATTAAATTTCTGTAATTTTTATATTTGAATGGAATCATTATTAATTCATAATTTCCATATATTATATATAATATTGAATTTTTATATCCTATACTTTTCCCTTAGATGATGATATAAATTTCAAAAATAATCATTCAAAATTATAGGTCACCAAATGATTATCAAATAAGTTATCAATGAATGATAATGAAATCTTATTTTGGGTCCTGATTTTTAATGTTCGTGGATGGTAATGAAAAGATTTATTGAACCATCATAACTCTTAGTAATGAAGAATAGTGTACCCATTATTAAATGACTTGTGTATTTTTAATATTTATTAATATTATATGGTAATTACATGTCCAATTCCTATAATTCTATTTGTACTATTCTATTAAGAATATACAATATAGTCATAACACTATGTATGACATTAATTAAAAAATTGTCCTCCTTATCAAGGAGAAAATAAATTATATCTTTAGGAATAACATAAATTTATTTTCTGAATATTAGAAAATTTTAAATATTGTGTTTCTAAAAAAATAATTTTGTCAATGTATCTCTCATTCATAGGTATTTACATCTATATTAAGGAATGAATTGTTATGGTAAACTTATAATCATCATCGTAAAAATATAAAATTGTGGGATTATTTATGATAAGTAATAAGATTATAACATTCCAAAAGTAGGGATGTGATATATGTATAGAAACCCAATCCTAGTCTAATTGAACAATATGTTTTTTTTCAGGGAAGACTAATCATATTTATTACATGTATCATCCCATAAAGATAATATAGGTATTGTTATAGACTTGGTATGCAATTATTTTAACCGAAGGATTTTTTATTTCAGAAAAGTATTGACATTTTTGGTGGAGAATCTAGAGTTTTATAAAAATTGAACGATATGAAGGAGATTCTAAAATTATAATAAAATAACTTTTTTTTAATTTGTGATTTGATAATAGTCATACATATTTTCTTTTCATTTTCATGATTCTAGTTCGAATTATTTTATAAAATTGAGATGGTTTTTGAAGATAATAATAATATCTAATAAATTTATATTAAATAATCATATTAATTTGAAAGTAATTATTAATATATCCTATCCAATGATACATTCATTTAACATAAGAAATATTATATACAACCTTGGTTAAATTAGGGTTCATCCTCTTATTAATCATACCTTAATATACACATCAAACTAAAACCCACTCTAGTATAAAATTATATAAACCAATCAAAACATAATTATATTTTACTCAATTATAATATATTACATTCCGTAGTTCTCAATTAAAAATCACCCCTATAACCAAATGTTATTTTTATATTTTCATATTAGTTATATATCCTTATTTTTAGATCATACAACATAAATTTATTCCATATTGTTCATTATACATAGTTCCCATGAAAACATATCATACATAATATTATTATTTATTAACTAGGGATATATTTAACATAAGAAAATTGTGAGATCAAATTAAAAGTCTTAAAAATTACATATGGGATATCAATCACAACATTGTAAGAGATTATAATGTATATTATAATGAAGTGAGCCTAAGAAAATCTTTTAGGTATGAAAAAAAATCAATTGATATGACACAATCATAAATTCATAACTAATTTATTTTAAACCATTTAACATGTATAATAATATGATTATGTCGTGAGAAATAGTTATTTTACATATATATAATTATAATTTATACTATGATTTTTTCTGGGAAAACAATGAAGACCATCAAAACTTATTTGACTTTGCTAATGACCAATGTTCCAAAATAATGTTACTAGGTACACTACCCATATACCATAATATCATTATGTATAAAAATTATAATTATTTTATAATGAATAATATCGATATATAATATTGGAATAACCTATCAAATTAATATATCTTTAAATATTTGTCCTATATGGAAAAATGAAAAAATTATCAAAATACATATAATGATTAAAGACTGAACAGAAAACAATCCTGACAAAAAATTACGTGATATTAAAATAATTCATCAAGAGGGAAAATTGAAAAAATCACTATAATTATATCCCTAATAAAATATTATAATTATAATAGATTTAAAAATTAAAATAATATTGGCATTAATGAAGAATAATTCAGCGGGAGATAACATTTATTATAAAAAAATAATAAAAAATAACATTTCAATTTTGATGATTATTTTTATAAAAAAAATTACTAATATTGAAAATAAGTTTAATGATAAATCATGAATTTTAATGAAAATAAAATAATTATTGAATCTAAATGATGTTATAAAAATAAATTCAAAAAATGATGTGAGATTGAGTGGTCGAGCTAGAAATATAATGGTAATGAGAGAAATCATCTAAATTCACAAAAATATTAATAATGTAAAAATCAACGGAAAGTGCCATTTATTCATATAAATATTATAAATTATATGGAATAAATAAATAAAGTAATATGAAGAATATTTATAATAAATATAAATATATAAACCATGAAGAGAGATAAAAAAATTCAACATTACTATATTATAGACTTTTATGAATGTGCTATAACACAATGTATACACAACATTGAATAATTAATTGAATTTTTAAAAATAATATTTAAATTAATTACTTTTTTAAATAATATATTATATTCAGTTTTTTTATATTATTTATTCATATTTTATTTTAATCATTGGATGTTAGATTTTATGATTGATCTATTCTTGTTTTAGTATGATGGTGTTTTTTACCCCTCCTTATTAATATGTTTAAAATATTTATAATTGTCATGCTAATGGAATCATAATATCATATTTATTTATAAAATAATATGTTAATTATATAGTAGTTATGAGTTATATTTTCAATTATTATATTCATTACATTCACATTTAATTAATTTTTTATGATAAGGTGTTAATGTAATAATGATTTTAATTTTAATATCACTATTTAAGATTTATAAACATAAAAAACTTTCATCATTAAAAAGAAATAGTATTAGTATTTATGTTATAATAATATTTTATCATAAAAATAATGAAAATATTATAACATGATTTACATCGGTGGATGAATTGCCTTAAACAAAATCATGTTATAAAAAATGAAAGAGAAAAAATATGTATGTATATTACAATAATTAAATATTTGAGTATGTATAAATATTTTAATAATATATTACTGGTGTGGTAAATAAATTTTTTTACAATAAAATATGAAAAAAATATTTGAATCAAATCAATTTCTTACTTTGTTAAGATCCCATTATTCCAATAATAATTTCCTTCGTAATTATGGATTTATATATCCTTTTTGTGAATAAAAGCAGTAAAATATGACACAAACAATTATAGAATGAAATTTTGATAGATATTTTAAAAAAATATAAAATAATTATTTCAGATAGAATGAGTTATGGTGGAGTCATTTTATATATGATTTTTGATGATATATTTTCAAATAAAAATTCATTAATTGATATAGAAGGTGATATTTATTGGGAAAGAAGACCATTATGGTTAAAAATATATATGCACAAGATAACAAAAATTATTAAAAAATTAATTATTTATATATTCATACGTAATATTTTCCTCTATGGTAATTTTCCATTATTTATCATACAAACATGCCTAAAATATAATCATTCCTTTCATTAATATTATTTTCAAAATTTCCAACACATTTCTAATATTTTTATTATTTTTTATTATAATTATAAAAAATTTATAATAATTTTCCATATAAATTGATTTTAATATTAATTTTCATATAATATTACACTTAAATAGTATACCCTGATAAAATATTACATTGTTCATCTTAGCTTGACATTATTTTTTTAAGAAGAGATATTTATCATAGAAATAACATTCAAATTAAAATATATGGTGTTATAGTTTCCTAAATCCATAAACATAAATGATACATTATGGCCAATTTAGTTCAGTAATATAATGAATATTTCATTTATAGAAAATAATAAAATAAATAAAAATTTGAATCAAGGTAAGAGAAAATAAGGAAGATTGTTTTCCCTATAGAAAAATTGGAATGGACCATTGACAAACATTTTTCTGTTGACCAATAATGAATATTAGTTACATAAATATTCATAAATTGAAAAAAAAATACCAAATAAATTTAACCAAAACATTATAAAAATAATCTTGAGTATCCCCCATGCGATGTCCTATTTTGACTTTCAATAACTACAAACCCTCATTATTATCCTTAGTTTGATGGTATTTGTTACATTTTTTTACAAAAAATAATAATTGTTTCCACCCAAGATCCAAAGTATTAATTGATCGATCTTCATTAAAATGTTCAGAAAAGTTATGATAATAATATTGATCAGAATTTATTCATCCATATAAAGTTTTTAGTTTAAAATTATGAATAAAAGGCATAATCGTGATCCATAATCCACTTCTAGTATTCCTCTTTGTAATTATACCCTAGAACATAGTTATCCAATGAAATTTATAATTATCATTCTTATAGAAATAGATGTTAATTATTGATGATTATTTTAAAAAAATCATTATTTAATTTACAAAATGAGGTAAATTGTTTATGACGCTTTATACTTGAGTTCACAAGAGATATTTACCATTGATTTCGATCCCATTTGATATAGTAATATGGGAGTGTATTATCATTGGGTTGTTTCTACAAGATATTGATTTATTAAATTTATATAAAATGAATCCATAAACATAATATTTCATATTCTATCCCTTTAGAATTTTTTAATGATATAATATATGCACTTCCTTTTTTGTGGTGATTGGGAGAGATAAATATCATTTACTAGAATGTAAAATAGTCCCAAACCTAATGAAGTATCATAGACCAATATAAATTCTTCTAATCACTTACTAGACTAACATGGATGTATTTTATTGTAATCACTTCATCATCGCGAGGAGTTTCACCAATTAAAACATTTATAGCTAAAATATATAATGGAATATAATTATACATAACCACCTCCTCATTTATATACTAATCAGTAAATATTTATTGAATATCACTTTTTCATTTCTGTTTAGAATCATTTCACCCATTATGCAGATTAAATATATATCTAAATTTTGATAAAACAATTCCATCTACATTAACCAATTCTATATTGATTCCATGAAAAATAGAAAATCCCCCCTTAATTTTATCTAATGACCCATGTTGAATCTTTGTCCTCACAAAAAGAGGATGGATCAAACTAAATACAATAATGACTATTTAAGGATCTTCTTAATAATTATAAAACATAATTTAAAAAAAACAGAAATTTAATTCTTCTTATTATTTATACATATAGAGCCTAAAACATTTGGGATGTCCATGAACAAAATGAAATCAACTCTATTAGTAGATCAATGATACCCTAAAGATATTATATACTTTCCAAAATCCCTCCTTATGGAATTGGTTCTCCAAAATAAATATTACCAATTCCAAAAGATGATGTTATTCACACACTGTTTACATTTATATTATAATATCATAAAATCAATGTAATAAAAATTATGGAAAATTCATACTTTTTATTTCTTAATCGAAATGAATTTCAGTAAATCCCATATAATATCCATGATGATATAGAATATTGTCATTGAATTATAATAGTGAATACATATTGATAAATTGATTTTGAAGGGTTTTCCCATGGTTTATCTAATCATTATAAGATATTCTAATTGAAAGTTATACTATATAATAAAGATTGATTTAACCAAAATTATTATCATAGTAGAATCATTTCCCTACTGAGTATAAAGAGACCACATATAAAATTTTACATAAAAACTAATGTTATACATATCCATTATCAACAATTTTATGCATGATATTTATGGTTCCAAAATATAATGATTAGAATGTACTAATTTAGATGACCAACAGATGAATATGTAAAATTAATTACCTCCTTCATGATTGAGATATAAATGATATTAGGTATATCATCATGACAGTCCCCAAAAAACATGAGATGGAATCTAGTTTTTAATTCCCATTTTATTCCTAGATAAAATTATTACTATAACCCCTTTATGGTAGAAAGTGGAATAAAATAATGTAAAATGTTTAAAGAGGAATGACCTCCTTCGTCTCAAATTGGTGATTTTATGAAAAAAATGAATAATTTTCAAGATCATTTGTGCCACCATGTGTACATTTTCAATTGGTATATTTTTATAGTTAATTGTATATATTTAAACCCTATTATTTTAATTATGCAATTAATGGAGGTTTTATTGGTGTATGGATACTATGCATCCCATTATATATGCCCATTAATTTTTCTCCCATTTGACAAAAAAAGGTAAATTTCAATATGTTTTTCTATATATGATTTTTTAATAACCCATGGCTTCCTTGTATTTTAATTTTCATGTATTTGTTTCTTTGAGTGTTTATAGGAGGACTGTACGGAGTTTGGCAAATTTTGTTTACTAAGAGTTGGATGAAGGGGGATTACACGTCATTTAACATGATAACAGAATGTTAAATTCATTTTTCATGGCTTGTCTATGATGTTTCATGATGTGTAAATTTATTACATAGTGTGTAGAAGAGATTCCTACCCTGAAATACTTCCATGTTAGAAAATTAAAACAAAATTAGGAAGTGATGTGTTTTTCGGCGAAACATGAACCCCAGGTATTACACAACGTGATGCAGGATTATACATTGTGTAATTCCCTGATCATGCATATATTTAAAATATTATTTTTCTGTTAAACTCCCAAATTTTCATTTGGGATTTATTTTTTCATATTTTTCCAAATAACCATGTATACCCAGAGGAGTCTTTGGAGCCTCACTCTTCCCTCATTGATCTATCAATCCCAATTGTTGTTTATTGGAGATCCTGATTGATTTGTGTTGTTTTTCTCCTATTTCATAACTGTTTCCTATTTTTATTCCCAAGGTTTTTAATTTTTTGATACTAGTTGGATTAATATTTATGTTTAGGATACATTTTGATAATATTTAATTTTAAAATAGGCTTATCTAGGTTTCTTGCGATCTTGTTGTTTCTTTCGGTCCTTATTCTTCACCCTATAATGAATAGATGAGTTTAAAAGATTCTTTGAGGTAGGATTTATTCATTTCTCATTAATTTTGAATAATATTGGAGTTATTTTTCTCTTAGGTACCATGATTTTGTTAGTCTAATAAAATGTTTTAATCATTTAAATGATTTTGAATGGGATGGAAAGATCTATTTTTTATGTCTTCACTATTTTGATAATAAGATCCCACCTAAAATTAATGGTTATTGGATGACAATTTTCACACTAAATGTGTTTTATCTTGTTTGGTTCATGTTGTACACGTATGTATTTATCATGGTTAATCATGTAAATCTGAAAAATGAATGGATGTATCAGGACATGGTTTGTGTGATAAAATCCATCAATAATGAAGTGGAATATAATAATTCAACCCCCTTTTAAATATAAAAATATGTTATTTTTTTGTTTATGGGGAGATGTGTGGAATGGTTGGTAGTTCATATATGGGACAAATGAGATCAAAATGGGATATGTTATGATGTGTGGGTTTTCTCTGGTTTGTGAAGTGGTGTGTTTGTGAGCATGATTGTGTGATGTTGGATAACCTAGGTAGTGTTATAGATGAACTTAAAAATGATGCATCAACTTATCTATATAATGGAATCTCATGTTGAGAGTTTGATTGATTATGAAATGGATGAGAGGTGATGTGTAGTAGGGATGTGACATGGTTGTGTGGTATGGGGTTAGCTGATGGGGTTGTGAGAATGGGGTTGGTTCCAATTATTTATGAAATGAAAATTAATGGGTATTAAATGTGGAGAACGTTGAATGATGTATCTTTAATTTTGATATTTCATATTATTTATATTAGAATGTTAATTTTTTTGAAGATATCGACTTCAGTTTTCTATGGTGTATTGTGTTTAAGGTTGTCTATGTTGTGATGGGGTGAATAGATAATTAATTAAAAAATGGGTAATGAGACAATTTGGTTTGGATAAAATTATTGAAATTGTAAATAGATTAATTAATGATTGTAAATTTGGTTAGTGTTGTAAAATAAAATTACTTCTGTGGTTGAATGAATTTTATTGGAAATGGAGAAGGATTTTTGGTTTTTTACGAGGTGTTATGCATTTGGTGGTAGTAGCAAAGTTGTCGGTGTTGTGAGCTGTTTATATTTTTCAGGACACATAGGTTGGGTTGGAGAATTTGTTATCATATATTTAAATACTTGTATTTTCCTTGTGATATATATATTCACCCCAGCCTATTTTAGCACTAAGTGCCGAACATTCCTATCATCATGGGGAGTGATGTCTTTCTCCATCATCTTGAGGGGAGGATAGACGCACAACCGCCCGATATTGTCTTCTCCCTCATTCAAAAGGTGAGAGATCATTATTCTCGATATGGAGTGCTTTGTGATGCACAAGAGTGTATGGGAAATTTTTTCATTCCCAAGTGTCAAAAAGGATGAGATGAGTGGTGATTATTCATGTGTCTTTGGGATGAGATGAGTTGTTCTATCATTTGTGTTTTTTGAATGGGATCTTATGTGGAATGATGTCTTGGTCGTTATGGGAAAAATTTCATGTGATATGTGGCCTATTTGTATGTGGGTGGGATGTGATGCAGTATTTTTCCTAGGTTTGTGCAGGTGAAGTGATATAATTTGTGGGATAATTGTGTTCAGACTGGTTGTAATGTTGTTCATTCAAAAAAGGTTGGAGAAAGAGTATTTTTAACATTAGAAAAGTGTGTTTAATCAATGGGAAGTGGTTTTTGGTACCCTATCATCGATATTCATTATATTATATATCATGACATTTTTTATATGGTTATTTTTCTTAGTTGAGGTTTTGATGGATAGTATTTCTGTTCGGATCTTTTTGGTACTTCTATTTTCTAATAGGGGCATTAGTATGATCATTTCACATGTGTATGAGAGACATTGGGTTTATTAATAAGTTTACATGTAAGATGAACCTACCTATATAAAATTTATTTCAGGTTTCTTGGATTATTATATGGACCATTAAGGGCATTAATAGAATGGGATTTTGGACTATTGTTCATTCACTATTTTATCTTTTTTTTGGTACATTACTTTAGGGGAATTTTCATTCTATTCATTATATTTTATGCATTCATATGAGATGGATTATTTATTTTCTTTAATATTTTTCCATGGCGTTTTTTTGGAAGATCTATCAAATCTGTTGATCATGATTAAATAATAAGGGTAGTTCATTCAATATTATGTGTTTGTATACCGTTGGAGATAATCTCCAAACTGGGGACTATGGGAGGTAGGGCTTGAGGGTCCAAATCTCCCTTTCATCATTTTCATCGAAGGAGGGGACTAATTGGAGGGTTGGGCCATGACAAAATGGTATTCAACCCTTCTTCTTAAGTGATTTAATGGATTTTTGGCGTTCAGAATAGTTTATATTGTATGGGTTGGTATGGAAATACTGTCAGGTAATCATGGTTCATGACATAGACTAGGGGAAAATGGTTATTACACAATATTTTAGGGACTATAATGATCATATGAAAGTACTATGAGCTAACTGAATGAAAACGAGAGGCAAACGAATTAGTATCGAAGAGACATTGGAAACATACATGCATCAAAATGACATTTCAATTTTTTAATTGGGAATGTTTGGGAATGAAAAAAAGGAAAAAATTAATGAAATAAATAAACAAAGACAAACTAAATCTTAAATAACTTACTACCCAGGATTAGAAAATATTTTTATCCCTTTCAACTATGGCTCTTGGTCATTATATTCATGTGGCTCTAGAAGTAGAGGTAAAATATGCTGATCTGGATGACTGATTGAGTATTGATCTTATTGAGGAGGATGGCCAGTGGGAGAGGATGATTCATGATTTCTAACGATATTCTTTAGAAAGTGTGATGGTTGCTTTTTGGACATGGATATAAAGAGATTGATCATGGAGCACGAGATTAACTTATGACTCATCAGGGCCCCGACATAGTATTGGGTACCCTTAGAATCCACCCATATACAAGGAGTCTTGATTTAGTGGTGGATGATATATCTGAGCGAGAGGATATAAGAAGATGTTTTCTGGGTCGAATTTGAGAAGGATGTCATGGAATAGTTCCCTTGATATACTATGAAGGCTGATAAAAGGCATGAGCTAGTCTCCCTTCATAAGGGTGGTATTTCATTATGTGAGCTTGGAATCATGTTCATGGATATCCTTTATTTTACCCACGTCAATTTCTATATGTGGAGTCTTGTGTGATATGTCATGATGAGGCACATCTTACTAATATCCAGTATGTAGATACACATTTTTCGATTTTGAAATACATGGAGGTTGATTAGAAGAATTATGTGAACAAGAAGATGAACTCATGAAGAGTTTTACCTTAATATGGGATTTTTTATGATTTTTAGATAGTCATGGTTTCTGGTGGAGGATATTTGGCTCCATGACCTTTGAGGATTCGACCCGAATGGATTCAACCTCATCAGCATCCTCTTTTAAAATCTGTTCATCGGTCATATACTATGAAAAAGGAAACTAAGTGTTCCTTTTGTGTATTTGATTATTATCATTAGAATAACTATACAAAAAATTGTTTAGGCTCAATATGGTGGAGGTGGATAGGCTCAACATCATCCATAGCAGTAGTTTCTGGCGAGACAGTTTCAACAGTAGGTAAAACATGATTTTTATCCACTAATGGGAGATTTAGTATGTAGAGGCTGATGTTATGATATTTTTCATAAACAGGGTCTTTGATACTTGGATGGTTTTAGAGGTGGCCATATGAAGATAGGTAGAGGAGTTGGGTGTTGTCATTTTTAGGTAGTAGAAGAAGCAATCCCAACAGGGCCTAATATCTTCCATTGTATGAACTATTTTTTTAGTACCTTGTTTGTGAAATCTTTTATTATGGAGATGTACATTTATTTTATGCACCCACTCAATACCATTATCTCGTAAAAGACGATGAGGGGGTTCATATTCATATGATAGTTATTATGCCTGTTGGAATTGAGGATATCATGTTTGATGTGTTCCTTGAATGTAGACTTTCCATGGGGATTCATCAGTCCCTAAGGATATATTATTTCTATAGATGAAACCATATTATGTCATCATTGGAATCAAATTGGTTTCATTAATATATTATGTTATCGAATGCATATAGAGGGGAGTTTTCTTTTCATAAATGAATAGTCAGTCTGCTTTTTTGATTGGGGGAAGGGGTAAATTGTGGGTTGTCACTATGTAGAGCCCCTATTCTACTTGTGGTATGAGATTTCAATAGATTCAATGGACACTAAAATGGTAGTGGTTTTTAGAGAAATTGGGGTATTCTTTGATGTTTCCCCATCATGTTTGGGATGACACCCCCTTTACATCCTGGTGTGTTTAGGATAGACATACATCCCAGTGCTTCGCCATTTTTTTAGGATCCTTATCAGATGGCACATTCTGAGTTAAGGGAGTTGAGGATTCAGATAGATAAACTAGTGAAAATTGATTTTATCTATCCCATTGGGTCATTGTGGGGGTGCTCAAATATTATTATCAAAGTAGGAGGATGGTGGTATAAGGATATGCATGGTTTAATAGATGACGAATTAGAATAAAGTCATGAATCATTACCCTATTTCGTGAAAAGATTATATTTTAGACTATATTTGTGTGGATAGATGGGTTTCTATTATTGATCTTTAGTTTGTATATCACCGGTTAAGGGAGAAGGTGGGTGATATCACAAATACTGCCTTTAGTTGTATATATGGGAACTTTGAGTCTATGGTCATATCCTTTGTTGTTATAAACATACCACTTATTTTAATGGGGCTCATGAATTAAACATTTCATGATTTCATGGATCAAATCTGCATTATATTCATCATTGATATCTAAATCTACTTGATGTTAGAGGATTAGGATGCTACATATCTCAGAGTTGTTTTCTAGGTTCTTCAAAGAACACTTCTCTATGGACTGCTGTCAAAATGTACATTATAGACACAATAGGTACATTTTCCTTGGCATCTGTTATCCCGGAAGGGTGTGCATGTGGAACCATCAATGGTTGTAGAAGCTGTTTCTTGGGAATCACCCAGGAATGTGCCAGAAGAACACAATTCTCATTTTTATTTAGTCTATTATTTTTTGGGAAGTACTTTATTTGTCTTTATATGAAACTATAACATGGGATGAACAATATTTTTATGTGGAGTAAGTAGTGAATGATAGTTTTCAACTATCTTAATGGGAAGTTGTTTAGTGCTCTAGTTTCAAGAGGAAGTGGGGTTGTTTGAGGTGTTTTGTGATGCTTCATGTCTGTTCGTGGGATACTTTATGATGCAAAAATATGAATTGGTCACTTATGGGTGCAGGACTATGCCAATGATATCTTATACCCATCTAGAATGGTGAATTTCATGGATGATTCTTTGTGAAGGAAGTCACAGAAGGTGGTTGTTTGGTAATCTATGGATTCTTTGAAGGTGATGTAAGATATGGAATCCGTGATCATAGATGAAAGAGTGAATGGTGGTAGAGGATATTTTTTCATAGGATATTGGATTCCCCTCTAATACAGAAGGTGGAAGAGTAATAATGGGGAGACATAGAGGTAGAGGTGTTTTCCAGATCATGTTGGTTTTGGGGACTCTTTGGACGGATGGTGAGAATCATATTTTATAATATGGGATGTTGTTTACTATGGTGGAGATGTGTGAGGATGTCCTTCATGAGTTTGATAGATCATATTTAGCAGTACACGAAGGAGTTTTTAAGTTGTATCATGGATTTAGGATGTATATTTATTGTCCTAGGATTAAACTGGAAGTAGTTGAATTCATGTAAGGTGTTTATTAATCAATAAATTGAAGGCTAAGAACAATGTTCTCACAAGATTCTTGCATCTAGTAGATGTAATCGGGAGGATGTGGTATGAAATCTCAATGGATTTTATCATAGGGATACCCAGTTCACAGTGAGGTTACTATTCCATCTAGGTGATAGAGGATCCATTGAAAAAATTGGTCAAATTTGTATAAACTTAGGATTCCAAAAACAATGATGAATTTTCTAAGAGGTAATTGGATGTGGTGGTATGGTATCATGGACATCCGTGTTCCATTTATATTGATTAGGATGCATGGTTTACATCATTTCTCTAGAGGGTATGTCAGTATGCTTTTGTAACCTTGTTATGTCTCAACCCTACATTCCATGCACAAAATTAATGGAAAGCATAGAATAATATCCATACATTTGAGGATATGTTGTAGGCATGAATTCTGGTTTTAGGTGTATTTTCAGTATGATTCCTACACTTGGTATTTTTTTTATAATAAAAGCTATCACTCTTCCATTAGAATGGATCTAGTTGAAGAGTTTTATGAAATACATGGTTGTTCCCCATTGTGTTTAATGGATGATGGGGAGACATCGATTCTTGGTTTGAATGCGTCATAGTGCTAGATAGGGAATGTTCATCTTGTTCATGATTTAATGAAAGTATCACATGAGTAGTAGAAGTCATATTCCAATCACCTAAGGGGGGCCTTGTACATTGAGGCTGATGAAAACATGTTCTTAATGGTCACCCCATGACATGGGAAGTGGATATCTGGCAGAGGGAGTATGATATATAAAAACGTATTTGGTCCATTTGAGGTGTTTGGGCCAGTGTGTGAGGTGGTAAGCTAGTTGGTGATTCCACTGTAGCTGGAAAGGATCCACAAAATCTTCCACAACTCACATAACCATCAGTATCAACATATTGACACATATGTCATTGATTGTGGAGAGTTTAATTTTGATAATGACATGAAATTAGTGGAGTGAATATTGGATATCTAGTATCATCCAAAGAAGATCCTCCTGGGATGAGTCATTCCATTGGTTCATGTTTTGTTCATGCATGGTGGCCATGAGGATAGTACATGGGACATATAAACCTAGATGTGTTCCTAATAACTGAATTTATTATGAGAATTTACTTGTTTTGTTTTCATAAAAAAATTTGAACCATAGTTTATATGAGATGAGATGTTTTCTCACTGCATTTTTATGTGAGGTACGTTCTATGATAATGTCCTGACATGTAGAAAGGGGATGACATGATTCCAAATCAAGAATCATTAATTTTAATTTGGTTAAACCTGTGTGGGAGAGTCAGTACTACCCGGAATAGATAGTATTTTGAAATGGAGGATTCAATTATCTTATTTGGATGTTTAGATGGTTTGTGTGTAGTTCTTGAGTGGTGTTTTTTGTATAGTTAGGGTTTTTGTGATAAGATCTGGTTGCTGATTTCAGAGGAGGTGATCTTGTATAATGAGTTTTCCACTCCATAATTCAAACAAAATAGGATGGATTATTATCAAATATTAATTTTGTTTGTTGTTAGAAGTGTTTTATGTATAGAAAGGTCCTCAAGTGGTCTCTACCAGGTTTTTTGTTCAGACTATTTTTCTTCTGGGAATTGTTTTGGAATCGTGGGGGTTGAGAATCATTTTAGAGGTATAAAATATAATGATTCATGCCATTCTGATATGTTAAATTGCAGGATTTTTGTTTTCGGAAAGTGTGTAATAGGATCATAAAATGATCGGAGATGATTAGTTTTTAAAGGCTGGGTGAAGTGGGATTACACATCGTGTAACTTGGTCACACGACATGAATGTCATATTTGAAGCTTATCTAAGATGTTTCACAGTGAATAAATATATTACATGGGGGTGAAGAATAGTGTCATGAATGAAATATTTTGGGGATTATAAAATAAAAAAATATAAAGAAGAAACTGTTTTTCTAGTGAAATCTGATCCCCATGAATTACACGATTTGAAATGGGATTAAAAATCATTTAATTCTCTAATCAAGTGATGTTTTAAAACTCGTTTTCTATCAATCCTTCAATTGTTCAGCTGTAATTTATTTTTTTCCTCTTTTTCTATAATAACCATAAGAACATTGAGGATTCTTTCGAGCCCAACTCCAATCTCTTTTATCTATAAATCATGTGGATTGTTTATTGGTGATCTATGATCGATCCAAGATGACTTTTCTGATCTTTATAAATTGTTTCCACTTGATCATTACAAGATAATTTATTCCATGATACAATATGTCTTTTTTTGATGTTTGGGAAATGTTTTTATAATCTTCTATTATGGAATAGGTTGATCCACTTTTCTATTATTGACGTCGTCACCATTTTATATTCTTCATCACCTTGTCGTGCTCATATGGGTTGAAATGATTCATGGTGGTAGGATTTCATTTATTTATATTCAATTTTGCATCATGTGTTAGGGATTATATTTTTTTACATATGGATCGTTGTTGTGTTAGGCTAATAAAAAATTAAAATCATTCAAATGATGTTCAAATGGGTTGGGGAAGTTTTTCATGCCGTTCCAATTTAGATATTATGATTTTAAAATTTTTAATTCTACAGGACTGATGTTAAACAGAATAGAATAGTCTTTGAGGTGCATTTTTTGTATAGTAAATGGGTTTCATGTTTCTTGGTTCATGTTGCACACTTATATATGGAAATCAATCAATCATGTAAATCCAGTGAATGACTAGATTCCCCAAGACTTGGTTTGTGGGAGAAAGATTTTAAATAATGAATTGGAATTTAATAATTTTCCATTTTCTAAATTAATTTTTTTACATAATATATTTTGGTGATATGTGTCTAATGGTTGTGGATTCATGTGTGGGACCAAAGAGATATAAAGTGGAAATGTAATTATGTGTGGGATTTCTCCAGTTTTTTCCATGGTATGTCTATTAGAACAATTATGTGTTATGGGTTGTACTGGGTTGTGATTTGGATGAACATGCAGATGATACATGATCCTAGATATGTAATGGAATCATAGGTTGATAGATTGATTGTGGAATGGGAGAGAGGTGATGTGCAGTAGGGATGCACTATAGTTGTCTAGTATGGTGATACCAGATGGGATTGTGAGTTTCAGACTCGTTCAATTAATTTATGACATACTAATGAATGGGTATTAAACATAGAGAATGTGGTACAATGTGATGATGAGTCCCTATATTTTATTATTAGCATCTTCACCATTTTAGGTGGTTGTCTTGTGTTGGGATTAGCGGTTTCTCATGTAGTAATGGACTAAGTAGATAATTATTTTATAAAATGTAGAATTACATGATTTTGTTTAGATCAAAATGGGAATGGTTAATATATTATTAAATTATTGTGACGGTGGTTAATTCTAACCAATAAAATTAATGTAGGGGTTAACTAATATTGTTTGTAAATCGAGAAGATATTGTGATTTGTTGTGTGCTGTTATGCATTTAGATGTAGCATCAATGTTGGAAGTATTGTGAGATTGTTTTTATGAGTTCTTATAGGTTGGGAAGGAGTTTTTAGGGTCATATATGTATATACATTTATTTTCAATGTGATTTATATACTCATCCCATACTAGTTTAGAACTATGTTCAAATCTCCCAAATCATCAATGGGGATGGTTTATTTCCCAAATATCCCAGTATAGGGATGAATCACTGGCCACCCTTTCTTCCTTTCTCTATCTTCCAGGGGAGATTTCCCAATAATAATTACAATGGTTGTGGTTTGTGATTATCATGAGTTTTTTGGGGAGTTTTTATTTCCTATGTGTCATTGATATGAGATGAGTTTTGCTTACCAAGGGGTCTTTGGAATGATAGGGGTTGTGACTTACCATATGTCTTTGAGATGCGATGAGATGTGTTATGTGGCCCATGCTTCTTTGGGTAGGTTGTGATTTGGTAAGTGGATTAGGTGGTTATGGGTGGTATGTGATGTGAAATGTGGTGCAGCTGTGTGGGGGTGGGTTCTTATGTGGTGATTTTAGAATTGGTGGGAGCACGATTGTAAGAACATAAATCTTTTTTTCTGGTATGTTTTCCTTTTTCTGGAGTTTTTGATAAAAATAATGTTTCTGGAAATTTTTGATGTTCACACCGTGTACATTATGAGTACACGCCGTGTACTCTTTTCCCACTCGAAGCCATGTATTGGCCGTGACCGGGCCACACACACGTTGTGTAGGGGTGACGTGGAGGCCGATTTTGGTGGAGTGTGGAAAGACATTTACATGCATTGTACTCTAAAAGTACACGCTGTGTACTTTGTTTTTTTCGTTAAACGGACCGAGGACGCGCCTAATTGATGAAAAACACTTCTTCTCCAGCTTATTCGTCCGAGAGCGTCGGGAACCCAAGGATCATCAATGAGCCACTGCTCCTCCGTCCGTTCTCCAGTTCGAGAATCGTAGATTGTGTTGGAATAGAAGTGGTGAATTCTTCCTTCTTCTTGAACCTTGTATTCCAATTCCTCCTCCTTCTCAAGTTATCGTGGTTTGATCATTTTGGATGTTTTCTCAGATCTGCGATGTTAGAGGGAGAATCAATAGTCGTGATTCAATTAGATCGATCTCCTAGGATCGAGGTAGGAGGTTTGTGCCTTACCATTCAATGTATTTGAGTTTTATGTGCAAATTCCACCAATACCCATGAACGTGGTATTGTGTGTTTACCTTTTTTTCATTATTGATTTCTTGCCTTGCTTGTATGCTTGTGTATTGATAAATTTATCCTGGTAGGGGATATTTTTTTTGCTTGGATGTTTTTCCAATGGTTTTTTATGTTTATGACCTTTCGGTCATGTTAGACTTTGGCTGTTATGACTGTTGCCATGCCTTGTGTCTATAAGATGGAGTGTTTTTTATTACGTGCTTGTAGCCATGTAGACTGTTAGCCAAGTATCTCTGTAGGTGTACTTTGTCCTTATAGAATTATTATGCACTGACTGGCATGGGGCTGAGGAAACCTGGTGCTATAGACTATAAAGGATACAACAAATGTACTTCCTGGAGATTCCTTGACGTTATATACAACAGGAGGGTAGACCAAGTGAGCATCTTCAGTGTGTCTTATAACGTATAGGCCATGGGGGATGGACCGAGCTTGCTTCCCAGAGTGCCTTCAGATATTATATACTACAGGAGGGTAGAACGAGTGAGATTCTTCAGAGAGTATTACCTTGTTTGAATTCTTTAAGAACCTTCCCAGGCTAGAGGAAGAAATGATCGGGTGAGCTTCCTTAGAGAGTCTGTGGTATACCTAAGTCTATAGGAGGAATTGACTGAGATAGCTTCCTCAGAGAGTCTCTAGACCTTGGGGCTAAGAGGGTTAGACCGCGTGATCTTCCTCCAAGATTCGCTGACTACCCTAGACTATAAGGGAAATTGAACGAGTGATCATCCCCATAGTGTCTCATAAATTTTTATGACCAAGCCAGTGGGGTTATGCTGAGTGCACTGCCCAGAGGGTTGTGGTACTTCTTGGATAGTACCAAAGGGAATGGCTGCATGTACTTACTATATGGTTTTCTTTCTTGTTAGCTGTTGGCTTCACTGTTGTTGTTGGTTGTGGATTGATTAATGTTGTGTATCATTTTCCTTTACTGCTTACTGCTTACTTCCTAATGCTTTGTTGTTATTGTTTACTGATTAGTGTACTTTTACCTACCATATACTCCCTGACTATTTGGAACATATCTTCGGGTGGTTTCCTACTGGGATTTTATCTCACAGCCTATTTGGGCAATATTTTTTGGCACAAGTATACTATGTTGATGCAGGTATAGACAAGGGCGAGCACCCTTCAACTTCTGGTACTTGATTGCTTGGAGTAGGAGATCAAGGGACCAAGCTCTATCTTGTGATGCTGAGGAGCTATTTACTTTTATTTTTTACTTGTTTTGGTACTGTGGTGTTTTTCATCATTGTGACTTATTTGGATGCTTTCGTAGATATGTATCATGCATCATTTCATATATTCATATCTTCTCTAGTTTGTTGATTTAGTCTTCCTCTCTTTATATTGTTGTTTATTACTGCTTCCTCTATTGCATGTTTATTTTTCTTCTGCTGTGTAATATGCCAATGAGGTCATAGTTTCCCCACTATCACACAGAAGGACCTCACTTCTTGTCGTAAGCCTCTGGCATTTGGAGAAATGCGCTTGAGGCCATGTTACCAACCGGGTATGTGGCGCCGCTAGGTGGCTTCTGGAATCGGGACGTTACAATGTGGTATCCGAGAAAATATTTTCTCTTGATCAACTATTTGGAGCATTTGGCTAGGGATAGATGGATTCAGTACTTGGTATTAAGCTGTACTCAGGAGTATCTAATATGTGAATAGGGAAAATCCATACTACCTCGTTTATTGCAGTTTTCTGGTTTTGAGATTTTACAGTTGATATGATTTCAGCTAGAGTGATTCACATGCTTCGTGTTGTTATTGTTTTGACTATTGCGGTTCTATTTCTGTCACAACCCGATGGGATGAGGGTATGACATCTCATGCATCATATAGGTACTTGTAGAAATAACATGCCATGCATTATTACCATGCAATCTGGGGTGCATTAGCAATTGCATGTTGTTGTGATAGACTTTGGGTAGATTATGTATTTTTTTGTGATATATGTTTGATATAATCTCTGCTACCTTGTTAGAGGATTTTTTTTATTGTACTTTTCTTAAATGAATGCCAAATTTTTATTCTTGAGGTGTTATATGCCCTCTTGAATAAGAAATTGGTGGATTATGATCATATTTTCTCTTGTACATGACTGTAGTAGATTCCAAGATTTGATTCTCGGGAGTATGGGCCCCGAAAGATCAGAATTTGGAACCTATTTTCCTTGTTTTCAGTGTTTTTGGGCTTCTTTGCAGTTTCTGAGAAGCTTCCCAAAAAAACACAGAATACACATCATGTACCTTATGGATACACGCCATGTAGTTTTCAGGCCGTGTTACTGACTGTGTGAGTAGGGACACACATTTGTAGAAAATCCTTCATGAACACACCGTGTACAGTGGGTACACGCCATATATTTTGGAGCCGTGTACCGGGTCGTGTCACTAATAACACGGGTCAAGTAAGATCGAGCAGAACACGCACTACTGGAAATGGGGTCTATCCCACGCACCTATTCCCACGGTTCATTAAACCGTGGGGATAGTATGTTTTTTTTGCTGTTTATACCCACGGTTTTATTAAAACCGTGGGTATTAATTTTTTTTTCGAGCCCTTGTATCAGGCTCCTCCTCAATCTCTCCTCAAATCCGCGACGCATCGCTCTACCCTACCTCCCCAAGCCGCGACGCCGCTCCCCAACCACTGACTCCCGACCCTCCCCTATCCTCTCCGACTCCGCTCCCCGGCCTCCGACTCCCCTCCCCGGCCTCCAACCCCGGGCTCCGACTCCCGGCTCCGCCTCCCGGCTCCCGACTCGCGGCTCCCGACTCGCGGCTCCCGACTCGCAGCTCCCGATTCGCGGCTCCCGGCTCCCGACTCCCGGCTCCCGACTCCCGGCTCGGCCTCCCGGCTCACGACCTGGACCTCCCGGCCTTCTCAGTAGTGATTTTTTTTATGCTGGAGTCCCAGATTTCCTGGTAATTTCTTAGTATTGGTTTATTTCCCATAATTTCATCATATTACCTCTTGATAATCAATTAGTGTTGTAGTCAAAGGTAGAAGTTGATGCATTCATAGGTTAATGGAGTGGTTTGATTCTAAAATTTTTTAAGCAATTTCATTTTTTTATGATGGAATACTAAAAGATGAATGATATAAATATCCTGATTATCAAACCCAGTGAGAATATTTCCCCAAATTAATTTAGCATTGATAATCCTAAGATGCACTATTTTGGCCTTAAAATAGTATATATGAAGGTATGTACATACACATGTTGAGCAGTTCCGGGTGGTTGTTTATAAATCTATCAAGTTTCAGGTGTTGGCTTGGTTCCTCTTTGAGGAAGGGTACCCTTCCAATTCCTCAAATTTATTAATGCATTAATTAGTTTCTTACCACACTTTTTCTTAGTTTTTAGTTAATGCAGTGAATACATTAGATTAAATTTCTCTTAATCTTGAATTTAGTATGTTTCATGATTTAAGAGTTAAAGGTAATAAATGATTGTTTCATAAGAAATATCATGTTTATATATTAAAACCCCTCCAACGGAGGTGCGCTGTCTTCAAGTTAAAAAACAATTATTAGACTTTTAGGATTTATTGTCTTGTTGTACTGATATTTCTTTATGAATTGATGTTATGTTTGAATTATGTCATATATGACCCCTAATGGAATTAAAAAAACTAAGTTTTCCTTTTTAAATGTTTAAATAACCAAGGAACCGTTTAAGTTCTTTGACCAGTTTTTATATTGGAATTACCCATGTAGAATTGTTTCCTAGAAATTTTCATTTTAGTATGTTGACATGTTTGAGCCACCATTCGGTGAGCCTTAGATTTAAATTTCTAAGGGTATGATTTTTAATATTAAATGGCTTGAATTATCTTTTGAATTTCATAATGGAAATTACCCTGTATGCACAGCATTTAACCCGCCTAATGTAAGTGCTTCAATGTAATAATTAAATGTGAAATAGAAATTGTAAAGTATACTAAGTACATGAATTAGCCATATTAGATGTAATTGAAAAATATGTTGCGTATTCATAGAACCCCTTACCATGTTAATGGAAGGTACCAGAGTGAACCTTGATTATTGAAAATGCCTTAAATGGATTAAATGAGTGGTTTCAAGCTACATGGCCTTGTCACACTAATGAAAGGCTAGGGTTGAACAAAATTGACTTATTGATTAATTATTACTTGATTAAAGGGTTTCATGCTACTTGGCCTTGTCACACTAATCAAAGGAAAGGCTTGAACCAAATGGAATATTATATGAATTCAATATCAAAGTAGGTGTGGCCTGACTCAAGGTCACCTTGGATACTTGAGAGAAAGCCTTAAGCACTCAAGGACCCTATTCCGAATTCAAGGATACAACTTTCTTAGGTTGAGACCTACATAGAACCTGATCCTTGTCTAACTTTAGATGCCTGGTATGACACCATATAATCCCTCATGTATTACAACAAGATTCCTTAGATACACTCCTTGGTTCCAGAATTGACAAGTAGGTGCCATGGTTAAATCCTAGCCCAATCTTTTCTTAGACCCATTTTACCTTGGATGAACTTCTTAGACTAGATAGTCCTCTTATAGTGGAATTAGTTGGACTGTTATCCTTGGATTACACTCTTACTCCATGTGAGGCTATAGTTATTACTAAGTTGTTGACACTTGAGGTCTATGTTTCCTTGGTTATAACCTTGGAACTTCATTATTAAATATCATTACATGTTTTCTTCTCACATCTTAGAACCTCAATATCTTTCTCATATAAATTATATTTAAACTGGATAAAATTGATTAATGAAATGGTTACACATTCTGACACCAGTCAAAGGATAAAGAAGGTATAACTGCTATGTGTCCCATAGGAACCTGTACGGGTGATGTTTATTTATCTCTCTATTATTATTCTATATACTAGTGAACTATATATTTTATACTGCACTATCTAGATTGGGCTGGACATCAGTGGTTCCATCCTATTATTATTTATATCTCACACCCTACTCAGGCTGCTATTACATTGGGATACTCGAGTATACTTTCATTTTCTCAGGACCTTGGACCTTGCTTTTCAATGTATGCTTGTAACTAGAGTTAGGAGAAAAGGACTGAGTTGGATCTCGGGATGCTCAAGGAGATCGCCCATGGGGTTTTGATGTGACTTTATTATTTTTTTATTTTATTGGAAATAATGATGTAATGTTTACTACTTTTAGATATGTATCATTACCATGTCATGCATTCATCTGTTGTTTAAACTACCATTGACCACTTTAATTCAGTTATAATAATATTAATCTTATGCTGCTTTGTCATTTATTTACTACCTCTTTCATTGTTGATTGTTATTTATTCAATTTTACCACTGTGTATATGTGATAAGAGGGTATAGTCCCCACTATCACCTCTCGAGACCCTCACTACAAGTCAAAAACCTCTAACGTATGGGGAGACTCACCAGCCCCCCCTGCCCTACACAACCTCTCCCCCTCCCTCTACTGCACCAGTCCCTCCCCCTCCCCCTTCCCTTGCACCAGCCCCTCCCTTAACCCCCTGCTGCAACATCCCCTCCCCCTGCACCAGCCCCTCCCCCTCCCCCCTCTTGCACCAGCCCCTCCCCCTACCATGCACCAGCCCACCCCCCCCCCCACCAGCCCCCCCCCCCCCCCACTACACCAGCCAGCCCCTCCCCCTCCCCCCTTCCCTTACATCAGCCCCTCCCCCCTTACACTGCACCCCCACCAGCCCCTTACCCCATGCATCCCCAGCCCCACCACCAGCCCCTCCCCCTCCCACTTTCCCTGCTGCACTGGCCCCTCCCCCTTTCCCTGCTGCACCAACCAACCCTCTCCCTCCCCCCTGCACTACTTTCCATGTGGAGTGTCTTTTTTAACTTTTTTCTTTAGTTTACATCTCAAGGAAGACCTTTTTCTCTCTTTCCCTACTTATTCAATCATGAACTCCTCTTGTCATTAAATACTTGTCATTAAATATGTTTTGCTAGCTACTAATATGCTTTGATTGATTTAATAATAAAATTGATTGTAATGATTTTTTAAATATGATTTACATTGTTGATTGAATGATAATTTTTTTTCTTGTTATAGAATGGATAGAAGCTGGATGTATCGTACCGATCGGATTTCAACTGAGTTTCAAAATAATTTGGAGAATTTTTTAGATTTTTCATTTAGCAATGTGTCAGATGGAGGTTGTATACAGTGTCCCTGCTATAATTGTGTTGGAAGACCATGGTTAAGACGAGAAGAAGTTAGTTACCATTTAACGAAATTTGGATTTCAAGCAAACTATAATGTTTGGTTTCACCATGGAGAGAAGAGTCAATATTCGACTGTTCATAAACGAAAATGAACGAAGTGAC